>JAJPUD010000172.1:496538-528736 GCA_023553655.1 Myrmecobius fasciatus
TGTGTGTGTGTATATATATATATGTGTGTGTGTGTGTATATATATACATCTATATAAATATTTATAGCAGTTCTTTTTTGTGGTGACAAAGCTCTGGAAATTTAGCATTTCCTCATAAATTGAGAATACTGAACAAGTAATAGCATATAACTGTGATGGAGCATTAACTGTGCTATAAGAAATGACAAGGAAGTGGTTTCAGAAAAAGAAATGACAAGGTGTATGTGAACTGATACAAAATGAGAATTGAAGATCACTGTGCATAGTAGTAGCACTGTTGTAATGAAGATTAACTGTAAAAGATTTGGCTACATGAATCCAAAGGATTCATCATGGGAAAAAAAAGCTATCCACATCCAGAGGAAGAACTGATGAATTATGAATAAAAACTGAAGTACAATTTTCTCATTTTTTTTTCATTTTTTTTTGGTGATATGACTAATATAGAAATGTTTCGCATGATTTCATATGTATAATTGATATCATTTGCTTGCCTTCTCAGAGAGTAAATGAATTTGGAACTCAAAATTTAAAAAGAAAAGAATGCCAAAAATAAATAAACAATAAAATTGGTTTTGTTGCACACTATAATGGTATACCAAAAAAAAAAATTAATGTTACGAACCATAACTTTTTATTATATTTGCCCGGCCTACCCATGAGCACTTGATATTTTCCCAAAAGATTAGGTCTGACTTTATTAGTGTGGAAGGTGTTTTATAGTTTAGTTTGTATAGTTCCTGACTTTTCCTTGGCAGATAGATTCTCAAATATTTTATACTATCAACCGTTATTTTGAATGGAATTTCTTTTTGTATCTCTTGCTGCTGAACTTTGTTGGTAATATATAAAAATGCTGATGATTTATGTGGATTTATTTTGTATCCTGCAACTTTGCTAAAGTTGTGAATTGTTTCTAGTAGTTTTTTAGTTGAGTCTCTAGGGTTCTCTAAATATACCATCATATCATCCACAAAGAGTGATAATTTGTGAACCATAACTTTTTAAAGTGACTGCATCTAAAACCACAAGACAAAAGAATTATTTCTTGGACAAAATGTATATGCACAACTATATATATATATATATATATCTTAGATAAAATAAAGATAAGCTCAGTATTCTCAAAAAGGCTAGTGCCAATTGGATGAGGTACCACCTTGGGCTTCAAATCTTGTACTGGAAGAAAGGCTGAACAGTAAAGATAGGAAGATGGCAGAGTAGCAGAATGATCACTGGTTTCAGGGTCAGAAAACCTCAAGCCCTGACACTTAAAAACTATAGAATGTTGTAGAAGTCACTGAACCTCTATAAGCCTCTGTTTCCTAATCTATAAAACTTTCTCATATACTTCTGTGAAGAATACTCTGTAAACTATAATTTTAGGATGAGTGCTCTCGCACTGCAGAAAGGACAAAAAAAAAAAAAAAAAATAGTGTATCTCAATTCTGGCTACTATGTTTCCACTGAGTAGTTATTTAGAATAAGTAATAAATAGCACAGGAGAAAATGGTGGAATATTCTTTGTATTTTTAGGAGACAAGAACATATGGTCTACTGAGTAGAAGGAAATAATAAAATTAATCTAAAAATATCCAATTAAGAAACATTTATTAAACATTTACTCTGTGCTAGGCACTAGACTAAGACTTGAGGATACCAAGTTTCTTCATTCTCACTTTCTAATGTGGAAAACAACATATAACTCAATCAGCCCACACAAGGAATTGACATGGCAGATAGCAGGGAAGGAATTATTACGCTAAAGGGCCAAGGAAAGGCCTGTTGCACTCAATAATAATTGAGCTGAGTCATAAAGGAATCCAGGGTGCAAAATTAGAGTCAAACATTTATTTGTAATCTGCTCTGCTGTGCTCATATTCACTGACATGGCATTGGAATTTCTCCCTAACCACCTGATTCTCTTCAATCATTCTCTGGTTGATATACAGCTAGAAGGAAATTTAGAAAGAAGTATTACAATTCCTTTCATTTTGGAAATGAGAACTTAAGTGAATTCCCCAGTTATATACCTACTTAGTTTCATAGCCTTTGCCTTTTTATAGATAGCATTCTCAAAAGTTACATACCGTGTAACACATAAAACAACATATAACCAGAATTCAAACCAAGTATATTTGAACAGAACAAACATAAAAATTTCAATCTACTGAATTTCTCAGATATACCATAAGCCAAGCATCTACCAATGTACAAAGATAATTCTCAAGCTCTTTCTCAAATGTTACAACTATATTGCTTAAGTAACTATACAAATTAAAGTGATTCCACTCAAAAAATGAAATTTCCTCTTTCTGTGGTCCTTTTACATAATAGAGAGCTTTCTCTAACTTCCATCATTTAAGAGTGATGGAAGGAAAAGTGAATAATGGAGTAGATCCTCAACTGGATGATCATTAATATTCTCTTACAAATTTTGGCTCTCTGCCACAGGATGAAATGTGGTGAGATATATGTTTATCATCATGTATCCTAAGTGAACAGTATATAACATTTTTTAAAAAGTTGAAGGGAAGTTGCCTAAGGCAGCTTGTTTTTATTTCAAAAGAATGGAATATTTATGTATAAGAGGAAATATGTAATCAACTTTTTTAGATAAAACTGTTCTAAGGAACAAGATTTTTTAAAAATAGGTAACCTAGCAACATCTTCATTTGAACTTATTCTTATCTGTATTGGCCAATCAACAAACATTGAACCTTAACACAGCACCTGACATACAAAAGATGTTTAGCAGTTATTTAACGATTGCTTGAGCTACACTGTAAATAATTCAGGCTATATGATTAAATATAGTCTTTTTTAAACCTTTTCTTTTTTGTGTCATATTATAAATAGAACTCCTAACCCAGAAATTGGATTGTGTATGCTAGTGGTAAAAATGGCAAGCAAGAATATGTTTCAAAACATATTCTTAGTTAAGATTACAGATAAAAGAAAAGGGTAGGAGAAAAAAAGGACAGAAATTTAAAAGGATAAAAAGAAAAAGGAAAGATCTAAAAATAGAGTAGAGGTGAGCTTTGACTTTTATCATTACTAGAGACTAGACTTATCTAAAGCCTTATTTGAACTCAGGTTCTCCAGACTGCAGGGTCTATGCTCTATCTACTGCACTATCTAGCTAAGCTTATAGGCAAGTAAAGCTGTATTCCCGTGATGATAAATTGGATTTGTCATTTAAAAAACTATGTGTAAAAGATTAAAGTCCCTTGAAAACAACCTTCTTTTTTCTTTTAACCACATGTAAATAAGTTTAGAAGTGCCTAATAAGTGCACGGTGTCTAGAGGCATTCATTAATTTTATATCATAAAATTTTTTTCCCCTTTTTTTGTGGGAGTGGAAGAGTAGGAACAGAACAAGTTCTCACAAACTAGAAGCCTCCTAAGTACATGTATAAAGACAGTTTGGGAATATTAGTTTAACAAAAATTCAATGGGACAGGAATCAGAAGAAAAGGGTTCTAGGGTCAATCATAATACAAATTAGTTGCTTGATTGTAGACAATTAATGTAATCTCTTTATGCCTTGGTTTCGTCTAGTGTTAATGAGCCAAATAACTAACTCATCTTGTGAGGAATGGCATAAGAATAAAATAACATAATATGTAAAATGCTTAAAAAAGGGTAAAAGTGATGTTTATAAAATCATTAAACTGTTTTCCGCTTATTTTTACTAGTAATAAATAATTATAATTATTTCACTTTAAAAAAAATGTTATGCAGATATAGGTTATAATTTTAGATTTTTAAGTTAATTTTGCCCTAAACAACTTGGGTACAAAATATATAAACACAAGCAATAGTAAATTTTATTCATACATTTGATTATTTTAGATAACGCAGATTTGTTTAATTTACCTGACTATACTCTAAAAACTGTGGTATTATTAACTATGAAAATATTATGTTGACACAAACATAAAAACAAAGGAAAAAAAAGAACCTAACTTACATTACGGATCCATGATAAACGGTCTGTGTTATAGCCCATCATATTCATTAGACAAGTTACAAATAAATTCCATTCTGAATGATAACTGGGTCCTCCTGGAGCATTGTGAACATTGTACCATTTGACAAGCATCTGCACAGCTATCTCTTTTGGCAGTATAGACTTGACAGCTTGTAAACACTTTTTTACTATTAGAGACAAAAGTTAGTTTTAGTATATTTTCTAAGCACATTTTTTTTTCACTCCTCAAAAAGATTAACTGTTAAAATGTTTAAGATGTCAAAAACTAGGTACTGTTCAAAAACAACAACAAAATGAAAAATCACCAACTTAATGATCTCAAAGTCACCTACTGGATGGAAAAGTGGTTCAGAAGAAAGGTATTCTACTATTTTTATGTATATAATAAACATATATGTTACTTATATACATATTTTTTAACAATGCTAAAGGTTGTTGTCCTTATCACCTTTGAAATAATTATTATTAAAGATGACAACTTTTTTTGATGATTCAGCATACTTTTTCCACACACAAACTCTTGCACTTTCCCTCTTTTTCTTCTTTGTCTTCCTGTTTCCCTCTCTCTGCCTCTATCTCTCTATCTCCCCATTCAAGAATTCCCTTCACGTAAGTGACAGATGATTAACAAACTTCTACTTGAATACTGTCATTAAATACTATACAATGCCATAAAGTAGTTATAATAATAGCTAGCATCTATATGGTGCTTTAAGATTTGCAAAGCATGTTACCCCATTTGAGCTTTATAATAAAACCTAGTGAGGTAGGTGCTATTCCCACCCCTATGTTAAGAAGCATCTTGGTGGTAGAGAGAACACTAGACTTAAAAGCCAGGAAAAGCGAATCAGGTACAATTAATAAATGTGGGACTCTGGGTAAGTCACTGAATCTCTCACTGCCTCAGTTTCTTCATGTGTAAAATGAAGATAGCATCTATCCCACAAAGCTGGATCAAAGAAGATAACACTATTATACTGCTTTGCAAATCTTAAAATACTATAAAAAAGTATAACTCTCTATAAAGAGCTAGTAAACATCTGTGCAGCAGGATTTTAAGAAGGGGCTCTCTGTCTTCAAGTACAGCCCTCTGATCCATGCACTTCTGACACCTAATGGCATATATCTTCAGGGGTTACTGAATCATGCAGAATTTTCTGATCTTAAAGTAAATGACATGAGAATGCTAAGTTGTTTTAGTTTTGTAGATACTCCTTCAATGTTACTTCCTGGAATCAGTATGCCTTCCACCCCACAAAGCCAACTTTCTAATTTGTTTTGGGTTGAGAAACCTGTTAACAAAGCTTATTAGAAACAGGTATGAAACAAGCATAAGTAGAATTCAGCTAGTCTGGGCTAGATGGCTTCTAGCAGCTAGAGGTGCTGCTGCTTTGTGAAATGAGGAACTGAAAACTAGTAGTTGAGCACCTAAGCTTTAGTGCAAACCTACATGATACCTATGCCGACACAAAGGTCATCCTTATTTCCTTGAACTATTCTCAATAAGTAGCTGCTATGATAAAAGAAATATTAATATATCAAGACAAGACTATCATACTATGCCAAGGGAAGAGAAGTTTTTCAATAAAGAATTATTTCTGTACACCAAATTCAAGGACATATGACTAAACTAATTCCTCAAGATAAGAATTGCTTTGGATCATAAAATAACTATTAATTTTCATTATCTTTACCATACTAGACCCTCATTTTTCTCTTAATTTATATTTTAAGCATATTTTTTTCAACTGAGAATTTAATTTTCATTTCCAGATTGTCCCATAGCTCTTATAAATATTCTTCACTTCCTGTAGTTTTTTAGTCAGATAACAAAATGTGTGGACATTAAAGTGTTGCAGGGGTTGGAAAAAAATATTCTTTACTTGAATATTTTCAAAACTACAACTAAAAAAATATTAACAGAACCAGATGACTCACTTAAAATTTTTATGGCTAATTTTGGTTGTAATATTTTGTTTTAGTCACTAAGTCTATAATGTTTTTAAAGAATCCTATGACAACTAAATCCTTTTTAATCTTCAAAAAGATAAATTATTTTATCTTTCAACAGATAACTTGTTTTTTTCAAGTATTTCCTGCACTTGTCATAGGCTGTAACTCTTTCACAAGTCAATGATCACAGAAGTTAAAAAATTATAAATTTAATATTTATAATTATAATAATTATCAAAAGTTATACAAATAAAAAGCACATCTGGTACTTTTTACAACTTAACAATGGAATATTGTAGATAAGAGTGCAGGACTTAAGAGTCAGGAAGACTTTGAATACTGTCTCTGACATCTACTAGTTATGAGAGTCACAAGCATGTCATTTACACCTTCTCTAACTCTTAGTTCCCCTATCTATATAAAGATATATAAATATATATATATAAAGGGACTAATAATGTCTATAGTGCCTAAAAGAGTTGCTGTATGTCTCATAGGATTATCTAAACTGCTCTCCATATACCTTAAAGCACCCCAAAAAATATATCAACTATTACTGTTTATTATGACTTGTAACCAAATATGTTTAACTATATTGAAAGAAATACTTTTTTACTTAGATTTTTTTTGTTAATAGGGCATTCCTTTGCAAAAAATAATATATACAAAGGCAGCACAACTTTAAATCAGTTCTTATTTACTTCCTCCACAAAAAAATTATTTTAGTTACACACATGAAATTAACATGATTAAATAAATGGTCAAAGATATGAACAAATAGTTCTTGAAAAATTATTAACCACCACAAAAACATTCCAAATTACTAAAAACAAAAGAAATATAAATCAAAACAACTTTGATGTGTTGTCTCATGCTTACAAAATTAGCAAAGATGATAAAAGAGGAAAAGAATTCATGTTGGAAATGTTGTACAAAACAGAAACATCAATGCAGTGTTAATGAACTGAGAAACTATCTAATCACCCTGGAAAGCTATTTAGAATTATGGTTAAAAGCATGACTTAAAATACCCAGTGATTTCACCATCATACATATATTTCAAATCAATAACAAAATGCAACATCTCATCTAGAGCAAAATATTTATAGCAGCTTTTTTTTTTTCTGTAATAGCAAAGAACTATAAGCAAAATAAATGTGCATCATCTGGGAAATGGCTACATAGGTTGAACTTTAAATTGTTTTATATTAGTTGTTTGGAATTTAGATCACATCTTACCATGTAATGTTATAAATAGCCAAACATTATGATAATTGCATGTGAAAGAATATTATTATATTCTAAGAAATGTTGAATAATATGAGCACAAAGAAGCATGGGAAGACATGACCTATTGAAAAATAAAGGAAGCAGAACTAGGGGAAAAATACAGATAATGGCTACAATAAATGTTTGTTCTTTGAAAGAATAAACAAATCAAACTACATGCTGGGAAATTGTAATGACTGACTGCCTCCAAAAAAAGAAACAGAAGAAGACATTTCTCCTTGCTTCTTTACTTTGTTGGGAGACTGAGCATAGAAGACTGCATATAATACCAGTCTTTTCCAATATGTTGATAAGTTTTGCTAAACTGTTTTTTCCCCTTTTTTAAATTCATTGTTATGAAGATGAAACTGAGAGAAAGGAAATTGGGACATGTAGGTGACAGAAAAATAAAAATGTAAATAAAAATTTATTTTAAAAAATAGATGAAAAGAAATTGAGGTAATTTAAAAGCATACTGGAATGTGATCCCAGGGTCTGTTATACTTTAAAGGTTTTTCAAAGCTCAGATTAAGATCCAAAACTTATTCTAACAATATTGCAAAAAAAGAAAAATAAAAAAAAAAAAAAAACTACCTCAAAATAATTTTTAGAACAAAATACTTTCAAATCCCCAAACTACTGATGTAAAATAGAGAAACATTAATACTCTAACAACCACACAAAATTATAAATACTGCAAACAAATTGAATGGATGCATGCAATTTAAGTTAATTTCCAATCATACCTAATTCTGAGGTGGCAATTTCAGGAATGGTGATCCTAACCATTGAGCCATTACTAAGTTCCTAGTAAAATGAATGAAAACAATTATTAAAAATATACATTCCTATAAATATATATTCCTATTTATAAACATTTTCAAATCAATATAATACAATGGAATAAATATCAATTGCGTATGCTATTGTAAGACACTGTTTATGTAAAATCCTTTATAAATCTGTTAAAACACTGAAAAAACATTAGGATGTTATTCTACACCTCCTAAAAAATATTTTAGTTCTAACAATCTATAAATATGCACATTTTTAAAATAACTTTTAGCCCACTTGTAAAAATACTAACAAAATTTTGAAATCAAAGTGTACAAGTAATGATCCTTAAAATAGTAATTACTATACTCCTAAAATTCTTAACTGCATCAATATTCTAATAGTGTGGAAAATCTGCAAGACACAATTAATAACTTAATTTAAAAAAAATAAGCCAGCCCTTCAAAATCTAAGCTGGCATATCTTTATAGAAATTTTAAAGAAAAAACAATGTTGAGTAATACAAGACATTTAAATAGGTGACAAAGGTATAAACAAAGAGAAAAATTTCTTCTTCAAACTGAAAATGTATCCTGTGAAATTTGAAATCAGGGTAATATATCTTTTTAAAAGATATCTATTCACAAAATACATACGTACAAGTGTTACTCTGTTATGGACAGGATCTCTAACAGAGTGAATGTAACTTCCAAGTTGCTGAAAAGTACAGTCATCCATATAAGGTGAATCATGAACTTTTGAAGAATCCCTCAGTTCTGGAACTGGAGACAGCAATACTACCTGTAAGAAGATAAAAGAAAAAAAATCCATTCTTTGGAATGAAATCAGTATGAAAAACTAATAATTCCCCTATGCACACTAAATTTTTTAAGTGCGAATAAGGCTGAAGTCTAGAATTAGAAAATTTGGGTACATAAGAAGAATACAACTTACAAATAGCTTGAATTTCAGGATGTATTTTAAATTAGTTGTTTGGAACTAATATCTTTTCATGCAATGTTACAAATGGAAGATGGATTCTAAGACCAACTCACAAGTTCAATGCAGCACAATCAATACAATCACAGAAAATAGCACCACCCAAATGACAAGAAAATACCTGATCCCCAGTCATAAGTTGTTTGTTGCTTAGCTGAATATGCAGTTAACCATTCTATGTATGGGTTGTTTTAAAGTCAAGGGCTAACTTTGAAAAGAGAAAAAAACCAAATCCTCTAACTCAGTGTTTCACAAAAGGAGTAATTTAAGACTGTTCAGGTTCAAATCTGGGCTAAGGCCTTTCTTATCTACCTAAAAATATTCCTTTCAAAAACATTAATATGATTCTATTAACCGTTTATCTTGTTTTACTTACTTCCCCTTAGAATCCATGACCTATGACCTAAGTATAATATCTCTCCACAGACAAAAATAAAAAAACAAAAAAGTAATTTAACCCATTCATTCATATCCGCATCACTTCTTACAAACAGATGTCTCCTATCTACAACTTTAGCTATGACCCTCTTTCCAGGCCTATATCTTCTGCACTTTGAGATTATCCAAACAAAATCTTTGTCTTATTTCCAGAAAGAATATTACCTCAATTCCTGTATTTTTATTCTATATTTTTTTCACTATTAGAAAGATGCAACAATTAAATAATTAGATGGCTAATAGAAGCTATATCTATGAAGATTTCTTACCTCATCCAAGGAGCCAAGTGGTTTGCTTAGAGGCTTAGGAGTACTAACACTGTCCAAGGGAGTACTAGGTCTTGGCATTGCGTTTGACATTGTCAGGGAAGGAACAGGTAGTCCAGGAATGAAAACTTTCCCTACCTTTTGTAAATAAATAAGAGAAGGGGAAGAAATGTTGATTTAGATGATATATAAGGTCATATAATCGTGATTATATGTGAATAATTTAATGCATAAAACTTTCTTATAATTCTAAACAGAATACATTAAAGACAAATAAATCACTTAAAATGAGCGCTAATCTGAATTTACAGTGTTAAACTGTTAATGCACAATATTCAGAAGTCAAAAATGGGTTAAGGATATAAAAAATGTTAAATCCTTCTTAATGTAATACTGATCATTTCTTGCTATGATACCATTAGTATAAGAGTACTCTTTTTGTTGATAAAGACCAAAGTCACTCCATAGAAGAAACTTTCACAAGCTGCCAAAAAATTCATTACTTAATAGGCCAGCCAGTTTGCTCCAAATTGGCTAAGCTAGACTTTGGCTGCTATGTCTTCCATATTAAGTCTCTTCTCCTTGGTGAGATTTGCAGTTTGGGGCTCTCTCTTATCTTGAGGCATACTCTCTTATCTCAGGCTTCTTATCACAAAAAAACTCCAAAAACTTCAGTAAGAGTATTTTTTGATTATATAACAAAGGGATTCTACAGAATTAAAAAAGTATTTGATCCTCTTAGCTATTTAAGTTATGATTATTTTTATACAGACCACAATGGCAAAAAGGAAAAATACACAATGACTCTAAGGAAACAAGTTACACAACTCTCAAGGAGCATGACAGTATAAGAATAAAGATCTTGAACCAAGTGGATATCATCAACAGCTCTTCTGTCAAAAGCAACACAGAAATCTTCTTGGCTTGTCAATAATAATTTCCATTCTTAAAATGGTGGAATAAAAACTAGGAAATTTAATTCTTAATAAAAAAAAACATATGTATTTGCTAAAATAGCAATGGTAAAATTTCTAGGGAAAAGTAAATACTCTATCTTATTGTTGGATAGAAAAGGAAGAGAAAGGAGGGACATTATGTAGCATGGAAGATAGATGTAAGGAGAGATTTCAATGGGTTCAAAGAAATGATAGGAAGGAGTCAATGACTATATTCTATAGGGGAAATCAAATTGGGAATGATGTGAGATAAGAAGCAAAGGAGATAAACTATCTCATGAGAATGATGACTTGGAAGAATAGGGACCTCCAAAACCAACTAATTACTGGAAATAATGTATTATTTCTATTCTGTTAGTTATTATAAAATTAGGTATTCTAAAAAGAAATAAACAATAAAGAATGAATACAGCACAGCTCTGTAGGAATACAATCAGGAGCATTAAAACTTGAAATGGAATTAGGAAGAAATATCAGGACAGTAAAAGAGATTTTGAAACTATGCTGGCAAAAACAGGAAGTTCAAGAAGGATGCAACAATGAACAGATGATGGAGTAAAGGCAGAAGTAATCAACACTTATTTTGCTTATTTTCTCTGCAAAGGATATTATCCTTGAACTGGAAAAGACAAAACTGAAAATGATTAAAAAAAATTAAATCCAGGATAAATAGGAAAGCACCTAGATGCCCTTAATATTTAAGTCCCCAGTTTAGTTAAACAATATAGAAAAATGAAAGAGAGAGAGCAGAATTTAACTGTTGAGTTACTATCCATCCTTAAAAGATCTCACAGAATGAGGGAATAGATGCAGAGCTAAAAAAAGAAAATGTAATACGATATTTTCAGAATATGAATGAAGAAAAGAGGCTTTGCAAACTATATGCCAATGAGGTAGATTTCAATTTCTGACAAGATTCCAAAAAACATTAAAGATTATAGAGGAAAAAAGAAGGGATTTTTAAAAAGTTCATAAGAATAAATGAAGAAAGCCTCTAACAAACTACAACATTCATTTTTGCTAAAACTCCCACAAAGCAAAAGCATAGGATTTTTAAAATTATCTAAAACCATAAGCTAATATAACATGCAATGTGGGAAATACCAGAAGCCTTCCCAAGGGAAACAATGAAAAATTAGGAATGTAACATTTCCAGACTTCCATATATTATACCAAAGTAACTATCAAAACTATCTGGAATTGGTTAAAAAGTAGAAATGTGCATCGGTGGAACAGACAAGGAAGAAAAAGAAATAACTAAACTTGATAACTCATTGTCTGATATATTACAAACCATAAATTACCAAAAACAAACAAAAAAACACCTCTTTATTGAATTCTGGGAAAACTGGAAAATAGTTCTATATAGATTAAATTTACACAAACATTTATACTGGAAAGCACAATAAACTCAAATGGATACCTATTCTGATTAAAAATCATACTATCAAAAAAACTTAGAAGAGAATGCAATCAGTTATCTTTCATAGTTATGGAGAGATGATAAAATTCTTAAAGAGAAATTAGAGGCAATTACAAGAGATAAAATGTATAATTTTGAATACCTGAAACTGAAATGCTTTTGTATAATCAATACATCTAAGATAAGGGAAGTGGTCAAATAGGAAAACATTTGTATCAATGTCTGATAAAAGTTTGTTATCCAGGGGCAGTTAGGTGTCACAGTAGATAGAGTACCAGCCCTTAAGTCATGAGGACCTGAGTTCAAATCTGATCTTGGACACTTAACATTTCCTAGCTGTGTGACCCTGGGCATGTCACTTAACCCCAACTGCCTCAGCAAAAAGAAAAAAAAAAAAGTTTGATATCTAAGATAAATAGACAACAAAGACCATTTTCCAAGAGAAGCAAAGGGCATAAATAATTCTCAAAAAAACTGCCAACTATAAGTAAAAACATAAAATAATGCTACAATTCACTAATAACAAATGCAAATCTAAGCAACCCTAGGATTTTACTTAATACTTACAAGGAAGAATCAAAGTGGAGGGCATGTGAAAACCTAATGCATTGTCTGAGGAACTGTGAATTGGTACCACCATTCTTTTTTTTTTTTTTTATTAAAATTTTTTATTTGCAAAACATATGTATGGGTAATTCTTCAATATTTACCCTTACAAAGCCCTCCGTTACAAATTTTTCCCCCTTAGTCCCCACCCCTCCCCCAGATGGCAAGAAATCCACTACATGTTAATTATGTTAAAATACTTGACAAATCGAATATATGTATACATATTTCCACACTTATCATTGTTGTGCAAGAAAAATCATATCTACAAGAAAAAAATCAGAGAAAGGAAACACAATGCAAGCAAGCATCAATAGAGAGCCTGAAAATGTTATGTTGTGGCCCACATTTCATATCCCTCTCTCTGGGTGAATATGGCTTTCTTCACTGAACAACTGGAACTCGTTTGAAACGTTTCATTGTTGAAGAGAGCCATGTCCATCATAACTGATCATCATATAGTATTATAGTATTGTTGTTGCCGGTACCACCATTCTTAACAGCAATCTGGAATCATTCAAATAAAGTGAATAAAATGTCCAAATTCTGTATCTCAGATATTCCACTGCTAAACATAAATCTCAAAGAAATAAATATTAAAAAGAAAGACTTCGTTTTTACCAAAACATTTATACCAAAACAAAATAAATTTTGTACAGTTGGCAAAAGCTGGAAACAAAGGACATATCCATCACTTTCAGTAATGATTAAGAAGAATGAAAGGAATGAAATACTATGTTATGAAAAACAATGAACATAGCAAATAAAAAGCATAGAAATTGCTCTAGCCAGGAAAACAGCAAACAGAACAACTTAAAATGAACAACAAATGTTGTGAATATTGTGAAGTTATAAAGAACAATCTTGGTCCTAAAAAGAAGATATGAAAAGATACCTCTTCCCTACTCCTTTGCCATACTCATTTCCATGAGTATGAAATAGGTAATATAATAGACATATAGATACACACCATATTATCAAATATAATACTAATATTACTACTAATAACTAATTACAAGCTACTATTGCCACATCCAAAGGCTATTTTCAAACTTCATTCTCCTTGAATCCTCTGCAGTCTTTGACACTGCTGATCACACTCTCTTCCTTGATTCTCTCTTCTCTCTAGATTTTTGAGACTCTCTCCTAGTTCTCTTCCTTCCTGACAGCTTCTCAAACTCCTTTGCTAGATCTTGCTCCAGATCATATTTTCTAAGAACAGGAATCTGTATATTCATTCTTCTTTTCTCCATCTACTTCATGCATACTATTAAACCTGGGGATCTCATCAATTCTCATTTATTTAATTACCATTTCAAGATTGATGATTCACAAATCAACATAACCTGCCCCAAATTTCCTTCTGATCTCCAGTGTCCCACCTCCAAATGCCTTTTAGACATCTCAAACTGGATGTCCAGTGGACAGCTTAAACTAAACATGTCCAAAATAGAACTCAGAATTTCCTCCCCAAAACCTCTCTGAGAGTCATCCTCAATTGCTTATCATCTCTCATCCCCCATATATAATCTGTTGCTAAGATCTGTCAATTCCACCTTTGCAGTGTGTCTCAAATATGCCTCCTCTCCTGATACTGCCACTACCTTACTGCAGGCCCTCATCACCTCATGAAAGTCTTTTGCAATTCCTTGATGTTGAGTGCCTACCTCAAGTCTCTCTCCATTCCAGTCCACCATCCATTCAGACATGTAAGTAATTTTCCTAAAGCATGTCTTTTCCAATCATGTCCCTCCTTCACTCAATAACTTTTGTTGTTCCCTATCACCCCTCCTGTCTTTCCAGTCTTCTTACACTTTAGTCAGTGGCACAAACTCTTCAATCCAGTGCCACAGGTCTCCTGGCTGCTCCACAGACAAAACACACCATCTAAACCTCCAGCTGTTCTCATACTTGGAACACTCTTCCTCTTCAATTCCACCTACTAACTTATTTGGCTTTCTTTTAAGTCCCAACTAAAATTGTTTTTTTACAGGAAGCCTTTCCCAACTCTCTTATTCTACTGCGTTCTCTCATTTCTTATTCATCCAGCATATAGCTTGCTTTGTAGATTTTTTTTTCCTGCAGGTTGTCTCCCCCATTAAATAGTGGCTCCTTGAGGGCAGGAACTGTCTTATTCTTCTTTTTGTATTCCCAGCACTTAACATAGTCCCTGACATATAGTAGGTGCGTAATATTTACTGATTAATAGGTGGCCAAAGGACTTCAACAACAATTCTCAAAATATGAATTAAAAACCTTTAGTCTCTACTTGAGAGAATACTCCAAATAATTAAAAGAAAAACTTAAACAAATTTAAATTTTCATTTCATCTTCACAAAATTAACAAAAATGAAAAAATGTAGAAAACCAAGGTTTAAGAAGTTGTAGAAAGACAAGCACACTAATGCACTATTAATGGAGTAGAGAATTTGTCTAACCATCCTGGAAAATGACAAAAATGTCTGTATTCTTTTTTTATCCAGAGATTCCACTACTAGTTAGGGAGATTAGGAAAAAAAAAAAAAAAAAAAGCTTTACAAAAGAAGTTGTACCCTAAAGAAAGCTAAGAATTTTAATAGTGGAAGCAAAGGAGTGCATTTCAGTCACATGGAAAAACTTTTGTAAAGACAGATATGAAAAATAGAATGCTAAGTTCAGATTGGAGTAAGCAGTCATTTTGGCGGAGATGAAAAAGCTATGTAAAAAGAGAGCAATGTGAAGTTTGGAAAACTAAGATTATTATGTGAAACACTACAGATAATCAAATTTTTCAGATGAGATAATAGCTAACTTTGCTCAACATTTCCCTCTTATATGCTTCTGGTTTTTGTTTTTGTTTTTAAATAAAGGATGTCCCTCTGGGAAGAGAAAAGGAAAGAAAACACTGGAAAGTGAAGGTTTAAAAACAAATATAAATATATATTTTAATTAAAAAGATCCAGAAATTTTAGTATACGTCTCTGTTGACATAGATTGAAAAAAAAAAAAAAAAGATATGGAAATCATATAAGCTAATGAACTATGCAAGCACATTTTAGGAAAAGACATTAGAAGAGGGCAACAAGGAAAGCAAAAAAGTTTCAAGATCAAGTCATATAATGATCAGATTTTGAGGATGTTCAACTTGGAACAAAGAAGATATGACAGTTGTATTCAAGTAACTGAAAGGGCTGTCAGGTGTAAAAGAAATGATAAAGATATTTCAGCAAAAAAGATGGCATTTTAACAAAAAACTATTATTGCAAATGCAACAAAATACATACCCGAACCAATCCAGTGTATAGTACCAAGTTTCCATTGCCTTCTAGGACCAACATGGTATCAATTTTCTAAAATTAGATATAATAAATGAATTAAGTTTGCTAATATAACAAAAGCTGACTTTTTTTTATTATGAAAGTTTAAAAAGGCCTAATAACATTCAAAGATTTTTTTACTTGCCTCCACTGGTGCTGCATCCTTTGCCTGTAAGTTAGTGACAGAACCAAAGATCAGCTGGGTTTTATCATTACTTTCTTGAAACTTTACACAGCTAAAAAATGGAATTAATAAAAAGAAAGCTTTACAATAAGTCTAGTGACAATAAAAATGTATTTCTTTCTTAAAATAATAGTAGTGTCAAGCAAAGGAAGGAGAGAAGTCCAAATATCACTAAATGTGCTGAAGACATATTTCCAAATATGTTTCCAAAATAGTTGTTATAATCTTACTTGCATTGATGTGCATTTTTCTTGTTTCTCTTAGCTTTTCTCTTTCCTTATCATCATCTCACATCTAATTCTTTTTACCTCCTCACCACCAAAAAGTTAAGAGATCAAAGCATTAACCAGCTTATTACTACTTGTTGGTCAATTTAAATAAATACTATTACTCCTTGAAAACAAATTTTATGTCTGAGATACATAAGGTGTTTTGCAATACAGGTTTTAGCCTTAATTGTAAAACCCATTTTGTGTGGTTTTCCTCCCTAAATCGAGAAACATGAAACTGGAAATAGTGCTGTACACTTGGGAGTCCAGAAGATCTGTATTAATACTGCCTCAGACGCTGAGCTGGATAACTCTGGATAACTCATTCAACCTTTGCCAGTCTCATTTTCTCCACATAAAATGGGACAATAACGCCTATCATGTTTTTATCATAAAGATTTAATGATGTTTGCTAGATCTTGGAGACCTATCAAAATAGTATAGGGAGATTAAAAAAAAAAAAGCTTTCCAAAAGAAGTTGTTAAATAGCACATGGCCAAAAAAGAAGAGTACTAGAACATTTTGTTGAAGAACTTCTTCAAAGCTAAGCCTGAAGCAATACCCAATCAACCAGTCTAGTAATCTTACCAAAGAAGAAAATGAGATTTAGTTTGGTTTTCCTTGATCTTTCAGGAAACAATTCTATTTGTGTGTGTGTGTAAGAGAGATCTTCCTATACAAGTTTAAAATAGAAAATTGTGATTAGCTGTAGTCATGTCTTTTCCTTTATAACTTTCTCATTTTTCAACATCAAAAACTTGTTTAAAGAGGTCAGGCTAGATCTATTGTACTTGCTCATCATACCTTCTAATCTTCATTCTTTTCTTCTAATTTGGCATTGTCAACACTGTTCTAAGCAAACATAAATCATAGCTTTATAGCTTTAAATTAGCCATACACAAATAAGTGATCAAGAATACTACATTAATAACAAAATAATTTTCTCTCTAAAGTCAGTATAATTTTTTGATGCTACTTGGTTGTTCACCACATCCAAGTTTTCCACTACTCTTCTTAAAGAAACTATTCCTAATATAAAATTATAAAGCTAAGCAATCTATAAGGCTTCATTCTTTCTTTATCCTGGACAATATTTTCCGATTATCATTTGTACAAATCACTGTTGCCTACCTTTGCAATGAAGTCACCAATTAGCAATAGGTATATACATGTATAGATGAAACCAAGTCTGCTTCTGCCTAATTTACAAAGGACTTATGAGTTAACCTACTTCCTATAAACTTCTTTTTGTCTTGACTTTATTTGTAGTAAGAATATCAGTATTAATATAGTTCAGTTATTATAATAATGCCAACTTCTTGTTGCTCAAGAAGCTCTAATTTTGAAATTATAAGTTAATGTTTATAAGCTTTAATATTTATGTAATTCTAAGTCTCCAATGTCTCCTCTGTAATAATTATATAAAGAATAAAACCATATAAAACTGAAGTTCATCTTTTATTTGTTTATGAACTGTATATCTTCATACTTTGCAAAAAAAAAACAAAAACCCTTATTTGTTGGCTAAAATGGCTTCTAGGCTATTTTAGTCTCCTCATTAGAACAAGGGATTTACATCAGTTAAATGTCTTAATCTGTATCAATGTTTGTTCTTCCATTTATTTTCCATTTTTTCAGAATCAATAATTTTTGATTATACAATGCATTTCTTCTCATTTTTGTTCTTATTAATTTTACATTAATTTCTATTTTGCTACTAAAAGATGTCCTGATTATACAGAAAGCCAATTTGGAAATAACTCCCATGTCAGTGTAAGTCATTTCCTGACTTTTAAAATACTGTAAACTTCATCTTTTATGTCCAATACCTCCAGATTTGTATTGCAAAGAAAGTTTTCATGATACTTCATGAAACTAGCCATTTTAAATTTTAAGTATGCCTTTCATGAAAATATGAACAAGAATCATGCAACATTAGACAGCATAGAGGAATTGTAATGTATATCAGTTTAGGATGTATTCACACCAATGAAATCACAGACCCAGTGCCCCTACTTTTTTTCTACTCTAAGTCCAAATTGACTCACAAATAACAAATAAATTATTCACAATAGCTATACTGGTTTTCTAAGAGACTATTCTTATTGAGGCTGGTAGGAGGCACAATGATTTAAAATAAGCCCAGATCCTTTCAAAAGTACTGCAAAACATGGAATCAAAGAACTAAGTAGCTCTAAGCAAATCACTTAGTTTTCTATCTATAAAATGATGATAACAGCATCTACCTCACAAGGTCACTGGTAGGATCAAAAGAGATCATATATGTGCAATGTTCTGCAAAACTTAAAGCGCTACATGATTATTAGCTATTATTACATATAGACCTAGAAAGAATTATAATAAAATGTATCTAAAGGAATAATGTCAAAAATCTCAAGAGAAATAATGAAACAAAGCAAGAAGAAAGGGGAACCAGAATTATCAGTTCTTAAGTGTTACAAAGCAATAACGATCATATGGATTTGATACTGATTTTAAAAAACTGATCCATGGAACACATTAGGTACAGAAAATTCAGAAGCACTGCCATAAAGCAATATTTGATAAACCTAATGAAACAAAACACAAGAATAAGGACATACTAATTAACAAAAACTGCTGTGAAAATTGTAAAGCAGTCTCTAAGAACTGAGGCCTACACCAATAACTCATATCAAATACCATAAAAAGTTCCTTATACTAGATGTAAAAGATCCTATCATCAACAAATGAGAAGAAAAGGAATGAGATACTTCTTATGATGATGGGAATAATTCATGAGAAAACAAGGGAGAGAGAGAAAATCACAAGAGATAAGAAGCACAACTTTGATGAAATAAAACTGAAATGCCTTCATAAAAACAAAATCAATGTGGTTAGAACAACTATGTATGCACATACACATATACAGATATATTGGGTTTTATGTGAGGGAATGGCAAAATTTGGGATTAATGATGAAAGTGCTACTAAAAAAGAAAAAACTGTTAAGACACTGTTAAATAAACATAGGACACCAGAGAGTGTGAGCTGTTTCAGAGAGGGACTATAAACATGGAAAAATTAGTACTACCACATTAAATTCAAAAGGATCAAACTCTATTTACAATTTCATGCATAATTCATATTTTCTGGTGTTCTTTGTCTATGGAAACGTTACTGTTGGTGGTTTTCTAATTCACAATAAAATATTTTTAACAAAATAAGTCTAAATGATAAATGTAGAAATTTTAGACAACAAAGACCAAGAAAAAAGAAATGAAATTAGGGGCACGATTGATAGGGTTATATCTATCATTTTCAAGTCCTTATAAGGACAATGGAGATGGGAACTAAAGACTTACTACTGTATCTTTACAAGAATTATAGAAAACTTTTAAAATCTTCTATTCCAAAACTCTGAAACTGAATCTTGGCTCACAGCATTTTCTCTGGCTGCCCTCTATGGCTGGTGTTCCTCCTGAAAGTTTAATTCTACCTACTGGCTACAGTAGCTTCATTTAAGCCCCAATCAAAAGCCCATATTCTATATGAAGCTTTTCCTAATCGCTTAATTTTAATGCCTACTCTGTCAATTATTTCCTATTTATCCTGTACATAGCTTATGTAATAAGTTCCTTGAACTCGCAAATTATCTTTTGCCTCTTTTGTTAACCCCATTATATGAGGATAAATACATACATATTAGGCTCAGGCCTTGGTATGTAGTAATAAATGTTTACTAATTAATTTCAAAAGATTATGTTATTTGCCAGTTCAGAAGCTAAGACATTTTGTTGATGAAATACAAGAATAGGAACATGGTTGGATTCTGCTTCTAGTTCTAATATTAAGGTGAATAATGATGGCCAAATCATTTAAAAGCCCTGAGGAAACTAGAGATACCATCTGTTGACTAAACCTATTTCACAGGCTTGTTATGAGAAAGAAATGAAATAGTATGCTAGAAAATTGTTTGAAAACTTAAAAACATCACCCAAACTATAGGAGTACCACCCAAACTATAGGAGTATGAATGTGTTTATATGTATACAGCAGAAGATTCTGAACTAGAATCCAAGTCTGTATCCTGATGTAGAGTTCCCTCCACTGCAGCCTCTAAGCCTTTCAATAAACAGAAGTTTTTATAAAAATTACATTTTTAAATAACTGGGAGAGAGAATTTTAGACATTTTTATGGTCATATGTTCTATATTTCCCTTAGCATTAATACCCAAAGCATCAAATTAGGAAATCATCTTTACATTTAATGGTTCTGATAAAGGTCTCATTTCTAAAATATATAGAGAATTGTCTCATATTTATAAGAATTCAAGCCACTCTTCAATAGATAAATGGTCAAGGGATATGAACAGACAATTTTCAGATGATGAAATTAAAACCGTTTCTAGTCATATGAAAAGTTGCTCCAAATCACTATTGATCAGAGAAATGCAAATTAAGACAACTCTAAGGTACCACCTGTCAGATTGGCTAAAATGACAGGAAAAGATAACAATGAATGCTGGAGGGGATGTGGGAAGGCTGGGACTCTAATACATTGTTGGTGGAACTGTGAACGGATCCAACCATTCTGGAGAGCAATTTGGAGCTATGCTCAAAAAGTTATGAAACTGTGCATACCCTTTGACCCAGCAGTGTTTCTATTGGGCTTATATCCCAAAGAGACCTTAGAGGAGGGAAAGGGACCCACATGTGCAAGAATGTTTGTGGCAACCCTTTTTGTAGAGGCTAGAAACTGGAAACTGAATGGATGCCCATCAATTGGAGAGTGGCTGAATAAATTATGGTATATGAATGTTATGGAATATTATTGCTCTGTAAGAAATGACCAGCAGGACGATTTCAGAGAGGCCTGGAGAGACTTGCATGAACTGATGCTGAGTGAAACCAGAAGAACCAGGAGATCATTATACACGGCAACAACAATATTATATGATGATCAACTCTGATGGACATGGCTCTCTGCAACAAAGAATTGTCTCAAACCAGTTCCAATTGTTCAGTGAAGAAAGCCATATACATCCAGAGAGAGGGATATGAAATGTGGACTAACACATAACATTTTCATGCTCTTTATTGATGTTTGCTTGCAGTGTGTTTCCTTTCTCTGATTTTTTTTTTCTTCTTGTAGACAGGATTTTTCTTGCACAACAACTTGTCAAGTATTTTCTCATTATTAACATGTAATGGACTTCCTGCCATCTAGGGGAGGGGGGGACTGAATGCTTTGTAAAGATCAATGCTGAGGAACTACCCATATATGTTATGCAAATAAAAAGCTTTAATAAAAAAGAATTAATACCCAAAAATGTTTCTTAGGAATTTATAGACTTTTAAAACTAAAAGGAACTTTGGAAAAATTCTTAACACCACCCAAATTTCCAAATGAGAAAAAGATTCATAAAGGTCAAGGGATTGGCCTAAATGACAAAATCTACTTATTCAGAGTCAGAGTCAGATTTAAACCTCAGATCATCTGGTTCAGGAATCTATAAATTATACTAATGCAATGATTTCTAAGATTTGTAAATTTATAAATTTTATCCATCTCCTTTCTAATTTGGAATATTTTTTGATGTCAATATCTGTACAGAAATACCAGTCATTTCTATAAAAACTTAAATACACATACATTGACACATTCATATACTTACCGAAGTTGGAGTTGGGATTCTACTAAAAAACACAAAAACTTCTGGCCACAGAGGTCAGATGTAATAAATACTTTTGAAGCTGGAGAATTTTTCTCTCTAAAAATGTTGAAAAGGAAAAAAAAAAAAAAAGTACTGTCAGCACTGTGGTTTGGTCCAAATCACTGTTAAAATATATAAGAAAAATGATCAACAAGAAATGGAACAGGATTGAATTTGAATCAAAGAATTCTGATAAGGCAAAATAGAATTTCTATTCACATTTTCTTTAAATACATTTTAAATTTTCAAAGTCAGGTAAAGATAGGTTCTTTTATATGACACATACTGACTTAGGTATAATTTACTAACCTGTGAATCATATTCTTCAAATTATCTTAAGGAGTTAATGGGAGATAAAATACCATAGTCTTGAAACTAAAACCTGTCTCTTATATTCAGCCTCTCTTTTATCTCCCTCTCCACCCTTCCTTATTAGGTCCCCTCAAAATAACTTGGCTACATTTATCTTCTTAAACTACTACGAATATTTCCTCTTAGGCAATACATTTTTAATATGGGGTCTATGGATAGATTTCATGGCATCCAAGTTTAAGGAGTTAACTTGGATGGGGAAAAATTTTTATTTTAATTTTCACTGATCTCTAATTAAAATTTAGCATTTTTTTCCAATTATTTAAAAATATTATCCTGTATTATTGTTCTATAAGAAACAACCAGCAGATCATCATACATGGCAGCAACAATATTATATGACGATCAATTCTGATGGACATGGCTCTCTTCAACAATGAAATATTTCAAACCACTTCCAATTGTTCAGTGAAGAAAGCCATATACATCCAGAGAGAGGGATGTGAAATGTGGACCACAACATAACATTTTTATACTCTCGATTGATGTTTGCTTACATTGTGTTTCCTTTATCTGATATTTCTTTCTTGTATATACGATTTTTCTTGTACAACAATAAGTGTGGAAATATGTATACATATAATCGATTTGTCAAGTATTTTAACATAATTAACATGTAGTGGATATCCTGCCATCTAGGGGAGGGGTGGGGAGTAGGAAGGAAAAACTTGTAACAGAAAGCTTTGTAAGGGTTAATGTTGAAGAATTACCCATACATAGGTTTTGCAAATTAAATTAAATTTAATTTAAAAAAAAAAAAAAAGAAAAAAGGAACAACCAGCAGGATGATTTCAGAGAGGCCTGGAGAGACTAGCATGAACTGATGCTGAGTGAAGTGAGCAGAACCAGGAGATCATTATACACGGCAACAACAATACTATATGATAATCAATTCTGATGGACATGGCTCTCTTCAACAATGAAATGTTTCAAACCAGTTCCAATTGTTCATTGAAGAAAGCCATATATACCCAAAGAGAGGGATATAAAATGTGGACCACAATATGACATTTTTAGGCTCTCTATTGATGTTTGCTTGCATTGTTTCCTTTCTCTGATTTTTTTTCTTGTAGATACGATTTTTCTTGCACAACAATGATAAGGGTGGAAATATGTAGACATATATTTGATTTGTCAAGTATTTTAACATAATTAACATGTAGTGGATTTCCTGCCATCTAGGGGAGGGGTGAGGACTAAGGGGGAAAATTTGTAACAGAAAGCTTTATAAGGGTCAATGTTGAAGAATTACCCATACATGTTTAAAAAAAAATTATTCTGAGAAGGGGTCCATGGTCTTCATTAGACTGCCAAAGACTATGACATTTAAAAAAAAAATCTAAGAACCCCTGTTCTAAAACAACAGGCTACTGTTTCAATCCTGGTCATAATCCAGTCTCCATATATTCATATGGCTGTTTTCAGACACATTCCTCTAGCCCAATTTCCTCTCTCCCAGAACGACATACAGGGCTATCTGCTGGTTTTATCTTGTCAGGGGGAATAAAGGAAAGAGAGAAAAGGGTCAGAGTATGAGGAAGAAGTTATAGGACTCCTCAAAAACATTTCAGTAGGATAATTCTTAAGAATCACTGATTTAATATTGGCCTCATTGTTAGTGATAACATTTTCCTCTGGATCAAACATCCAAATGGAAAACGGTTTGGCTCTTAGCCACAGAGAAGGTAAGAATTTATTAAAGAACAGTATATTACATTCAGATAAATATGACTGCAACAATCTGTAAATTAGTTCTATAACAATATGTAAATTAATTCTAGATAAAAGTGTTACAACAAATTCACAGATAACATAATAATTGTCATATCTTTATTCTTTTAAGGTTTTTACAAAGCATTTGCCTTATAGCAATCCTAAGAGTACAAGTAAAAATACTTATACTAAAACACATAAAGTCAATGTGAAGATGTAATTCTTAGCATTACAATTCAGTTAATTGACACTTATTGAAGCAAAGTGACTTGCCCATACAAGTACTAAATTCAGGGCCAAGATTTGAACACAGGTTTTTTGTTACACCAAAATTGCTTCTAAAGTACACGGAATAAATTATGAGAATTAATAGTAATAATATATGGTACAGGTTAAAAATTAAAATGACTTAAAAATAAATCTATATCTTATCTATGGTTAACACAAAAATCTTTCTGTTCTGTAAAAAACTATTTAAAGAAGCCATGCCCATTATTATTTATGCCACTACTTAAAGCCCATACAGCATTATTTGAGTTCATAAGACATCCAAATTATGCCTTCTGGCTGCATTACTATAATTGACTTACCCTTTCTCTCATCTTTCATTTGTAAAATGAGGATAGTAACACTACTTACCTCATAGAGCTGTTCTGAGATAAATGCTTTATAAAATGTAAAAATATAAAAAAAAAATCCAACTTACATAAACAAATAAAAAGCAAAGCAAAAAACATCAAGAGCAAAATAACTTAGTTATGGAGGCTAGACTGAGGGCAACAACATTTAAAAGAAATTCTCACGATCAACTCAAGCACCAGGCAAATGAGATTCCAGTGACATACCAGCTACCATTGAAGCCCTTTTGCTTACTAATAAAAAGGTTGTTTTTCCTCCTCCAACCTCTCTTTTCCTCTCCACTTATCTATCCCTTTCCAACCCCTACTCATATGTTACAAGCATTTTCACGCTAACCTTCAAGGTTCAAAACTGTATAATCTACACTGGTCCATCATTGCTCTGTTCCGGAATTTAAAACTTACCCCTTCCTCCATTGTCCTAATTCTACAATTAAGGAACCTAAAGGATATTTATCAGTTAGATACCACTTGTCTAACTAAAGTAATATTACTAAATGTGTCAATAACTAAGGTGCTATCCTCTCAATGGTTATTTCCCACCCAAAGGAAATCTAGTTAATCTAAATCTGTCCCCAATTTGGGGATGCAGGAAGGAAATAGTTTTCAGTAAGGAGCTTTGTTGCTGTTCCTTAACTACTAAAGGATGCTATATACCCCTCACTCGTCTACTCCCTTATCAATGTGTCAGCATGTTAAAAATCTGGAATTAGCAGTAACCACACCACACATAGTTCATTAAAAATAAAAGAAGATTTTTACTGGTGGCAAGTATACATGGACACAATAGCAAATATCAAGAAATGCAGAGTGCTTCTCACACCAAAGACATTTCAGGAATACTATCATTGAAATTTAATTTCATTTAAATTAAGAATCGAATACCACAGAAGTAAAATTTACGAGATGTGCCAAATAAAAGACAAATTTTCAAATCCCCTTTCTTCAAACTCAAAATACTAAGACCCTATGAGATCTGGTCAACCTATTTTCCCCCAAAGGAAAAGAAAAAACAAAACTACTATTTTGGCAGTCCTCTGTGCCATATTATGACACTGAACATAAATCCACTAAGAAGAATCATGAAATCAACAATCTGACTAAGGAGAAATTAGTTAGCTTCTCCTTTTACCCAGCCTATTCAGGTATGCATGTAAGTATATATGTATTATAAACATGTCATTAATGTTTAACAGAAAACTATTCTCTAGGCAATGAAACACAGCATAACAAATAAAAATGCTTTCTCCTGAAAAGACTGAAAATGTTCACTACAAACCTCGTAGTGGTAATTGTTTCTGTCCATAAGTGGTCAATACAAAGTTCTGGAACAATTGGCTCCATTTCTGGTGCAAGAAAGGAGTCATTAGAAGTGCTGTTTGGAGAATGAGAAACACTCTGCCTCTTTGGAGATTGATTATGGCTTGAAAAGTTGAATCTCTGCACCCCTGAGAATGAATGTACTCCTAAGGCAGGAGAATGAGAACGACTGCAAAACCAAATATAGAATATCAGCAGCAATAATGAAATATCAACATTAAGTTAAAAACCACATATAGTAACATATTCTAGGATTAGGATAGTCTGAGAATGTGTTAAAAATGGCATGCTAGTACTTTCCGGAACCAACTTAAATATACAACAAAGCATTTACCTACTGCTGGGGAAGTTTTATTTTCAGCTCTTATTAGCAGGCTAACTTATTCCACAATCAAAATAATCTACCCTGGTCTGAATTATGATCATGCAATCTACCATATTTCTAGATTTGCCAATAAAAATAAAAAAGGAATAAAACCAGAAAATTTCAAAATATGTCAAACAGTGAAGAACGATTAAAATCATACTGCCCCTAGTGATATAAGTTAAGGCTACTAGGAAGAAAAAAAAAAGTTTCTAAAAAAGATTTAATAAAGTGACAATAAATCTGGACATAAATTAAAATTAAAAATAAGCTACTTATTTACTAAAAAGATAAGCTACCTATTAACTAATTCTAAGTATTTCATTGCAGCATAATTTTGAAATTGTATAACAGCAAAGTTCCTAATTTTAACATTATACATTTTTCCTGGAACTTGAAAATCATCTACCACAAGCACCATTAGGACTTACCTAAGAGCTGCCATGTTAGAAATAGAAGGTGAACGAGAATGTAAACTAGGCGAGGATGTTGACCGACTCTGACTGTGAATGGAAGAATAATTCTGAAAAGGTGAAGTTACAGGTGAATCTCCTTTTGAGAGACTTCTGAGATGGGCTGTAAGGGAACTGCTGGTAGCCACATGCTGTGGGGTTCCCCCTTGCTCTGAGAACTTTAAAACGACATTCTGTTCCTTAATTTAAAAAGGAAAAAGAAAAAAATTACATTGTAACAGCAATTTCTCAATGGATTCCCCCTTGCTCTGAGAACTTTAAAACAACATTATGTTCCTTAATTTAAAAAGGAAAAAGAAAAAAATTACACTGTAACAGCAATTTCTCAATAATGAGAATGATTTTTTTGAGTATTTTTCCTTTATATATAACATTTATTAATTAATCTCAGGGTTAAATAATTTTTATTTTACACTATTATCTCCCACTCCGTTTTTTTTTTTTTTTTTTTGGCTCGCCACAGGTCACATGCTAAAAAGTGGTAGAAATAAAATTTGAACTCAGGTCTTCTGACTCCCAGACTACAATTTTTTCTGAGAGGCAGCATGTCACAGTGGAGTCAATGACATACTGGGAACCTAAAAGACCTGAATCCTACCTCTGACTCTGACTAGCTGTGAGATTACACCCAATAATGCTATCTCAAAGTGTTATAAGGATCAAAAGAAATAGTGTATAAAGTGTTTTACAAAATTTAAAGTACTAAATAAATGTCAGCTACTATTATAACACACAGCTGTGCAACATATCTTAGAAAAAAATATTTCTTATATTGCTGTAACATAAGCAGGGGGCAAGGATTACTAATACTTGAATTTGGTAAATATTGACTTACTTTTGTTTTCTTACCTCAGGTTTCACTCTACGCAGAATCCAGAGAGAATGTAAACCCTGAATAGCATCATATGTCATTATGATAGAAGGGTCAGCATTTAGAAAAACAATTTTCATTGCACTATCTGCAACATACTGTACCCTTGATGTTCCAAAAAGACCTAGAGTAAAAAGAGTAGTAATAATGAAAATAAAGGTTCAACTAAAAATCAGTCATCAATCAGATACTTAACCAGAAGAGATAGGAGCCATATCTTTTAAGAATCAAGATTTAATATTAAAAACACACAAAATACTAAGAAAATTGGGGCAAGGAACATACAATATAAAATTTAAATTTTATTGCATACTTTATCCTTTATTTTATTTTATTTTTTGCTTTTGCTTAGACAATTGGGGTTAAGTGACTTGCCCATGGTCACCCAGCTAGGGAATGTTAAGTGTCTGAGACCTGATTTGAACTCAGGTCCTCCTGACTTCAGGGCTGGTGCTCTAGCCACTGAGCCATCTAGCTGCCCTATCCTTTATTTTTAATACTCTTAGTTGAATGTCAGAATTAGAAAAACTCAGCAGATCACAAACTGAACATATTATCTATCCCAAAAATCTACTCTTTTCCAAACTTCTCTATTTCTACTGAACTCGCTCTTATTCTTCTAATTCTTCAAGTTCACTACCTCAGTGTCATCTTCAGCAATTTATTCTCATTTTTTCCACATAAATAATCAGTTGAAACGTCATTACCCTTATCCACTTTCATGTCATTTTCTTTTCTCCACTGACATAACCACTAGTCAAATTCAAACCTTGATTATTTCTCAATAGCCTCCTAATTGATTTCCTTTCTTCAAGTCTCTCCCCACAATGATCAAAGTGATCTTCATCAAGTAAAAGTCTGACCATGTCATTCCTTTATCAAACTCCAATGGCCAAATACAAACTCCTCCAATATTGAAAACTTGTTAAAATTTTGTTCCAAACTACCTTTCCTACCTTATTATTACACAGAAATTATTACCCTTTATACATACTATGGTCCAACTTAGTAGTTCTTAAATCTTTTTTGTGTGTGTGTCATGGATTCCCCTTTGACAGTCTAATGAAACAATCAATAAACATTTATTAAGTGCCTACTAAATGCCAAAAAGCCTTTGGAACCCTTTTCAGAATGTTTTCAAATACTTTTAAAAAATGTAGGTATACTTTCTAGACAATTGACAATGGGTTCCTGGCTGCACCTCACACATTATATTCTTTCCCTCAATGGAGAATTTTTCATTGACTATCCCCGCATGCCTGGAATTCTTTCCATTCTTATCTCCGTCTCATAGCTTCTTTCAGATCCCAAATAAAATTCAACCTACAAGAAGCTTCTACAATTCTCTTTAGTGATAGTGCCCTTCTAATATTATCAATTTATCCTATATATATATCACTATATATATATATAGTGAATACTTCCTGCCCTCCCCCTTTTTAAATGCAACTTAAAATTGGCAAATTGCTACTTTTTTGTAGATTAAGCACATAGCATGCTCTGGCACACAATAGGTGCTTAATAAATATCTATTGACTTGATTATACAGCACAATAATACAGCAAGACTAGTATTTCTCCAATACTTCCTGCCCTCCCCCTTTTTAAATGCAACTTATAATGTGCAAATTGCTACTTTTAGGCACACTTACTCCATTTTGCAAATATAAAGTTGATTTCTAAAATTCAAATGAAACATTACATTAACCCCTATCAAAATTCATCTTACTAGATTTGGTCTGCTATTCTAACCCAGTGGTTGGCAAATTATGAGGACCTTTCAAAAGATCACTGCCAATGGTTCAACAATATGCCAGTTCTTTTGTATATAATCCTTCTGGTCCAAGTGGCATTAAATTTCCTAACAACCTAAATATCAATTCCCAATTAATAATTTTTCTTCTGTTCTTTCTAGTCCCAAAATCTTTAAGATTGGGACAATAGAAACAAATTAAGAATTAAACTATTCTGGCTCCTCACCAATTATCATCCCTCCCATCTCCAAGCATCAGAACAATCTCTTCTTTAATACTTCTCCCCAATATAACCTTTCCACCCAAAATTGTATTTTATTATCTTAAATTTTCCCTGTCTACTTTGTCTACTTCCTCATCTACTGTTTCCAAATTTAAGAAAGTCTGATACCATTCTTACAGGGCTATGTCATGCTTTAAAATCCAGTTTATTTTTCAGTCTTGCTTTTATATCTTTTAACTCTTTTCAAAATTTAAGTTGGTCGGTAAATTTTCTCGCAAACACAAGTCTATTTAGATAAAAGAATCTTAAAACTATTTTTATGTCATGAACCACTTTCACAGCTGGTGAAATCTACCCTCCCCCCAAAAAAAATTTTTTTTAATTCATAAAGAAAATAATAAAATAAAGTAAGAGAATACGTGAGAATAAGGTCCTAATTTTTTTTTTTTTTATTCAAGTCCACAAACAGCCAAAAATTTATCTGTGGAATCCCAAGTTAAGAACTACTTCAATCAATTCACCATTTTTATTCTAATCATAAATGTTTCTAAAGAATTTCATCCTTGAAAGTTTCCTATCTCTTCTGGACTGACTGAATTTCCCTATATGAGTTTGTAAAATCTTATCTCATCTGTGAATCTTTTGAAGTATGCACCCTAAAATACAGAAGAACAAATAAACTATTTCCAATTTTGTTCCCCCTTTCTACTGCAAATTCCAAGATGGGATAGTCTCTTGAAATTAATGTTCTCATCACTTCCATCCATTCCAGAAACCAGATTTTCTATGTTTAATAAAAATGATTCAGTATATAATTTCAATAAGAGTATGATGCAGAAAATAATTTCACTTGATTGATTCCTCCACCGTTTTATGGATAAAACTGTTACTAATGCAAATCAAGAAATAAGTCTTTTATGGGAGAGCAGAATCCAGTCAAGATGATAAAAGTAACAGTTGCCTTCCTCACTACTTCACAAACACCTAGAAAATATAGCAAATGTAGCCCTGATTAGGAAATTCCAAGAAAAAAAAAGCAATGAAGTTTTTTTCCCATCTCACATCAATAAAGACAGAGGTCTTCAGTCATGGGAGCCAGGCCTAAAACAGGAATACCCTTACATAGAGTCTCCTAATTCAAGGACTGAATGAAGACTCATCTATGGCTGTACACCTGGGCAAGAAGATTGCCATATCTGGTATAGACATGCCAAGGAGTAGAAAAAGATATCAACGTGTAGCTAGCTCTATGGCTCACTACTGCATGCTGAGTGACACTAAAGAAATAGTCCAGAAGCCAACTAAACTTTCCCTAATACAAAGTACAAAGTTATACCTGAGCTGGAAGAATGAGAAAACAAAGAGTCCCACCATAAAGTGCTATTATGGTGGCAGGAAACACCAAGATGTAAACCCAGAAAAAAGAAAAGGATTCCAAAATTTAGATAAGCAATGTTTAGTCATTTTTCAGTGTTGTCTGAGTCTTCATAATCCCATTTGGAATTTTTTGGCAAAGATACCGAAATGTTTTGACATTTCCTCTTATAGCTCCTATAGAAGAGGAAACTGAGCCAAACAGGGTTAAATGACCTGCCCAAAGTCACACAGGCAGTAAGCGTTTGAGGTCAGATTTGAACTCACAAAGATGAGTTTTCCTGACTCCAGGCCCAGAGCTTTATCTACTGCTGCATGATATAAGAAAGGCCTTAAGGGAAACATTTGGGCAATTTATTTTATGATTTCTTAAAATATATGCAGATTCATATTTTGATTATGGCTTTTATGCCATTTAATGATTTTTAAATGACCACTCTTTGATCTGTTTTCTAGATCAGTTTTTTTAAACATGAATCCTTACACTTTTTCTGAGTTTTTTTTTTGTCTTAACTGTATTTCTTTTCTCATGTAGTGATTAACTTCTTTGATCCATAATAATTTTCAACAAGTTTGTTGCTTGAGTAATGTTTTTAAACTATTGTTCCAAATTGTTAAATCTCTTTCCAATTCTTTCTTTCATAGCTTTCATTTCTTTTCCATTTCCCCCCTAGTATTCTCATTTCTTTTCCAACTGTCTCCTTTAGTATTCACATTTCTTTCATAAAACAAAGCAGAAAGGAAAACACAGCTTGAGAAAAAGTTCAACTAGAATTCCTAATGTTTTCAAAAAAAAAACCATAATCAAAATGAGATTACACATATTTCAAAAACAAATTCATAAAATATAATTGCTCAGATCTCTTAAAATCAGAGAGCAAAAAGAAAATAGAATTCACCAGTAATCTCCTGAAAGATACCTTGAAATAAAAACTCTCAGGAATAGGACAGTCAAAATTCAGAAGTTCCACTTC
>JAJPUD010000172.1:528746-574617 GCA_023553655.1 Myrmecobius fasciatus
CATAGGATTTAGCAGCTACCACTATAAAATTACAAAAAGCCTTAAAATACAATTTATCAGAAAGCAAAAGACAAAGGCTTATAACCAAAAATACCTTAGTTACTTAATTGAGTAAGGGAGTAAAAATGAACCTTTAATAAAATAGAAGGTTTCAAGTATTCATGACAAAAAGATAAAAGCTACATAGAAACTTTGAAATACAAACAGAAAAGTCAAGAGAAACATAAATATGAATCAGCAATCTTAAGGAACTAAACCATGACAAACTTTTTTTAGAAATATACTTCAATAAAAGGAGAAAAGGAACTACATGTGCAAAAAATATTTGTCATCTCTTTAAAATGGCTGTTTTTAATCAAAAATAAGAGTTTGAAAATATGTCCACATAAAATGGATATTCCCCTATATCATATCTGTGCCAGGTTCAAGCTCCATTTTCCAAAATTCTCATCTATTTCATCTTGGTACTCTACAGAATAATGATTTATGTTGTTTCTATGTTTGCCTCCACTATCTTTACCTAGATGATTTCCACTATTCTTCCCCACTCTGTTCTATTATTTCTATATATTCTTAAAATTCTGTGTTATTCTATTCTCATTCCTCTTAATCTATTCTGTTTCTTTTGAATAAGGGTCACATTCAAGGGTCAGACCATCACAGGTCTCATCCCAACAATTCTCATATATTTCTGAAGTCTAATTTGTCTCCTCACATATTACCTATACTTTATGCATTTGTGTGCTGCAGGTTTAGTTACCAGCCTTCTTGCATTTTTGTCTTTTCTAAATGTACATGCGTCCCTACTACTGCTCTTTCTATACTCTAACTATTCTTTATAATACAGATTATGATCTCCCTAGCTAAAGTTGGACTGAAAACTGAACAATCTATCTTCATTTATAACATAAAAATTTCAAAATCTGTACTGGTAATCTAGGACATCCCACAGTCACTGATTAAAAAAAAAAAAAAAAATTCCCTTAAGGTCCATCAATCTACTTGAATGAATTTTCCTAATTTCCAGTTGCTCCCAATGTTCTGTCAATTGGGCCATCTCTATTTATTAATTCCTTCTGTCAGTAACCTGTCCTCTACGGGAACAGTTCAGCACTCCTGCCCTATGTCTAATATATGAACAAATTATTTGATAGGAAAATAACGGAACATGACTGTCAGATCACAAATGTCAACAACTTCTTTAAAGGTTTGCTCATTTATTTAATGTTTACACAAACTGCCCACTACACACAAGTCTGTGTTGGTGACATAAAAATAAATAAGTCATTGATATTTCCCTCAAGGAGCTAATAATCTAGTCAGAAGAGATGACATGTACAAAAATGAATATATGAATCAGAATATGAGTGAACTGAAGTATCAAGTACTACAAGATTATAACTTTAAAAAATTAACTAAACCTATCCCTGCTACCTTAAGTAATTTTTTATTATTGTTACTACAAATCTTTCTTCATATCTTTATAGCAATTCAAGTCTATGTTTTAAATTTTACATTTAAAATTTTAGAGATAAGTTTCCAGAGAGACATAGAAGAATAAGTCTAAGCCCAAGAGGGATAGGGGGGAGAATGAGAAAATTGGAAAATAAAGAATAGTATGCTTCCAAAATATAAGCTGAAAATTTAATATCTTATTTTTGTTCTTATTTTCACAATATGGCTAATATCTATTCAAAAAAATTACCAATTTTTATTACTATTGGCTTCTAGAAATTCTACTCAGATTTGTTAACCAACCAAATCATTAACATTCATGACCTACTCATGAGGAAAGGCCTAATCGTAGATTCAAAAATTAACATTTTAATAGTATTTAATATTTGATTATGGTTCTACTATGATGCCTCAATGGAGATGAAGACTCTATAAGGATCAGACAGCAATTGGGAAAAAAAATATAGTTTTTACCAAGCAAAAGCAATCTAATTGGATTACAAAATCAAAGAAAGACATACTGGTCTAAGAACTAGCTAAGTTCAGAGATATTATCAATAGAAAGCTGGCCACAAGGTGTTAAAATATTCCTAGCCAAATGCTCAGGAAACCATCTATTAAAGCACATTAAAATATCACAAATGTTTTGAAGCACTTAAATATATATCCTATACTGTATCACATAAAATGACTGTTTTTACTATATATTCTATTTATTTATTTATTTATTTTTACTGTATATTACTGCAGTTTTAATGAATCACCCTTAACTCAATGTACAGCCATAAAATCCACTTACCTCCAGATTTACAAACAAGAGGGGTTATTTCATCCAGTGGATGCAGCATACTGAACATAGTAGGTAAAGGTTCTCTAGAAAAAAAAAAAAAAAAAGAAAAAAATGAAATGAGCACTAAAACAAATATAACATTATTAGATAGCATATACATTAATTTTTTTCTTATAAAGAATATTTTCTTATAAATTATAAAAACAATAAGAATTACAAGGCTCAAATTCTCAATAAATAAGTGGTCAAAGGATATGAACAAAAAGCTCTCAAAAAGAATAATCATATATTAACCACCCACATGAGAATGCTTCAAATGACCAACAATAAAAGAAATGCAAGTCAAAACAACTCTGAGATTTTATCTCATACCTAGCAAACTAGCATGATGAAAAATGATAGAAATCATCAATGTTGAAAAGGATATGTAAAGACAGGCACACTAAAGTATTGCTGGTAGGGCTGTGAAATGGTTCAACCATTTTAGAAAGCAATATGGAATTATACAAATTAAGTGACTAAAACATCCATAACCTCTGACCTAGAGATTCCATTCCTGGGCTTTTACCTTAAAGCAATCACTGATATGCAGAAAGCTGATATGAAGAAATATGCTAAAATATTTATAGCACTATTTTTTGGAATGGCAAGGAATCATAAACCACGTAGCTGTCCACCAATTGGGGAACAGCAGTGGCACATGAACACAATGGAAAATTAGTGGGCTAATAGTAATGGTGAATGTGATGAATACTGAGATGTATGGAAAGATCTAAATGGATAATGCAGAGTGAAGTAATCAATAAAAAAAATGACATATACAATGACACAACAACATAGTTAGAAGGAACAATTACACACACACACAAATCAAAAGTGAATGTTGCAAAATTACAAAGAACAGGCATGGCTCAAAAAAGAAATATAAGATGATGGACCCAACCAACCCCTTCTCAAAGGTAGAAAGTCCACAGCTGCTGCTCATTGCACATATTTTCAAACTTTATCAATGTATTGATAAACTGGGATGATTTTTCCCTCTTCTTTTTTTGTACTTTAACAATACTATTTGTTATATGGAATAGCACTCTGAAGGAGAGGGGGAAGAATATTGAGGAAAATGATGGTATTATAAAAAAACAAAAGATTCAATAAAAATATTTTAGAAAGAAAATGATCCATGCATAATTATAAAGCCTTATTAGGCTGGCCTCAAAAAGGAAATATGAGAAAATAACTTCCTCTACTCTATGGAGAGGTAAAGGATGGGGGAAAAGAAGGTCCATGAAGCAGTGAATATGTCAGACTTTTTTAAATGTATTAGACAGTTTTGCTGATTTTTTTTTCTTAAAAATAATTATTATAAGGGAGGAGACTATGATGGAAAAGGAATGTAAGAGGAAATACATGTGATATAAAAATGATCAATAAAAATGTATTTAAAAAAAAAAAAAGAACATGGATACAGAAGCTAACTTTTCATTAAAAGTCAATTTTCCTTTACCTATTCTAGTGCTTCTTCCCTAGTTACTATAACTTTTTTTCCAGTCTACCATCACCTACCTACAACCCCTTCCAATTTTCATAATTCTTTCCAGAAGCATATTCTGAGGGATGTAGAGACCTGTGATTTCATCAGTAAGGATAACTCCTGGTGTTCCCTTTAATGCCTATAACAATCTTAGAGAAGTATTTGGACAACCATTACATGACTTGTTTACAGGCACAGCAAAAGCAATAATTGAGCCCTTCTATCCTACCTGCTCTGCTTTATAGATAGCCAGGACTTAATGTTTGTTGAATTGAATACGTCCCAGTGAGAACTAATCACAATTCAGAAGAAAATTAATAAAGGGGGAAAAGATACTTTATTTTACTAAAATCCCTTAGAGAAATTGCTTCTACTAAAACTTATTTCTATGAGCAACTTCTCTCTACTAATCAAAATATTAACAGATTTGTATCTTCTAAGAAAGAAACATGTCCATACCCATCATTTAGGAAAATGAGAATTCTTTTAGGGTTTTATAATTTAAAGTGAACTTTAAGTACTTTTTTATCTCCTCCTTTGAAAAAATTCAAAAATCCAATATTAATCAAAAAATAACACTGATCCAAGTGTGATGGCACATGCCTGCAGTCCCTGAGTTCAGGGAAACTGGATCACTTAAGCTCAGAAATTCTGAGTGACAGGAGACAGTGTGAACTAAGTCTGGCACCAATATGGCTAGTCACAGAAAAAAAAAAATTTATCAGGCTGCCTAAGGACGGACAAATCATCTCAGATCAATCAAATAGAGCAGGATAAAGTTTCTGTTCTGATCAGTTTTGGTATTAAGCCCATAGCCTGGGTAAAATAGGGAGACCCAGGCTTTAAAAAAAAAAAAAAAAATAGTATGTTATGAAACACCTACTATGCGCATAGCATTTTAGTAAGTATTATATATCCTTGCTTTCAAAAAGTTTACAATGTAAATAGGGAGAAAAGACATACACACAGTTAATAGCACAAAGAAATAAGTGATTAAATGCCAAATGAAAGGAATGATCAATAAAACGCATGATATCCACAAATAGTCTCTCCCAAACATTTGCTTGTTAAGAAATGTTGCCTTATCAAACACCATTAATTTTTCAACTATTTCCAAGATAGTGAGTACATACTTTTGTATATTATTGTATTTTTTTTTTTCTATAAGTAACCTCTTTAAATATATTCTAAATTGTGGGATCTTTGGGACAAAGAATACAATTTAATAACCATCCATGATTCAAAATAAATTCCAGAATACATTAAACCTATCTGCAATTCCACCAAAAACAATTAATAAGCCTAATTTGCCATTGTCTCTCCAACATCTTTTATCATATTTCCTCACTCATCTTAAAGTGATATCACAAAGTTCTTTTAATTTGCATTATTGAGTATTTGGGGAAAAAAATTAAGGGTTTCTGGTAGTTTTCATTTTTCTTTTTCAAAGCTATAGTTTATTTTTATTACAATCAAACTGGTTTTCAAACTGGTTTTTAATAAACATTTATCTGCATCAATCTAAAAAAAAAAAAGAAATATTGCTTTATTAACAGTCCAATTAAAAAAAAAAAAGGGCAAAGTGAAATTCTTCGATGAATACCTAGGTGGACTTGGCGGTACTTCATGCGCAGAACTGCTTCTTTCAAACAATAAACCGTATTTGGTAGGCCAGACATTTGCCACCTACCAGTTGGAAGAAGGAGGAAAGAAAAGAATTAAGACATTACATTAACAAAATAATTTTAGGATCCTAACAGTATGTTAGAAATTTTTTTTCCCTACTTCAATAAGGACACGATAAAGGGTCATCATTTCTATAAAAATTTTAATTTAGCTATTCCAAGGATGAAATAGTATTCATACTCTTTTAAAATCTCATGATTAAAACCAAGACTTAAAATAGAACACTGTACTAAACTTTCAGAACATGAGGTTATCATAAAAGAATATCATTTAATAAAGTACAGAAAGGAAACACAAGATTAAGAGGTAACTTTTTATAGATATATATAATCCCTTAATATAATCAAGTTTTTTAACCTAATCTAAACATTCAAAAATGTTTATTTTAACCTCATCAATACTATTCTTGTTAATCTGTAATTATTCAATAATGAAAAATATTAAAATCAACAATTCATTCAACTTTAATCAAAATGACTTATAGAGTATAACTATGATTTAGTATTTCTAAATTAACTACAATTTTTTTCTTTTTCATAGAGGATGAACAAATCTTAAGTGAAGGGAATGTAATCACCATCTAGTAATTTAAAGTAACAATATTCTCACAAGATCAGTATTTATATTGCTGACCATTAATATGTAATAGTTTATCATAAAATGTCCATAAACTGAAAATATATGCAAAAGATGAAAGCTTTAAACAAGTTTACCTGAAAAGGTAAGGAAGCTATATAATCCTTCCCCTCCATGCTATGCACATTTATGCAAGAACTTTGTAATATGCATATGCATTTTTCTACTTCATTGCTATCTGAAATTAAAGAAAACATAAAGGTTATTTATTTTACTATTATTGTTATGTTATTTAATCCAATAACCACACCTTTTCAATATGCAAACAAATGTGTTAATAGTAAAATATTACAAATTAACTTAAGAGTAGAATTCATATAAATAAATGACAGAATGTACCCCAAGATGAAATAAAGTTAAAAGAAAAAAACTTACTATCATCTTTTTCGGATTTATCCTGTGATATAATGAAGTCACACCAGAGTGCCTAAAATCAAAACAACAAGTTTACTAAAAAAAGAAATCAGTATTAAGGAAATGTTTTTCCTTCCTTCCCAACAAGAAATGCCATTAAGTCTTTCATTTGTAAAATAAAAAACTCTCCTGTACAATCATTTGAAATGAAATTTTATTATCTTTTTTTTAATCCCCAAAATAATTCTTTATTCTTAGAATCTATGTGTTCTGTGCCCTAATTAAAGTCCTCAAAATCACAGTAAGTACACTTACAAGAAATATTCTTATAAACTTTTCAGTTCTCAAAGACATTGTTTGGTATGTACTCAGAAAAATTAATGGAAAGTGCTGCTTCCTTTTCTTTTTAAACATAATTAATTTATCCCTCTACCCTTGCCTACCCTCAGGAACAATTTTTTAAAAGAAAAGAATCATAACCAATATGTACTGTCCAGCAAAACTAGTTTCTACTAATTTTAAAAATATGTATCTCATTCTACATTCTAAATCTACCGCCTCTCTGGCAAGAGACAAGTTGGCCTTCTTTCTTAAAAAGCAAAGTGAAAAAGAAAAAGGGCATAGAGGATCAGCAGCTTGTCTTGGGGTCAGAGAGATGACGTAAACATCTGGCTTCTGACACTGATTGGTTGGGTTCCTGGGAGACTGTCTAAAGCCTACATGCTTACACTGCTAAAGATGATGTGCACAGAGAGAGGAAGTTCCTCACCAGTTCCTCTAAATCAATATAATCATGGATCCATTTGATAAATAAATCTAAGAAAATCACATAGACCATTTCTAGATAAAGCACCTGAAAAGTTAGGAAAAAATAAAATGAGGCTTGGTACAAATTATTGCTACAAGAACATAAAACTATATATGCAAAATACTTTTAAGGTAAGAGTGGCAGAGGGCATTTATATAGTGTCCATTCTGTGCCAGGCACTATGCTAAACACTTTTTACAATTAGTTTGCTTGACCTCACAACCACCCAGCAAGATGAGGTGTTATTATGACTGAGGTCAAGCGATTTGTCCAAGGTCACATAGCTAATAAACAATAGAGGTGGGAAATGAATCCAGATTTTCTTAATTCTAAGCCCAACACTCTAACCTATTGTTGCTTGTCAGTCTTGTCTAACACTTCATGACAACTCTGGAGGTTCTCTTAGCAAAGATACTGGAGTAGTTTCCTTCTCTAGATCATTTTACAGATGAAAAAACTGAGATAAACAGGAGTAAGTGACTTGCCCAGAATCATAAAGCTTGTAAGTGTCTGAGGCTGGAATTATACTCAAGAAGATGAGTGTTCCTGATTTTAGACCACATACTCTATGAACATGGTGCCACCAAACATCCTGCAACCTACTGAGTTAGGTTCAAATCCAAAGGAGGAAACTTCACAAGCCAATAAAATGTTAAAGCTGGGAAAAGATTTCGAGATTATCTAGCCCAATCTCCCCGTTTTGCAGTTGTAACTGATGCCTAGATTGTGTAAGATCTCAAAGCTAGCCACGGGTAAAAATAAAAGATGAATCCAGGGCTCCTGAAATCTGCAGAGGTAAAAAGGGGAATATCAAGAACCCTGTCATCAAAATACAATCTGAAACAATAGTAGGGGCTACAATAAAAGATGAAGCATCACCACAGAGTAAAACTTATTTTCTTACACCAAGAACAATGCTTATTTTTTATAATTCTAAAGTCCCTTTTGCTTGAAGATAATTTATATCCTCTACAAACAGGTAAAAAAAGAATGTAAACAAGACATAATATAAACAAAACAATAGTCTTTTATTTTTAGCACATAAATTATATAAAATCTCACCCTATAAATTTTATATTACTACTACTGAAAAAATATGAAGAAAATTAAAAATAAAATGTATTGAGAGAGGGTTTAAGCAATATACTGTTATTCAAGTGATAAAACTTAAATAATTTCTAACCTGAAGAACAGGACTATCCACTGTAAAAGCTTTATAAACAGTAGAAGCCTGATTTTTACTTCCTTTGCTCCAGATGACCATATTACCAGCCACATACAATTCTTCATCATATTCCACTTCTTCTCCAATATCACTTACACCTTTTCTTAAATGCCAGCTTTCCTGAAGAGAATTCAGAAAACAGAAAATTCTTCTCAAATCCTACCTTTAAAAATGTATCTCATTTGATTCACTAATTAACAGAGTGAAAATATTCTTAAGACTAACTACTACAAACTACTATAAAATACTTTAAAAAGAAAGGCAAATACTGTGGTTATAGAACCTAATATTTTAATTATATAAGAAACTTTATAAGCAGGAACTTAAGATTTTACTAATATTAAGCTTTATGATATGTATCTATGGCTCTGCTAATCAGAAAATATGAATATGCAAGAAATATTACTCAGACTCATCTCTGAGACTAGAAACAACATGCAGGGAAACTCATATGCACTGATGCTGACAGTTTTACTGTCTCTTTTAATAAAATTTAAGATCTTTGAAAGCAAAGATCACATCCAATTTTCTTTCATTTCCCCATAAATAATCTCAAATTTTTGCTGGATGAGTGTGCAGTAGTGAACTTAGATGATAATCAAATGAATTTTCACTCCATGGAAAGCACCAAAACATGGAGATGTTTGTATTTTTGGGACACAATTTTTTTTAAAAAAGACTAAATCTAAATCCAGAGTTCTTAACCTATTTTGTGTCATGAATCCTTTTGGCAGTCTCATGAAAAATACAGACTTCTCAGAATATTTTTAAATGAAGAAACGTGTAACAAAATGAAAATAATTTATTACATTTTTTTGAAAAGTTCAGAAACCTCATTTTAACAATTTCTGATCTAAGGGAGATTTTAAATTTTATACTTCTTAATAAAAATGTCTATCACCAGATTTAATAACTTCCATCCTAGAAATTGCATGTCATTTCTCAGCTTGCATGCAGGTTACCATAGATAATTATATTATTCTAGTTTTCCAAAATATAACTGGAAATTTAATAGAACCTTCTGTTTTTCATGGATTGTAACCTCCTGAAGGGATCCCACCAAACCAGCAGCTCCATCAGAAGACCACAGCTCAGAAGCAGGCTGCAGTTGCCGAAGTTGAAGATTCAGCGCATTAGGGTGGTGCTTGCAGTGATCACGGCCAAAAGGAACAAACTCCTGCAAATCCCCTGCTGCAATCATCGTTACCTTCTCTTCATAGATGTTCGACATGGGTTCCAAATATCAACATTATTTCTGCATTAAAATAAAATATATGTCAATTTCCAGAGGCAAAGCTAAACAAAAAATACTATAAAAATTATGCACAATACTTATGTGTCCACAAATCATAATTATGTGTGTGTGTGGTGGGGGGTACCTCAGATCCTCACAATCTATGACTCTTTACATAAGGCAAGCCAGGTCCAGAGATTGACTTTTCTATAGTAGCAAAGACTGAAACCCCTATCTCAGGAAATGAAAGAACAGTTAATTAGTACACAGTTTGAGCCTAGGCAAACATGTACTATGGATAGTCTTGCTGTATTCATGATTTTACCAATGGAACTCCTGTATTGGAAACTCTGTTTTGGTAGAGATGAGAAACTCACCTTTACTTTCCAGGCCTAGAGTACTTGGGACATTTCAAGATTTAGTAACTTACTCATAGTCTCAGTATCTATGTCATGGGCAGGGCTGAAACAACTTCTGGACTCAAAAGCCTGGCCCCACTATTCATTATGCCATGGAACTTTTCCCCTGCTTTAATGGTTCCATTCATTTGGACAAGTTACGAAGAGTTAAACTCTCCTATAATAGCTCACATTTCTGAAGCACCTAAAGGCTATGAAATAATTCCCTCCTAAGTATCCTTAATAGGAATATCACTGTACATGTAACAGGTAAAGAAACAGGTTGAGATTGAAATGATTTGCCCACAGGCACAAGTGGCAAAGCCTAAATTTGAATCCAGATCTTTTCTGCTCTGTGGTTTAGAATTTTACAAGGTATGCAGAATTCATTTAAAGATCACAGCTGTGAGATCATAGGCTAACTTTATCACACCAAAAATATGACTTGTAATTTGTTGAGAACTGTCATAAGTTTAACAAAAACTACTGCCTCTAGTTGACTAAAATGTTTTAATCAAAATGATTAAACACCAAGTAACCTGGGGATAATTCAGCTGTGCTTTATTTGTCTCCTTTTTCCCTTCCCTAAGGATAAAGGAAATAATGCTATCAAATACAACAAAAGCTTTTGATAAGATTTATATTACATAGACAGAAATCTCACTTATATATACTATTATAGTCAATTCTCTATCTGCACCAAAGATAGAGAACCAAAGCACAGTTAACTTAAAATAACTGCTAATCTTAAAATTGTTTATTTACATTTGGAAAGTGTTTTGTTTGCAAAAGACTTATGTTCCTGATTTTTTTTTAATTAGGGCAGTCTATTGTATCATGGTTAATTTCAGTTTTTGACTGAGTCGAATCATGTCTTTCAAAACATCAAGTATATTCAGTAAAATTGATATTATATAATATAGTCCATAGGTGACTCCTGACCAAAAGCAACAATATGAATCTTGCACTAACTTTAATTGTGTTCTATAAACTTAGACCAAGTGAGGTAGAAAAAAAAAATTGGGAGTTACTAAAAATGTAGTATGTAAAATTTATCATGTAGATAATCTGCAGTTTACTGTGTACATTGCAAATAAAATTTTGATAATCACCAAGTGCCTACATATACTCTTTTGATAATTCACCAAAACCATTTAGGTCATTTTCCCCTTGGGCAATATGTTGTACTACAAAGACCAAACTAAATAAAATTATCTAAGTGAAGGTAATACCAAATTCTCAATTCAAAGTACAATTATTCCTTCCCCATCACAACTTTCTCCACAATGGTTTTGATATATTACCATTCAGCATAAGAAATTCCCATTTAGGGGGAGTATTGCAGAAGCTATAGATGACAAGAGATCAGTAGACACAGAAAAAGTTTAGAAATGCAGAATTATATGTATGATATTAACATATTTTATCTTTTAATTCCTTAATAATTCAGAATTCTTCTTTAGTATAAAGGAAAGGCCAAAACATTTTATGCAAATTTTCCAGATTGCAGGAGTATCATGCCCCTAATTACAAAATCACTAGTCTATTCAGCACCAAAGTTAAAACACTCATTCTTACCACATTATCAAGAAAGTACAGTATGTTGGTACTAAACAATTCTTTCACTCAAAATAAAACATTTTAAAAGATTTAGGGGGAAAAAAACCCATACAATACAAAAACAAATTAAGTTTTGATATGAACATTTTTAATTCCACTGAAAAGTGCTTCATTTAAAAAAACTTGCATATTCAAATGAGAAATTTTAAAATATTCTGTAGACCTCAAAGCACTACAAAGCTGTCAGCTATTATAAATTCAAGAACTGTTGTTCTTGTAAAATCGCAAAGGGATTATAAAGCCAGATTATATATCATAGAACCTATATTTTATTAATTGCTAAGAAATACATTTTTTTAACGTGTATTACCAAAGTAATATTTGACCTAAATGGGATGTAACCTGATGAATTAGTTCTCAAAGCTACCTCTATTTTCAAATCTGGAAAAAATTAAATACACATCCTCAGACTTCAAAAGTTAGAACAGACAGAAACAAAATTTAGAAAGACAGCTTTCTCATAGCATTTCATTAAGACTACAATCTAAAGAAACAGCATGGAGCATGGATAAGAATACTGGACTGAAAGTCAGGAAGATAGGAATTCAAATACTGGGGACCCTAAGTGAACTTATTAAAGAAAAAGAGGCACTGGAGAAACATGGTTCAAGGGAATGCAGTGTTGTAAATGTGCTAAGTGGCAGCTAGGTGGAGAAATGGTTATAGTGCTGGGCTTGGGAATCAGAAAAATCTGAATTTGAGTATGTCTCACACTTCCTAACAAAACCACCTAACCTCGTTCATCCTCAATTGCTCCATCTCTAAATTAGGAATAATAAGAACACATATCTCCAAGAGTTGTTGTGAAGACCGAGAAAGACAACCTATAAAAGGGAAGTAAAGAGAGATGTATTATAGTTCTCTATGTGTAAATGTGTGCACACACATACACTTATCAATCTGTATTTTGTTCTCATTATACAGAGAGGGTGAAAGTAGACAGAGAGAAAGGAGAAAAAGAGAGGGAGAGAGACAGAGATAGTAAGAAGGAAAAGTGGGAAGACACCAGCGTGGGCCATGGAAGCAGGCAGACAGGAAATGGGGTGTCTGAGGTGAGGCCAGTTTGGTTTGACTGAATAATGCTTTAAGAGTGAAAAAATACTCGCGCCAAATATGTGTGCGTATGTGTCATGTATTTATCTACATAAAAAATTTCTGCGATCCCTAGGTACCGTACGGAGGGAGCCGGCAAATGTGCTGGAGGGGGAGGGGAACTTCTGGAGGCATTAGACAAGAGTGGGGAGGTACCTGGGGGAAAGCAGGACGCGGCGTGGTTATTCCAAGTTTCTCCGCTGGCAAAAGACTGCCAGCACTGACTGGGGAAACACCTGCCTGTGCACCCCCACCTCAAACAAAACTTAAAGCCATTTAGGGCAAGGCCCGGGCTGCCCCCAGTAGACGACTCACACGCCTTTACTGCCTCAAGGGATGAAGCGAAATCAGCCCTCCAGCCCGAAATTCTGGAAGCCTCTGCTCTGGGAGACCCGATGCTCCCCCCCACCCTAGAAGCCAAGAAAACGAAGGGCCACGGGCATCAGGGTGAAATAAGGCTGGCGGGAGAAGGGAGGTGATCCTGGGACACCGGGAGAAGAGGAAGGCTCCGGGTGAGGACCCAGGCCGAACCCAGGGAAAGGCTGGCCCCAGCACCTTCTGGGGGGGGCGCGCCCACCTGAGTGACCCAGGAAACGTCGGGCGCTGCCCCGGCTGCTCCCCGGAGACGCGGGGACTGGGGCGAGGACGGGATCTGGCAAGCGGAGCGATGCGTTGCGGTGATTCCTCGGCCGCTGCAACTTCTCATACCCTCCCTCCCTCTCCCTCCCGGGTTACGGAGGAAGCGGTGACGGTGGTGGGGAAGGCGGGAGGGCGACGCGTTGCCTCTCGTATCCGGGAGGGCTGAAGACCGAGCGGGCAGGCGCGCGAGCGGCTCAGGCGAGAGGTTCAAATGGGCGCGGCCATCTTGGATGTCCCGTCATGCCCCGCGCCCTGGAGGGGAGGGGCCTGATGCGGAGGCTCCGCCCCTTTCTTTGCCCTCCACTTCGAGTCTGGAGCTCCTAGATCCGCCTAGAGAGCGGGAGGGAGCCAACGAGCGAATGAGGGAGAAGGAAGGCGGGGCAAAGTCGTCATACCTGAGCTGCGAGGGCTGAGGATCCTCAGCTGCATCTTGGAGTTTTAGTCTTCATAGACCGACCCTGAAAAAAAAAGAAAATTTCCAAAACCCGGCTCCGCCCCGCACTGGGAAGGAGGCCCTAGGAGCCTTTTGTTTCTTTGCATTTAGTTGGGGAAGGTTGGGGGTGGAGGGAATTATTCAAAAGTCTTACTTTAACATAGATATTTTGCTTTTTTTTTTTTTTTTGATGGAGTCCTAAATAACGTGCCTCCAACTTAACTTTTACAAGTTCAATTGTACGTTACCTTCCCTCTAGCCCTCTTCAATCCAACCAACCGGCCTCACCCGGACATCCCATCTGCTGCCTCTCTGGCACGCGCTTTGTGTACCTCCTTCCTCCTTTCAGGGAATATGCGTCATCCTTCACTTCTGCCTCTTCAAATCCCCCTTTTTCCCTTAAAATTCAACTAAATTGCTTTTATGTAGACCTACGGGTCCCCCATTACCCATAAATACTTAATTTGTATATGCTTTTATGCAAACCAATTCTTTCTCCTTGTAGAATGTTGGCTTCTGGAGGATAAGGACTGTTTAATTTATTTCTCTGTTTTCCCAATGCTTGGCTTCCTTCAAGACTCAGCTCAAGGACTATCCTCCACTGGAGGCTCTTCTGCCATAAGGCCATGGTATAATAGAGGGGGTTCCAGAGACCAAAGAACTCCCCCAACTACAAATCGGGACTTGATTTCTTTTTTGCTTATTGTCCCTACCAGAGATGGCGAATGTACCACTCACATAAGGCCTGCAAGATCATTTAGTCTGGCCCTGCCAAAGCTATGACAGGCTATGGTAAGCTGAAAGCTAGGTACAACAATCTCCCACTGCTTGAATTTTTAAGTTGATAATTTTGTCTTCCTCTAGAATTACATAAATATCCAATTGGTTCTTGGCAGCAAAAAGATCTCTAGATTTTAGAAAATATTAATAATGCAGAATAAATTTAAAAGTATGTCATGAGTATTATTTTCCAAAGAACTAGTTCTTAAAAACATTTTCCAGTATGCCGCTACTCTAAGATTCCCTTACACAAGTCTTGTATGGATTAAATTTTTTTGTTTCGAAGGTTTTGTTTTGTTTTTACAAATTCAAGATTTGTGGCAACACTGAATCCAGCAAGTTTATTGGTACCTTTTTTTCAACAACAGTCTTACATCGTGTCTCTATAACATTTTGGTAATTCTCCCAATGTTTCAAATTTTTTCATTATTATCTCTGTTATGGTGATCTGTGATCTTCGATGCTACCTTTGTAATTGTTCTGGGGTGCCCAAAATCACACTTATGTAGGTCTTGAATTTAATCAATAATTTTGTGTGCATTTTAACAGCTCCAATGTCCTACCATTTCCCCATCTACCTATCTAGGTCTCCCTATACAATATTGAAGAATATTACATAAATTTAGTTGATAAAGCAGCAGTTGAAAGGATTGACTCCAATTTTGAAAGAAGTTCCATTTTGTATCAAAGTACTATCAAACAGCATCATGTGCTACAGAGAAATCTTTTGCAAAAGTCAATTGTGGCAAACTTCATTGTCTTATTTTACGAAATTCACCAAACACCAGCCTAATCAGTCAGCAGACATCTAAATCAAAGCAAGACTCTTCACCAGCAAAAAGATTATGACTCATTGAAGACTCAGAGGATGATTAGTATTTTTAGCAAGAAAGTATTTTTAAATTAAGGTACATTTTTTGACATAAGATTTTTGAACACTTAGTAGACTACACTATAGTGTAAAGATAAATTTTATATTCACTGGAAAACCAAAAAATGTGTATGACTATTGTGTTATTTGCTTTAAGTTGTGGGACAAATGTATGGGATCCCATAGTTTGTTGTGATGTGGGATGACTACCAGTTTTCTTTTTTCTCTTCATTCTTCTAGTCCCCCCTGCCCATAAATTCTTGATATCACATCTTGTGAAAAATCTTCTCCCTGTCAGAGAGCTAATATCACATAGTTTCTTCTCTTCTTAAATTGGGAAGAACTATACATCCTATAAGTTTGGGGGGCTAGTCAACCCTTTTCCAGGGATTGTTACTTATACAGGTATACCTCAGACACAGTGCAGGTTCAGTTCCAGACTCACCACAACTTAAAGCAAGTAACACAGTAGTCTAAATGAACAACCTGAGTTGAAGAATTTCTCTGTGTCTCTGTGTCTGTCTGTCTGTCTCTCTCTCTCTCCCCCTCTTTGTGAGACTTTCTCTCTCTGTCTCTGTCTCTCTTTCTCCCTCCTTTCATCCCTCCCCCTCTTTATAAGAAAGACACTTGTAAAATAAAAATTCACATGAAGTTGAAACAAGTAGTTGAAATGAAATCTATTATGTTTTGGCTGAGCAACAAACCCTCCCCCCCCAAAAAAAAACAAGCATGATTTCAGATAAAGTTACAGAAAATATAAACATGATTAAAAAAAAAGATAAGGAAGGAAACTTCATTTTGCTTAAATGCACCATAGAAAATGAATATCAATATTTAATATATTGTACCAAACAACCTTGCACCTAAATATTTAAAGGAATTTTGAATTTCAAGGAGAAATATAGTAAAACTATAAATAGTGGGTGATCTCAATATACTTCCCTCAAACTTAAATTAATATAATAAAAAGACAGACAAAAGAAAAGCTAAGGACTTGAATGTAATTTTTAAAAAATTAGACATGATGATAGATCTTTGGCAATTATATGAATAAGAACAGAAAGGAATTGATATGCATCTAACCTGTGAATAGTACCTTTTACAAAAACTGACCATGTATCAGGTTATAAAGACCACACCAAAAAAAGCAAAAAAAAAAGTAGAAATACTAAACATGTCATTTACTGAGTAAATGCAGTAAAAATTATACTCAATAAAGTGAAGGAAGAATTTTAAACTAGTGATTAAAATTTTTAATCATTAAGAATTGGTGGGTCAAAGGAGAAATTATAGAAACAAAAAAAATCCTTTTATCAAAAAGTTCAATAAGGAAACAACATATCAAAACTTACAGGATATAACTAAAATAAGGCGGAAATTTATATCTCTAAATATTTTCATCAAGACAGAAATAACAAGTCAATCAATTGGGCATGAAACTAAAAAAAAAGCAAAAACAAACAAAAAAAAAGACTAGAACAATATAAATCAAAATGCATTAACTAATAAAAAAGTTCTGAAAAAATCAAGAGAGATGAATGAAATGGAAATAAAAGCACCATTGAACTGAAAAACAAAGCCAGAAGATATATATATATATATATATGTGTCTATATATATATAATGTATATATACATATATACACACATACACATATACACAGCTAATCTGATTTTTTTAAAGAGAGGAAAAGAGTTGTTCAAGTTGAAAATGAAAAGGTAGAACTCAATACAAGTGAAGATGAAATAAAATTATCTGAAACTTTTTTCCCAATTATATTCAAACAAAACTAATACTTAAAAGAAGTGGATGAATATTTACCAAAATATAAAATACTTTGATTAATATTGAGTTAACCTGCTCTTGGGGAAAATACAAAAGACCTTTGGAAGTCTCACTATCTGTGCGAAGTTCTCTGAGTGGAAACGAGTTTCTTTTCCCTCCCCCACTCCTATTTTTCAGTAAAACATAAATTATAATCTAAAATCTTATATTTACTCTAAGAGAAAAGCAAATGTCAGGAGTATGTGTGTTTTCGTGAAATAATGAACATCTTCACAAATATTAATCTGAAAATATTGTTGCTGGTACTCTACCTATTGTACCACCTAGCTTATAATCTCCCACTTCCTTTTCTGTCCCCTTTTGAATTTAATATGTTTCTATCCTTCATTCTGTGTGTGTGTGTCTATGTGTGTCTGTGTGTGTGTGTATATATCTATATATACAGGTCTGTATGTGTTCAATTTCCTTTGTCCAATAGAAATGAAAGTGAAAGTCATGGAATGTCTATTCCCCTTCCCCCCCTTTTTTTTTTAACTTTTTTTATTAAAGCTTTTAATTTGTATAACATATGTATAGGTAGTTCCCCAGCATTGATCTTTACAAAGCTTTCCATTACAAATTTTACCCCCAGTCCCCTCCCCTCCCCTAGATGGCAGGAAGTCCATTACATGTTAATAATGTTAAAATACTTGACAAGTTGTGCAAGAAAAATCCTATCCACAAGAAAAAAAAAAAAAAAAGAAAATCAGAGAAAGGAAGCACAATGTAAGCATGAAATAATTCAATAGAGAGCATGAAAATGTTATGTTGTGGTCCATATTTCATATCCCTCTCTCTGGGTGTATATGGTTTTCTTCAGTGAACAATTGGAACTGGTTTGAGACATTTCTTTGTTGCAGAGAGCCATGTCCATCAGAATTGATCATCATGTAATATTGTTGCTGCCGTGTATAATGATCTCCTGGTTCTGCTCATTTTGCTCAACATCAGTTCATGCAAGTCTCTCTAGGCCTCTCTGAAATCATCCTGCTAGTCGTTTCTTACAGAGCAATAATATTCCATAACATTCATATACCATAATTTATTCAGCCACTCTCCAATTGATGGGCATCCATTCAGTTTCCAGTTTCTAGCCACTACAAAAAAGGCTGCCACAAACATTCTTGCACATGTCCCCTCTTCTTTTTTGCTTAAATACTTCTTATTCACCTCTACTGTATAATAATGATTTCTCTCCCTTCCCCCTCCTTTTATTTCCCAGCCTCTCCTATTTCTATCTCCTGAAATCATCAAAAAAAGAATAAAATAACTCCAGACTTTCTAGATCTGTTATATTTACCTTTGTCTATAACCATAAGAGATAATAGAATTCTGAGAAGACATGTTTTTATGCTCTTATTAGAATATAAACAATTTATCCCTACATAGTCCTTTCCAATTGAAGAAATATGTATAGATTTCTATGTTTCTCTTGGCTTTTATATTTCTATTTCAAACAATTTTACTCAGTTTAGCCTTTTTCTCCAGATCTTGCCTTTTGGGACATCATATTTATTCCTGTCTTCTTTATAATGGTAGCTGTTAAACCTTGTACAATTTTTACTGTGGCTCCTTGATATTTGCTTGGGTTGTTGTTGTTGTTGTTGTTGTTGTTATTGTTTTTGGTGGGTTGGTTTTGTTTTTTTTGACTGCTTTTCATATTTTTTCTTTAATTTAGAATCTCAGGATTTTGGTTATGATGTTCCCTGGAGTATTCATTTGGGGGTTTCTTTCAGGAAGTATACAGTAGTTTGTTTTTTCTATTTTCATTTTGCCCTCTGTGTTTTAAGAATTTTTACTTATGATTTCTTGAAATATAGAATCCATGCTTTTATTTTTATCATGATTTTTAAAAAGTCAAATAATTGTTAAATTATCACTTTTGACCTGTTTTTTACATCAGTTATTTATTATATTATATTTTTCACTTTGAAATTTTTTTCAATCTTTTCATTTTGTTTGGATTTTTTTTTGATATTTCATTAAGTCTTTAGTTTTTATTTGATACACTCTGATTTGCAGAGCATTTAATTCTTGTGTAAGGTTTGCTACTTTTTTTAATCATTTTTATCAAATCTTTGCCATTATATCTTCCCTAGCCATTTCATTTTGTTTTATTTCTTCCTTTATAAACTCTTGTAATCCATGAGATCAGATCATTTTTTTCCCTCTACTTGAACTTTTTGTGGGAAGACTCTCTTCAGAATTCACCTATTGAGTGTTTGTCAATTCAAGATATTTCTTCATAATATTAAGTGTTTTGTTTGGTTTACTCATATCTGCAGTCTAGATTCTGAGTTGAGGGACCTGAGCTTTGGTTGAATTATACTACTGTATCCCTAGGTGGTGTAGGCAGAGCCTTCTTAGCCCTTGGGTTTTATGGTTAAAACTAAATTCTACAAGAATGATTTAGCCTAAAATGACAGGAAAAGATAATGAATGTTGGAAGGGATGTGGGGAAACTGGGACACTGATATATTGTTGGTGGAGCTGTGAACGGATCCAACCATTCTGGAGAGCAGTTTGGAACTATGCTCAAAAAGTGATCAAACTGTGCATACCCTTTGACCCAGCAGTGTTTCTACTGGGCCTATATCCCAAAGAGATCTTAGAGGAGGGAAAGGGACCCACATGTGCAAGAATGTTTGTGGCAGCCCTTTTTGTAGTGGCTAGAAACTGGAAACTGAATGGATGCCCATCAATTGGAGAGTGGCTGAATAAATTATGGTATATGAACGTTATGGAATATTATTGTTCTGTAAGAAGCGACTAGCAGGACGATTTCAGAGAGGCTTGGAGAGACTTACATGAACTGATGCAGAGTGAAATGAGCAGAACCAGGAGATCATTATACACGGCAACAACAAGACTATATGATGATCAATTCTGATAGACATGGTTCTCTTCAATGAGGAGATGTTTCAAACCAGTTCCAATTATTCAGTAATGAAGAGAGCCGTATACACTCAGTGAGAGGCCTGTAGGAACTGAGTGTGGTTCACAACATAGCATTTTCACTCTTTTTGTTGTTATTTGCTTACATTTTATTTTGCTTCTCTCTTTTTTTCTTGTATGGCATAATAATTGTATAAATATGTATATACGTATATTGGATTTAACTTATATTTCTACCATGTTTAACATAAATTGGACTACTTGCCATCTAGGGGAAGGCATGGGGGAAGGGAAATTGGAACACAAGGTTTTGCAAGGGCTAATGTTGAAGAATTGTCCACTGTTTTGAAAAATAAAAGGCTTAGATAAGTATGGAAATATGTATACATATATTCGGCTTGTCAAGTATGTTAATATAATTAATATGTAATGGACTTCCTGCCATCTAGGGGAAGGGAGGGGACTAGGGGGAAAAATTTGTAATGGAAAGCTTTGTAAGGATTAATGTTGAAGAACTACCCATACATATGTTATGCAAATAAAAAGCTTTAAAAAATAAAATAAAATAACTTGACAATAAAAAAAGAAAAGAAAAAGAAAAGGCTTTAATTTAAAAAAATAATAAAAGAATGCTTTAATCATATCTCTTCTTGTGGTTCATCCCCAGGCTTCCTGAATGCTGAGTTAGGCTGGGGCTGCCTGGATGCCACCTTAATTCTACTTTGTGTGGATCTTGTGTAGTACTACCACCAAGACCTTTTTTCTCCTGCTGCTAAAGGAATCCAGACCTGTCATATGCTGATCTCTGTCCAGGATTTTATCCCTTTATTATGGGGCTCTGTAGCTGACCCACTGTTGAGATTTTTCCTTGAGGCTCTAGGGCCCCTCTTTCACTGGGCTCTGCCTGAGGCCTTTCAGATCTTTAGAAAACTGGAAGTTTTTTTTCCTCCTAAAGTGATCCTTGCTTTGCTCTGGTACTTGGTTTAAATTTACTTGAAGGAACTATGAAAGATTTTTGATATGTGAAAAGACTTATGAATTGTACTGTGTAGAAGAGCCATCTGTATTTATGTTATATAACTATGCTTGTCTTTCCTTATATCACTTGCCATAAATATTTTTCTGAAAAAGGTATTTGTTAAGTGTCTATAATGTTGTGTTAAAGTGTCTATAATGATTGATTTACAAATTGTTACCACTGATGAACCTCATGTAGTTTATAATTGTGTCACTGCATTTTTTTAAGATACCAGATGTAATCATGATTCTTGATACTGGTGATCTGGAATGAGACCATATTGCTTTTTTTTTTTTTACACAATCTGAAATCGGGAAAGAAGGTAGAATATTGTAAATGTTATGCTAGTATTTGTTAAAATGACTTTTTTTTTTGACAATCTTACCAATACTCTCTTGTTACTATTTTAAGATGTAGTCTGATTGATACAACTTGATTAGCATTTGAGTATCTTTATTGTTTGTTTGTTTGCTTGCTTTGTGGGGCAATTAGGTTTAAGAGACATACCCAGATCACACAGCTAGTAAGTGTTAAGTGTCTGAGGCCTGATTTGAACTCAGGTGCTCCTGACTCTAGGACCAGTACTCTACCTACTGTACCATCTAAGCTGCCCCAATTTACTTACTTTAAAAAAATTAAATCCAATACTAATTTCCATCCAAAATATATTCAAAGACCTAGAAAAATATCCCTAGGTGGCACAATTAGAAAAGTTATTTTTTTTTAAATTTTCAATAGTATTTTATTTTCCAAATACATGCAAAGATGGTTTTCAACATTCATTTTCGTAAGACTTTGTATTCCAAATTTCTCTCCCTCTCTCCCTTCCCACCCCATTCCCCAAGATATCTGACATACATTAAATATGTGCAGTTCTTTTAAACATATTTCCATATTTTTTCATGTTTTGCAAGAAAAATCAGAACAAAAGGGAAAAAGCTATAAAACAAAACAAAACAAAACCCAAACACACAAAAAGTGAAAATACTATGCTTCAATCCATATTTAGTCTCCATAGCTCTCTCTCTCTCTAGATGTGGATGGCATTTTCTATCCCAAGTCAATTGAAATGGTCTTGGATCACCATATTGCTGCATCACCATCACAGTCAATCCTCACATAATCTTGTTGTTACTGTGTACAGTGTTCTCTTGGTTCTGCTCAATTCATTCAGTATCAGTTCATGTAAGTCGTTCCAGGAAAAGCCATAATTTTTATGAAAGGAACCTAACAATCAATTCAGGATTCAGAATGTACCATGTCATAACAGCTAGGGCAATACAGGAAAATTCCTCTTTTCATTGATGAGTGAGGTTATTTAACAGGCTGAGATACTTCAATGGGACAGAACAATGCTTGTAAGGTCCAGAATTTCTTGAATGATCAGATTTGAGCCTGACCTCAGTTATGAACTGGCCAGGCAATTCAAAGGATCAAAAATCACTCCTGACCTTATAGCCATGACGTTGTGTTGAGAGGTTTTCAGATTGAGAATACAACCACTCATAATGTATCTTTATGTTTATGGTCCCATTCCAGGAATCTGGGCCCTGATTCAGGGATCCGGGGAAGTTTCTCTGTGGGACTGAATAATTAGTGCATTGTGATGTATGGTTAGTTATGAGCACTTACTTCATAAATAAGTATTGCTGCAATAACACCAGAATGTCATTATAACACAGATAATTAGTGGAATTTCTGGTTGTTGAAAAAAAAAGTTTTTACATTCAATTTTACAACAAACACAAATTTTTAACATTTTTTTTTAAATTTTGAGTTTCAAATTCTCTCCCTTCATTCTCCTTCCCTCTTTGAGAAGGCAAGCATTTTGAAACAGATTTATACATATGCAGTAATGCAAAACATAACTATGTTGCAAAAGACAAAGAAACCAAGAATAATAAAGTAAAAAAGTATTTGTGTCATCATTTTTTTTCCCTGAATGGTTGATAGCATTTTTTATCATCATTCCTTCAGAATTGTTTTTGTATCATTGTTTTTCTGAGAAGTGCTAAAATTATTCATAATTGATTATTATACATTATTGTTACTCTGTACAGTGTTCCCCTAGTTCCACTTATTTCACTTGGAGTATATCAGTTCATATACATCTTCCCAGGTTTTATTTTTAAAAAAGCATCCTGCTTATTGTTTCTTATAGCACAATACTGTTTCATTACAATTATATAACGCAACTTGTATAGTCAATGCCCAATTGAAGGTATCTTTTCAATTTTCAGTTTTTTGTCACAATAAAAAGAGATTATCTTTGCCAAGAAAATCCTACATGCAGAGGTCTATGACAAAGAGTCAGATACAACTGAAATGAGTAAACAACAACCACCATAAATATTTTTGTACAAATAAGCCCTTTTCTCTTTTCCTTAATCTCCTTAGGATATAGATGTGGTGGTCTAAATTGTTAAAGGGTATGCACAGTTTTATAGTTTGGGCATAGGTACAAATTCCTTTACAGAATGATTGGCTCAGTACACAAATCCATCAACAATACATTAGTCCCCTGCTTCTTAAGCTATGATTTGTGACTCCATATGGGGTCTGGTAACTAAATGCAGGGGTCACAAATTATGATTTATTATCAGTAAATGTTCAAGTATGCTTGTTTTACATACCTATATACCTGGGGTCACATAAAAATTTCTCAGGCAAAAAGGGCTCACAAATGGGAAAAGTTTAAGAAGCCTTGCATTAGTCTTCCTATTTTTCAACACTGTCCTCCTACGTTTGTCATTTTCCTTTTCTGTCAAATTAGTCAACTTGGTATGTGAGAGGTGGTATTTCAGAGTAATTTTAATTTACATTTCTCTAAACAACTGTGAGTTTGAGCATTTTTCATATAACTATAGATAGCCTTGATTTCTTCTCAAAATTGCCTTTTTCATAACCTTTACCGTTTATCACTTAAGGAATGACTCATGTTCCTATAAATTTGACTCAGTTCTCTATAATTTGAGAAATGAGGCCTTTATAAGAGAAACTTGCTGTAAAATCCCCCTCCCCATTTCCTGTTTTCCTTCTCATCTTAATTGCATTGGTCTCGTTTGTACAAAACCTTTTTAATGTGATGCAATGAAAATTATGTTTTACATTCTGTAATGCTCTCTATTTCTTGTTAGATCATAAATTCTTTCCTTATCCACAAATCTATTAGGTAAAATATTCCCTACTCCCCTAATTTGCTGATGATATCATCCTTGATGCCTAAACCATGTACTCATTTTGATTTTATCTCAGTATACAGTGTGAGATGTTAGTTTACACCTTATTACTGTCAAACTACTTTCTAGTTTTTTCAGAAGCTTATGTCAAAGAATAAATTCTTGTCCCAAAATCCTGAATCTCTGTGCTTGTCAAACTCTGTTACTATGTAATTTTTGTGTACCTATTCTTCCATTGATCTACCACTCTATTACAAATGATGGATGAAATATGAGCTGACTGAGGAAATGAAGATTTGAGCATTTGAACATATCAATTTATTAGGCAATGTATGCCAATTATTTGACAAGCCAGGTTCAGGCTTTTCAGCTTTGGCACTGGACTCTGAATATGAGGGAGACAGATTTTTATACATTAAAAACAATTAATTGATTAAGACCAATTAATTTAAAAATTAAACAGGATGCAAAATTAGATGATCTGATTTCTAATTGGAGGAAAGATTAGTGATTTTCCAAGTTGACAGGGGGAAAATGAAGAGGTAGAATTCCCTAAATTCAAAAAAAAAAGACATGTCCATTCCTCTCAAGTGTTTGTATTCAGTCAAAGGAACTTGGAAACAAATGTTTGAGCAGTACAGAACCAGTTTTCAGATAAGACCTATGTCGGTTGAAATGTATAATTGTGAGAAAACTCCTTGCATCAATCATCAGACCTGACCAGGTTTCTAGTCAGTATAACCTAGGTTAAGGGTTTCTAGGCCTCAGGGAGAGGTAGCCCAGCTTCCAGCCATGCAGGACTGGGTTCAGACAAAGCAATAAGGTTTTCTCACAATTCTTACCATTGAATAATTTTTTTCTCACAAAACAAAAATTGTACTAAAATGTAATTGAATAGAAAGAGAAATAAATTAGCTCCAGAATTGAGTCACAAGATAGAATCACTATAGTATGGTCAATTTCCACTACCACTTATTAATTTAATACCCTCAATTCCCTCATTTTTTTGATAATTGGATTGATATTGCCTTGAATAAGCAAATTAGTTTAGGTAGAATTGCTGTTTTATTATATTAACTCAGCCAACCTGTGAACAATTAATATCTTTCAGTTGTTTAGATCTGACTTTATTTGTGTGAAAATTGTTTTGTCATTGTGTGTATATAGTTGCTGGGTTTGTCTTGATAAGTACATTCTCAAATATTTTATGTTGTCTTCAGTTATTTAAATAGAATTTCTCTATCTCTTCCTGTAGGAATATAGGAATATAGGAATGCTGATGATTTATGTGGGTTTATTTTATATCCTGCAACTTTGCTAAAGTTATTTCAAGCAGACTTGTGCCTTAAAATAATACAGGAATAATTTTTTTCTTTAATTTGGTTTTTGCCATGAAACTCTAGGACCACCCATGCTGGGCTCTACCTAATGCCTTTCTCTTGCTAAAGAGGATTCCAGCTTTTATTATTATATTTGTTTTAAGATAAAACCTCTGAGACTTTTAGCATAACTCTATCAGAGAAAAATATTTTACTCTATATTACAGTGATTACTTACATTTTATGGACCTGCCTTGCAATATTTATTAGAACATGGGGATCAAAGTAGCCCAGGACAACAAAGCATAGATAAGATGTGATTTGCACCATTTTAGGCAGCATCCACACAGATAAATCACAGATACATTGAACCTGAAAAGTAATGAAATCTGTATAATTATTATTATTTTTTAAAATTTTATTTGCATAACATATGTGTGGGTAATTCAATATTAACCCTTACTTAGCTTTCTGTTACAAATTTCCCCCCCCAACTCCCCACCTCTCCCCTAGATGGCAGGATATCCACTACATGTGGATTACATTAAAATACTTGGTAAATCGAATATATGTATACATATTTCCAAATTTATCATTGTTGTGCAAGAAAAATCATATCCACAAGAAAGAAATATCAGATAAAGGAAACACAATGTAAGCAAATATCAATCAAGAGTACGAGAATGTTATGTTGTGGTCCATATTTCATATCCCTCTCTCTGGGTGTATATGGCTTTCTTCAGTGAACAATTGGAAGTGGTTTGAAACATTTCATTGTGAAGGGAGCCATGTCCATCAGAATTGATCGTCATATAGTATTGTTGTTGCTGTATATAATGATCTCCTGGTTCTGCTCATTTCACTCAGCATCAGTTCATGCAAGTCTCTCCAGGCCTCTCTGAAATCGTCCTGCTGGTCGTTTCTTACAGAATAATCATATTCCATAGCATTCACATACCATAATTTATTCAGCCATTCTCCAATGGAAGGGCATCTATTCAGTTTCCAGTTTCTACCACTACAAAAAGGGCTGCCACAAACATTCTTGCACATGTGGGGCCCTTTCCTTCCTTTATGGAAATCTGTATAATTAACAGTGCATTACAATCCTTTATAATGAGGGCAGGCTAGTAATACAATGCCATTTTTTATTTTATTTTATTTTTTTAAATTTTTATTTTTTTGCTGAGGCAATTGGGGTTAAGTGACTTGCCCAGAGTCACACAGCTAGGAAGTGTTAAGTGTCTGAGGCCAGATTTGAACTCAGGTCCTCCTGACTTCAGGGCTGATGCCATATCCACTGCCCCACCTAGCTGCCCCCGCCATTTTTTATTTTAGCTCAGCTCTAATCATGATACAGATGAAGATAAGCAATAATTTATGGACACAGAAAACACATGTATCAGGGGCAAAATCCAAAATTCTACATGTTCTATCCTAACTTTACACTGCCAAATTACAAACTAATTAACATTTTAAATTCAAACAGCCATTTTCTTTGGTGGAATCATGGTGGAATTTAGAAAAGCTGGAATGATTAAAAGCATGTTTAATTCTTTCAATAAATAGGAAGGTAAAGCATTCCAATTTATTTGAGGAAATGCATTTTACCTTAATGCTTCAACAATATTATTTTCTCTTTCCAGAGCTTCATTTCTTACCTTTTCTTTATCTCTCACCAACTTTCCATCTTTTCCAAAAATCAGTACTTTATCTTTCTTAGTCTCACATATGTCCACTTGGTGTCGCCCTTTCTCTATTCTGGTGCCATTTTTAGTCCTATAGGACATTGAATGATGATAGAGATAGGGAATAATTGCTTTTCACTTTCTTTAAACAGCTTATTTCACAGAATCACAGAACTGGAACTGATCTTAGAGGTCATCCAATATAACTCATATCATAAGCAAGGATCTCTAAATATTCCAAATGAGTAAACATTCTGTTTTTGCTTGAAGTCCTCCAGTAAATGGGCAGTCCATTATAGTTTTGCATTTTTCTGATTGTTATAAAGTCCTTCTTTATGTTAAGCCTAAATTTCCATTTGTTTTTTTTTTTAACTTAAATCAATTGTTTTTAGTTCTATCCTCTGAAGAGGAGAAAAACAAATATAATCCTTCTTCTATTACAGTATAGTCCTTCAAATACTTAAAAATAGCTATCAGTAGTTATCATGTGATCCCTATAGTCTTCTTTCATTCAGTCTAACCAACCAAATTCCTCCAACTGATTGTCATATTGTATGAACTCAAGACCCTTCACCATACTTGGTGACCTCCAATAAACACAGAACTAGAACTAGCAGATGCCAGCATCCTAAGGTAGAGAGTATTTCCTCCCTGCCTCCTACGTCTGAAAATGATATCTAGTGCCCTCTCAGCAGTGCCAGCTACTAGGGAATACCAGCTTCCCAGTCAGTCAGTTAGCCCTAGGCTACCATCTCCCACAGACATATGCTTTGGCTGTCAAACCCCGACTTTTCACTGGGCTAGTAAGATTGTTCACTATTCTCTCTCCAGACAAGTCTGGCTTGAGATACCCAAGTCATTTCTCTGCCTATCCCTATATTTGTGTGAACAATTCTGAAAAGGTCTCCTTAATGTCTATTGTCATCTTCCTCCTCTCCTATCTTCTCCTTCTCCTCTTCTCTTTTTCTTTCTCTTTTTCCATTTCTTCCTCCTCTACTTTTCTCCCCTTCCTCCTCTCCCCATCCTCTTTTCCTCCTCTTTCCCCTCCTCTTCATTTTCTTCTCCATCAATTTCTCTTCCTCTTCTCTCCTTCCCCCTCCTTTTCTCTATCTCTTGCTTCTCTCCTTCCTCTTCTTCCTTCTCCTAACTAGCCTATATTTGGAGAAGTCACTAATAATCCTATTTTTTAACTAGTGATATGTGAAGCTTTCTGTTAAGAAAGATGAGATTAGGCTAACATTTGAGAGAAAGCTGGTAAAATATCATTCTAATAATCCATGCACCCCACGAAATGTTTTGGTAAATAATTATGGACTTCATGTGGTCCCAACACTTTCCTATTTTTTTTTAGAGAAGCTTAACTTTCAGTCAACTCTTTTCACATAACTTTAGTTATTCATCATATTAACAGTACTCAAGCTTTCTGCTTTTCATTTGATTCAGTTTGTATTCTCATTGTGTTGTACTTTCTGGTATATGGACCAGTGGTTGCTCAGTTGTTTTTTTCCTTATCCATTTAAAAAATTTGAGCATGTAACCTCCAATATACATATAAATTATGTATGCATTATTGTGCTAATAAAATGTAAATTAAACACACATTTAATTTTTTTAATTAGAAAAAGATTAAAGGACTTGAAACTAAACTCATAATTTCTTTAATATACAGAACAGTCAGGCAAAGAAACACCCTTTCCTAACCTTTGCTACATCTTATAACCTCACAGAATTTCCTAGAGGATTGAGATATTAAGTGATTTGAACAGGTTCATATGACATAGTATGTGTCAGAGGTGGAAATTGCCCTTAATTGGGTCTTCATGGCTTTGGGGCAGGGTCTCTATTCTCTTTGACATGCCATCTCTCACCTTTTAATAACTCTAATTGGAAAAGCTATTTCCATTTTACAGATGAGGAAACTGAGGCACACAAAGATTAAGTAATTTGCCCAGCTCTACATACCTAGTGCCTGAGGCTGAAGTCTTCCTGACCTCAAGCTGGACACTATCTAATGTACCAACTTGCTTCTCCATTTAATGATTTCATCCTACCTTACATAGCTCTGATTATCACTTTATCATCTCCCTCAGCCCTTCTCTCCTTATGGAACTTTTCTTATCAAGTGCTATTTCAAACCTTTTCTTAACTACTATCTGATTTCAAGCCTTGCTTAATTTACTTTGATTCCCAAACTCCAGACATCCCAAATAGATTCCCAAACATTCTTCCCACGTAATCTCTTTTTAAATGGAGGTTCTCTCTTCTCTCCACTACCAGACACTAATTTGAGCCTGAATTCTTTCAGTCCTGAATTGGCTTGACATTTATAAACAATTTCAAGGGTATGACTAAGGTTCCTTAGCCAATTCAAACACTTTTGGTGCAACATGATTGCTGGCTTCTCAAAATATTTAAAGTAAAGGACTTTTTACATTTAGTTGAATTGCATTGAATGATTTGATTCAATCAGGTTGAATTTCTACCTATTATCTAGCCATTTCATCGTATTTATCATTTACTTTGGATAGGATAGGGTAATTTCATTGATTTATTCAACCAATACTGAGTCTTAGATTTTTTTATCTCCATCATTTAGCACAGTGGCTAGCTCACAAAAACTTCTTAATAAATGATTGTTGATTAATTGGTCAACATTTTTTTTTGCTACATACCCCAGGTTCTGCTAAAACTTTAAAAAATTTCTCATCCCCTCCCTTTTCAACTTACTTCATAATTCTGAGGTATATAACATTAGAATTTTTAAAAAGCTATTTATGAAATCTGGAATAAAAGCTAAGGGAATGAGGAAGAGGGGATTTTTCCATTGGCTGTCTACAAAAAACAAGAGAGATGGAAAAAACAAACAGATGTTGAAAGAATAGACTTTAAAAGTAATATAGTCAGGAATCTATACATTCCTGTGTGGGTTTTAGAATGTAAGCTTTTAAACTGTAGGAACTATTTCTTATTTCAACTAACTTTAGCATGATCCTTAGTAGCATAACTATAATGACACAGATATTATCTGATGATAATGACTATCTCTTGGATGCCAAAATACAATTTTTTTATGTGACCTCTAAATTTTGTGGTTACTTCAGAAGACATTTTCATTGGAATGCTTGAGTTTTAGCAAGTTATTAAATCCCTAAAAAGATTCTTTCTGACAATCAAGCCTAGCACATTCTGGCCAGGAATTTTGAAGCTTTATCAAAATATAAGATCCTAGATAATTTACAGTAAATCTGCTGTGTTGGAAGAAAATAGGTCATCTACCAAAATCCAGCAGGAACAACTCAGATAGGTTAGCAAATAGCTTTATCATTTATTCTATACTTGATTAGTTGGATATATTGCTGCCTTTTTTCAGACTTTTCAGAATTATAGCTTGATCTAGAACTAGATGATTTGATTTATATAGCTATTCTTGTAGGTGAATAACAAACTTTAAACAAAGATTTGCACCCCAGAGAAGTGTTGCTAAGAAAATAATGATTAAAATAAATCTATACCTTTAGATTGCTTTGGGTCTTTTGGTGATCCTGGACAGTGGAAACTCACAATTTGCTCATTTTGTTTCTGGTGGTGTAACTCTGACCAGAGTTAGAAAGTCTAAAAATGGAATAAGTTGGCTCAAGAGGTAATAAGTTCCCTATTACTTGGAGATATTCAAGCAGAAGCTGATATAATTCAAATCAACAAACAACAAAATGAACAGGTCATTGGACTAGGGGTTAGGGATAAAAAGATGGGGGGAAAAACTACCTTCAAGGAAGCAAAGTTCCATACTCTGCTTTTAGAAATAATAAAAGGCATTTAAAAATTATCACAGTCTTCAGATAGCATTCAGACTCATCTGAAAGAGGAAACTAACCAGCCTTTCTTTCACTATCATTTCCTAAACAAAGTCTTTTCCCCTTGCTCAAATCAGTTCCTGGAAGGATGCCTCCCTTGAAATAAGTAGAGTTATGACCTGACAAAGACATGGACCAGGGGCCCTCGATTGAGCCACCTTCAAATATGAGAGTAATGATCTACTTAAGAGCCCTGAAAGGAATAGTATATTGATCAGAATGAGGAGATCCCTCAGTCACTTCGGATCACCTTAGACTAGTTGGGAATTAGAACCCTCGAGGGGAATGTCGAGGGGGACTGAGTGAATTTTAGGAGGATAATTGTATTAGATGAAGTAGAATGTTGATCCTAAATTATGTAACTACAGTGAAATATTTCTTGTTCAAGCTCTCTGATTTACTTAGACCATTTGGGAGTTAGAGCCCTTGAGGGGCATGTCAAGAGGAATTGAGTGGATTTAGGAGGATAATTCTCTTAAATGAAGTAGAATGTTGATCCTAAACTGTGTAACTATTATGCGATATTCCTTGTCCAAGATCTCTGATCACCTTAGGTCAGTTGGGAGTTAGAGCCCTTGAGGGGAATGTCAAAAGGGACTAAATGGGAGAAACTGGAAAAAGGGAGACAACTTGAGAGACTATTACAGTGTTCAGATAAGAGGTAATGAGAGCTTGGACTCTAAAAGCTGTCCATGTGAGTAGACACAAGGACATAGAAAAGAAAAATGCTATAGAGATAAAATTGACAAGAGTAGGTGGCCAATTACTTCTGTGTATAGAAATGAGGGAGAAAATAGAGTCAAAGATGGCTTGAGTGATTTGTGAAGATGGGATTGTTTTTAATATAAATAAGAAAGCTTAGAGGAAATGTCGATTTTTTAAAAGTTAAAGCTTTTTTATTTTCAAAATACAGGCATGGATAATTTTTTAATATTGACCCTTGCAAAACCTTGTATTCCAAATTTCTCCCTCTTCCCCTCACCTCCTCCCCTAGGTGGCAAGAAATCCAATATATGTTAAATATGTTAAAAATATGTGTTAAATCTAATATATGTATACATATTTATACAATTATCAAAGTTTATTTAGATTGTCTTGGATCACTGAATTGTTGAGAACTAAGTCTATATAGTTCATCATCACACAATCTTCTTGTTGCTGTATACAATGTTTTCCTGATTCTTCTTGCTTCACTCAGTATTAGTTCATGTAAATCTATCCAGGCTTTTCTAAAATCATCCTGTTTATCATTTTTATAGAACAATAATAATCCATTACTTTCGTATGTCATAACTAATTCAGCCATTCCCTAATTGATGGGTATCTACTCATTTTTCATTCTTTGCCATCACAAAAAGAGTTGCTACAATTTTGCACAAGTGGGTCCTTTTCCCTCTTTTATGATCTATTTGGGACAGAGATTCAGATTTATAATATGATGCACTTTTAAGTCTGATTTGCATTATTAACATTTTTTTGTCACTTTCATCAGTTTCATCAATTAACAAAACAATAAGATTGTAGTCTTTTCCTATTTCTAAGGTGTAAATACTCATGCTGAAAATTTAACAATTGGTGTTATAAGAGCTGGCTCCAGAATAACTCTGCTCTCAATCTTTTCCTTCTTAAAATTCTATGATCCTATGATGCTAAGGAATTGTTTTCCTGGTAATTGTATTTTTTCTTCTTAACTCAGAATTAAGTAAACTTTGTGGGACTAGGACAAAAAGGTGGAGTTTTCTTCACTACATGGGGAATTTAAATCTCCTGAGAGGGAAGAACAGGCTCGATTATAAACTGTGCCACACAGAATTTTTTTTTTCCTCAAAAAGAATAATGCTTCCCAGTTCAAAGGAGTTGTTTCTTCTATAAATATCTGTCTTTCATAAGTGGAAGACAACCAATTTAGTTAAGATCAATGAAAACTATCCCCCAGGAGGCACCAAGGGGGTATGTCCATACTCTTCTTTAAAAGTTACAATCGGTCAAGTTAAGAAATTCTGTTGATTAACTCTTTCTATATTAATTTATAAATTAACAGGAGCTCAATTAGGAGGGATCTTGATGGGTATGTTGTCTTGATGGGTATCATATCTTAGCAAAAATCCTCTTTACAGTGGACCAGACAAATGACCATCCAGCTTTTGCTTAAATATCATTAGTGAAAAGGAACTAACTAATTATCTTCTGAGTAAACTCATGTCAAGCCCCAAATTTGTCTTTTTTTTTTTCTTCAGCTTCCAACCACTGATCTAGCTAGTTCTATTATCTGGGCCAGACAGAACAAGTTTAATCTCTTCCAGGTCCTTCAAATTCTTTAAGGAAGCTACCATAACATTCTAAATCTTTTCCCCCCTCCAGACTAAACATCTTCAATTTCTTCAACTGATGTTCACATGGCAGATAGTCATTACACACTTATTAAGTGCCTTCCATATACAAGAACTGTGCTAGGCCCTGGGGATACAAAAAAGGCAAAAGATAGGCCTTGCCCTTAGGAAGCTTATAATCTAATAAAGGAATAAAACACAAAAGGAAAATGAAAGGTCGAAGAGGGGAGGAAGGACATTTTCTAGTAAGGGAGCACAATAGAGAAATCCAGAAGAATGAAGCTGGTGCAAAATAAAAAGATGGCCTGGTTTGGGCACTTTCCTTAACTTGAGATTTTGAGCAGCTCTCCACTCCCCATCCTCAATTAAGGAAGAGCCCCCCAAATAGAGAATTCTGATAATATATGAGTTGTAGGCCTGAAGTGATCCTGCATTGTACTGAGAGAAAGGTACAAAGACAAAAATGAAACACTTCCTGTCTTTAAGAGACTTACATTCTAGTGTATGGATACATTGTAATCAAAAACAAGAAAATACACAAAATACATGAAGTGTACTTTGTGATACCAGAAAGCCCTCAGTTTCTGGTCACACAGGTGCTCTTTAGACCTTTCCTTCCTTACATGTCTTTTCTTAACTACTCCTAATTCCAGGGGAGTCAGTCACCTATTTGAATAGAACGTGCCCTCATCTGTGTGGCAAAAAGTCCACACTGTAATTTCATCCAGTAGAGTCTATTGGGTCAGGACTTCATATTAATCAGAGATTGTTCTGATCAATCCCCTGTTATGTATGTTTTAGGAATATCAGCTGTGTGGGAAATGAATTCAAGAGGGAAATGACAGCAGTAAGACAAATGTAGTAAGTGAGAGGTCTAAAGGACTTGAACTATGTGAGAGGTTGTTAAGATTTTTTTGAATCATGAATCTCATTCGCTGAGTTAATTATGCTGTGTATTAAGGCTCTTTAGGTTTGTTCAAGTCTAAAATAGTCCATACATGTAAATTACATACAAGTAAAATAATACATACTAAGATCCTAGAAATGCCTGAAGTATGTTGAAAGGAACTCATAAATTTAAAAAAAAAATTGATAATGCTTTTAATAAACTCTGGAAACCTTTCTTTAGCCCTGGTGTGCACTCAGATGTATATGAGGCTCAAATGTGATAATGGATGTAAAATACTTTTCAAACCTTAAATGTTAGTTATCATCATCACCATCATCATCATCAGACTATAGTCTGGTGGTGATTTCATTCCCTGAGCCATCTACTAGACTCCTGCTCAGTTCAAGCAATGATTATAGAACAATATAGAGGTATGCTGGTAATAACCAGGCCCAAACAATGTTTATAAAACAATACAGAGGTAATTCTGGTAAATGTTTAATACCCAGGCTCTCTGAAGGGAGAAAGTATATGTGTACATATTTAATCTGACTTATTAGCATTCTTAAGTCTAGAAATCACTAAAACAATAAATCAAACCCTAATTGTAGCAATTTCTGAGGTATAAATATCCATACTGAAATTTTAACAGAGCTTCCCAAAATCCTAAATCTGACCCCAGGACGCTTTTGTCTAGGACCATCTATTTGTATTTGAAAGTGTTTTTAAATTGTCAAATCCCTCAGTCAAGTCAGGAACAATATATTGTTTAGCACATGGTATAAATGTAGAGATATATTATTACATTATCTTCTTCCTGCTCTCAGTTAACAAGCATGTAAAAACCAGAAGTCAGACATGAAAAGACAGACCAAAGTGCAGAGAAGAGGGGTTGAACCCAAACCCCTCATGGCCCCAAATACATCCAAAAAGAGAAGAGATTTTTTTATGCAAAATGTTGAAAGCTCTATGCCAATTTACTGGGGTCTTCAGTAGAGAGACTTTTCCAGAATTTTTGGGTGGAAATGCAATCTAAAACCAGTAAATCATTTTTAGTAAAGAGATCCTGGGTATCAGATTATACTGTTACAGAGATAATCATTTTGATACCGATATAATAATGTGATATTAATTTAATGCATATTCATATATTGAATTGAGATTAATAATAATAAATAGTAAGTTAATATCAGATGAGGTGTAAGATATCTTATGGCTTAAATACTTATTCTGGGGAAATCACTTGGAAAAGGATTAAATAGGAGACTGTCATCTGGTCTCTATGTGGGGATACATCTACCTCAAATTTATTTAGTAACTGCTTTTTTTGCTCTGAACTAGATCATAGGTAATACATAATACATGCTCTCATGTAGCTTACAAATAGGTAGATGTGAAAAATCTAGAAATCACAATAAAACAAAATGATATATGGTAAATATATTATGAAGAACAAACACATAAAGTACAAAAACTTAGCAAACAAACACACAGTAAAGTTTCCATAGCTAAAAATTAGTCTTAACTTCAGAGCTTTAAACTGGGAATCTGGATCCTTAGGGCAAGTACATTTGAAGTCTATGGGGGGAAAAGAAATCTCTAAGGAATTCAGCCTATGCTTTTCTATAGGTTAATGGGGAATTCAGGTAGGCATTGGGGAAAAGAATCAAAGCTTGGGTGCGTTTGCTAACCCACAACTTTATTCTCTCCCTAATGCTTTTCATGGGAGCACAAAGGACAGAATCAATTCTCTTTGTAGGGTATTATTTATAAAATATTCACAGGGACTACTTATAAAATGAATCTAAGGCATTGAGTCATTAGAAACAGATTTGATTATCAAGACCATTGACAGAGCACCTGAGGATTTAGAGAGACTATTTATTGGAAAGGGCAGCAGATGTTTTAGACAAGAACATGCTGTGATAAATGGAGTCATTTACTGGTGGGAAAACAGGAATACAACAATAGAACAGTTATGTGGTATTGCAGTTAAAATGAGAAACATAATTGAGGCAAAGGAATGGTAGTCATATTTATAATTTATTTTGCAGTTAAAATGAGAATCACAGTTGGAGTATTCATTATCATCCCTAGTACAACTTAACTCACAGTGTATCTCTTTTAATTATGTGTCAATCTTGTGTCAAATTTTCTAGCCTGTTTTATGTGGAGATCACATGGCTTAGAGCCCAACTCAAATGTGGGAAAATCTCCATCCTAAGAAGCCCAGTAAGCTGGCATGTTGGTCACAATGTATCAGAGAGAAATTTTATTAGAAAAAAGGGGAAAAGCTAGACATTATGTAAGACAAATAAGAGTAAGCTAAGTTCCACAACGTCTCCAAAAAGCTGAGGCAGGCAAGGGATGTAAAAGTTAAGAAAGAAGGGTTTTTTTTTTAAGTTTTATTTGGTGAAAAAAGATGATCAAAGAATGGATAGTTTCCTTGCTTGGGGTGGAGGAGAGGATGAAATCTAACAATAAGGAGAAGACAAAACTGTTCGTTATCATTTTGTTTTCTCTGCAAGGAAGACTGAGCTTTACCTTAGAAATGATAAAACAAAAATAACTAACAAGGAGCTGACAATCAAAGTAAGTAAAGATACCACTTAACTGCCCTAAATTGACCCAGATGTGCAAGGTTCATTCCTTGGTTCATAAAATAACTGGCAGATGTGATTTATAAATCACTGTCCGTGATATTTGAAAGATCATGGAAAACAGAAAGGTACTATGAAATTGGAAGACAAATGTTGTTCTGATTTTCAGAAAAAGGAAGAGAATGGAGGCTGCAAACATCTCAAAAAATTTCATGAAAAAGATGGTTGGTAAATCTCTAAAAAGGGAACTTGTGTGTGATAGTTTCATCAAAAACAAGGCATGACAGACTAACCATTTCCTTTTTGTATAGGATAATAAAACTAATAGATTTAAGGGAAGGCAATGATATAGTTTACCTAAATTTCAGCAAAGCTTTTCATAAATTAACTCATACTATTCTTGCAGAGAGGATGGAAAGATATGGATTAGATAATAAATTAATCAGATGGATTCATCCACAACTGGCTGGATGGCCAGACCCAGAGTAGTTTTTAATGGTTCAATATCAATGTGGCCAGAGGTCTCCAAGGGAGTGCTTCAGGAATCTGAACTTTTCCCTGAGTGCTTTAAAATTCTTGTTAATGTCTTAGATAAAGACATAGATGGTATGTTGATCAAATTTGCAAATGACATAAAGTTGGGAAGGAAGCACATTGACTGACAGTCAAATCTAAAAGATCTTGAATTCTTAGAGTATTGCACTGGATCTAATAAGATGAAAACCAATAGGGATATACTTAAAATCTGGTAAAGAGTCATTTAGGTGGCATAGTGGATAAAACTTTGTATTTAGAATCAGGAAGTCTTGCTTTCAAATATGGTTTCAGACATTTATTAGCAGTATGACCCTAGACAAGTCATTTAATGCCTTTCATCTGTAAAATATCAATAATAGCAGCTATCTCCTAAAGTTCTAGTAGATATTATTCTAGGACTTGTGTTCTTTTATTGTGACTGCTGATAAATCCTGTACAGTTCCAATTGTAGCTCCAGCATATTTGAATTGTGTTTTTTTAATTGTTATTGTTTCTTGAAAACTTTTCTCTTTGATTTGGGGGCTTCAAAATTTGGCAATAATATCCCTATATGTTTTTCACAAAGGATCTTTTGAGGTAGTGAATGGTGCATTTTTTCTATTTCTACTTTCTCCTCATGTTCTATCATTCCAGGACAATTTTCTTGAATTATTTCTTGCATTATTGTGTCAAGGATTCTTTTTTTGGTCACAACTTTCAGATAGTCAAATTATTTTTATATTTCCTCTTCTTGATCTGTTCTCCAGATCTGTCATTTTTCTTATGCTTCACTTTTTTCAATTGTTTCATTCTTTAGAATGTTTGGTTATTTCTTGGTCTCTCATAGCTTCACTGGCTTCTCCTTGTCCAAATATGATTTTCAAAGAATTATTTTCATCTTTGAGACTATCTCTTTTTCCAGTTAGTTAACTTTTTTCCCATAATTTTCTTGTTTTTCTTGGATGGTTTTATTTATTTATTTTTATTTTTAAAAAATTTTTCCTCAATGTCTCTCATTTGATTTTTGAATTCTTTTTTAAGTTGTTATATTCTAAGTAATTTCTAAAATATGCATATCTAGTGATCTAGCTATAATTGTCTTAGATGATCTTGAGGGATCATTAGGTGGAAGGGAGAAGATTCTTAGTTTAGTCTGCTTGTACATTAAAGGTAAAAGACTTAAATATAAGTCTCTAGTCCTTTGTACATATATACAAGCCTGGAAATTAAGTCCTTTTGAAAACATTTCTGGATTTTTTTATTGGTTGGTTTGCAAATGGAGCTTATGTCCAGGAACCTTATACGAGGAGGGGATTTCAAATTATTTTTAAGTGGCCAAACACTTTGATGTTTATATAGGGATATTTCTAATCCAATTTCCTGTTATCAATGACAGACTAATATCAAAGCATTTTGTGTGTGTATATGAAGATAGAGAACATATGTAAGTAATACATGTGATGAAGACAACATTTAGTTTAGTGAATGATGAGATCAGAGACTATTCTGGTTGAAAGGGACCTACTATGGTATATAGACCAATTTTTCTCATTTTACAGGAAAAAGGAAGTGTGTTCAAAATCAAAATTTTTTTGAGGGAGAGTCTGGTAGATATTCATTTCTGGTGATTTCATTGCTATAGGGAGTTCCCAATGAGGAAATTCTCTCTACCAATACAATTCCATAATTTGCAGTATTTGATTATTGTGTAACATCCAAGCAGTTATGACTAGGACCAGGACTAGAAGTCAAATATAATTCCTAATTTTGTATTTTTTCTTTGCATTATAACCCATTGAATATTGACCTGTTCTGTGTTGTTTTTAATCTCCATGAAAAGAGCTGCAATTTGATTTTTTTTTAATTTAAATCTATCTTGTTTCTTTTCTATCCCAGTTTGGCAACCTTCTCATTACAAGTGACATTTTTCTTGTTAAATAGCTATAGCTAAATTTTTTCACAAAAACAAAGGTTGGTGCCAAATTCTTTTAAGATTTATCCTGGCAATATTTTAACATAATTAACATGTAGTGGATATCCTGCTATCTAGGGGAGGGATGGGGAGTTGGGGGGAAAAATTTGTAACAGAAAGCTATGTAAGGGTTATTATTGAAGAATTACCCACACATATGTTATGCAAATAAAATAAAAAAATTAAATTAAAAAAAAAAAGATTTATCCTGGCAGCTAAAGGCTTGCCCCAACCACATGGAGTGTTTCCTTTCTCCTTGTTAATTGCAAGTTCCACTAGGGAATTTGCCTTTTCCCTCATAAATTGTTGAAACCCCTTTCTTGCTAATTGTATGCTCTCCCACTCTATTTCATATTTATCATTCCTGGTAAATTTATTTTACCAGATTTATTGTATCTCTTTGTTTTGTCTGTAATTTCTTCTCCAAAATAAATCTACCCTTTGCAAAAGTGAATGACCACTGTGAATTCTTCACATGACTGAAAACTCCAACATTTGGTACTTCCCCTAAAGCACATCATCTGATATCTGCAAATAACATCATTTGGTGCCAAGTTAGCCATATCAATATGAACTGTCTTGGATTTCAAATTTTGAAATACTTCCTTTTATTTATTTTATTTTATTTCCAACTTTCTGTGATTTGGGGTCAAGCCAAATTTAATTATCCCTTTCTTTAGCTTTCCTATCAATAAATTTAAAAGCAGTCAGTACTTAGTATGTGTCCAAACCTATTGTTGTTGCTTGTTCTTTGTTCTCTAAGAAGACCAATGACATCATGAAGGTGATTCCATGTCCTGAAACTGAATTGGAGTTAAGTGAGACAGGACTTTGCAGTCACCAGCTTCAGTTTCCCCTCCAGAGCCATCTGGGTCCAGTGGCAAGATACAGATCAGGACAACTGGAGATGGTCTGGATACAGTGGGAGACAGTGACCTTTTATCTGTTTAGTACTACAGATACAGAACCAAAAGTGAAACAGTCCCTGGCCTCAAGAAGCTTAAATGCATTTATAAGCAAAAGAATAATGTCTTGAAGTTCCTCTTCTTGGAAATGTGAGAGTTTTAAAGAATTGAATTCATACTTTGAAAGGAATGAATACTAAGTTGGAAAGTACTATATTCGGTATGGAAGGTTTAAAGAATACTTGGAATCATAGAGAGTTGCAAGGAAAGTGACCTTTGAGACCATCTAGTCTACCTTGCTTTTCAAAATTTTACAGATGAGGACACTGAGGTAAAGTACCTTAAAAAGTTATCTCAAAGCTCATAAGTGGGTAATCTTGAATTTTTATACAGTATACAGAATACAATTTTATAGTGTTTGATTATCACAAAAAAAGTTAAGTAATAGTTTTGAAAACAAAACATGGTAGATAGGGATGCAAGCTAGTTCAATAGGAAAAAACTCTGGGCCTGGTGCTGGATTTGAAGTATGAGGATCTGATCAAGTCATTTAGGTTTTCTGGCCCTTGGTCTCCTTCCATGGCCAAGTCACTTTATAAATTAGTATTTATTAACTATTTACTGTGTAAATATGTACTGTGACAAGTGTTGGAGATATGAAGGATCCAGAAGAAAAAAATCAATTATTGTCCTTGAGAAGGGCCCCTTTTCTTGAAGGGGCAGACCAGATGTAAATAATTAGATATATACAAGATATTTGCAGAATAAATGGAAGGTGATCTTAGAAGGGAAGACACTAGTAACTGCAGAGAATTTTGAAAGCATCATGCAAGAAAAAGTGTAGGATCTGAATCCTGAAGGAATCCAAGGCAACTTAAAAGGCGTATGTAAGGGAAAATATTTTAGGCCTATGGGCCAGACAGTGTAGAGATGGGGGAATGTTGTATTTAATCAATAGTAAGCAGGACAGTGTAGATAGGTATAGAGTGAAGAAGAATGAAGAATGAAGTATAAGTAGATGTGAAAGGTAGGAAGTTCTTTTCCATTTTAATGATCCTAAGCTTTGGCCAAACTCAGTGAACTTGATAATCACTCAACTTCCATGAGATTCAATTTCTTTTCTTCTTCTTCTTTTTTTAATTAAAACTTTTCATTTGCAAAACATATGCATGGGTAATCTTTCAACGTTGACCCTTGCAAAACCTTCTGTTACAAATTTTTCCCTCCTTCCCCCCACCCCCTCCCCTAGATGGCAGATAGTCTAATACTTGTTAATTATGTTAAAATACATGACAAATTGAATATATGCATACATATTTATATAGTTATCTTGCTATACAAGAAAAATCGGATCTACAAGAAAAAAAATCTGAGAAGGAAAACAAAATGCAAGCAAACATCAACAGAAAGCGTGAAAATGCTATGTCGTAGTCCACACTCAGATCCCACAGGCCTCTTCCTGGGTGTATATGGCTTTCTTCATCTCTGAACAATTGGAACTGGTTTGAAACATCTCCTCATTGAAGAGAACCAGTCCATCAGAATTGATCATTATATAGTCTTATTGTTGCCATGTACAATGATCTCCTAGGATCTGCTCATTTCACTTAGCATCAGTTCATACAAGTCTCTCTAGGCCTCTCTGAAATCGTCCTGCTGGTCGTTTCTTACAAAACAACAATATTCCATAACATTCATATACCATAATTTATTCAGCCATTCTCCAATTGATGGGCATCCATTCGGTTTCCAGTTTCTAGTCACTACATAAAGGGCTGCCACAAACATTTTTGCACATGTGGGTCCCTTTCCTTTAAGATCTATTTGGGATATAGGCCCAGTAGAAACACTGCTGAGCCAAAGGGTATGCACAGTTTGATAACTTTTTTGAGCATAGTTCCAAATTGCTCTCCAGAATGGTTATATCAGTTCACAGTTCCACCAACAATGTATCAGTGCATTGTTGGTGGAACTGTGAATGAATCCAGCACGGCTACTATATGATGATCAATTTTGATGGACATGGCTCTCTTCAACAATGAAATGTTTCAAACCAGTTCCAATTGTTCAGTAAAGAAAGCCATATATACCCAGAGAGAGGGATATGAAATGTGGACCACAACATGACATTTTCATGCTCTCTATCGATGTTTGCTTGCATTGTGTTTCCTTTCTCACATTTTTTTCCTTGTAGATATGATTTTTCTTGCACAGCAAGATAAGGGTGGAAACATGTATACATATACTCGACTTGTCAAGTATTTTAACATAATTAACATGTAGTAGACTTCCTGCCATCTAGGGGAGGGGTGGGGACTAGGGGGGAAAATTTATAACGAAAAGCTTTGTAAGGGTCAGAGTTGAAGAACTACCTATACATATGTTTTGCAAATAAAAAGCTTTAATTAAAAAAAAAAACAAAAACAAAAGAATCCCAATGTATCAGTGTCCCAGTTTCCCCACATCCCCTCCAACATTCATTATTATCTTTTCCTGTCATCTTAGCCAATCTGACAAGTGTGTAGTGGTATCTCAGAGTTGTCTTAATTTGCATTTCTCTGATCAATAGTGTTTTGGAGCACCTTTTCATATGACTAGAAATAGTTTTAATTTTTTCATCTGAAAATTGTCTGTTCATATCCTTTGACCATTTATTGATTGGAGAGTGGCTAGGAGATTCAATTTCTTTAAGCATAACTAAAGATTCTTTTTCTATGTATTTCACAAAACCTTCATGAGGTTTAAATTAGATCATATAAAGCATTTTGTAAATTAAATTCTCATATAAATAAATGTGGGCTGAGATTATGAGGTTAAATGTTTGGTTTAAGTTAGGTACTACATAAACTCAAGGAAATTTCATTTCATATGTATATACATATCCACAATAATAACAATCATTTATAAATCACTTCAGGGTTTGCAAAGCAAACCATATATATTTATATGCCATGTTATGCCAACTGATAAATAGTAAAAGGATATGAAAAGGAAGTTTTTAAAGAAAGAAATTAAAACTACCAACAGCATATGAAAATATAACTCCAAATAACTAGTAATTAGAAGAATGACAATTAAAATAACTCAGAGGTTTCATCTCATGCCCATCAGATTGATAAAAATGACATGAGAGGAAAATTAAAAATTTTGGAAGAGAGGTAGGGAAAACAAGCACATGAGTGCACATTGGTGGATTTATGAACTGGTCCAATCATTCTGGAAAGCAATTGGAAATTATAGCCAAATAGTTATTAAACTTCTCTAATCCATTGATCCAGCAATATCGCTACTAGGTCCATACCCCGAAAGAAATCAGAGGAAGAGAAAAAGGATTGAAATGTTCAAAAACATTTATAATAACTCTTTTTGTGTTGGAAAATAACTAGAAAGCAATAAACTGGGGAGTGACTGAACAGATTACCATATATGAATGTGATGGAATATTATCATGTGATAAGTAATAATAATAATGAAAGTGGTGATTTCAGAGAAACCCAAGAAAATTTGTTTGATTTGGTGCAGAATAAAGAGAGCAGAATAATGAAAATAATTTGTATAACAATATTATACACAAGCAACTTTAAAAGACTTAGGAACTCTGATCATCACAAGGACACCCCATCATCCTATAGGATTCAGGATGAAACATTACTCACCTTCTGACAGAGAGGTAATTGATTCACTATGGGTTGAGGTGAATATTGTCCATTTAACAAATTTAATTTAAAAATGCATCATTTCATTTGGTCCTTACTAAAACATTTTTCTGAGAAGGAAACTGAAGTAGACAGGTGAAATGGTTTGCTTAGAGTAAAAAAGGTTTCTGAGGTGGAATTTGAACTCAGGTCTTCCTGACTCCAAAGCTAGCCCTTTATCCATTGTGCCACTTAGTTACCTGTAAATAATTTCTATTTACTCCAGCACTCTTTTTAAAATTTCTTAATACTAATTATTCATTATTATCTTTTCATGTGTTTAATTCCCGACTAGATTGGTTCTGGGGAGGATGGATTTGAGAGGGGGAAAGAGCCATTGAAACCAAACCCCTCATTTTACAGAGTAATGTAACTGAGGTTCAGTAGTCAAGGGACTTGGCTTTAGATGAGGAAGTGCAAATAGCAATGACAGAGTCAAGTTTCTTTGTATTCTTGCTCCTATACCTATCAAGAGTGTGTCCTGTCAAATCAACAAACAAGTATTAATCTCTACTAAAATACTACTCTATGTAGTATACAAAGAAAGACAACAGATTATCCTTGCTCTTAAGTAACTCGCAATCTATAATAAGTGAAATTTGTTGATTGATTTTTAGGTAGTTTTTTTTTTTTAAATTATTTGAAGGTAAATTTTTTTTTTCTTTTTCTTCTTTTAAAATAGATCTGAACACAGTGTCCCGACTGAGAGGTTGGAGAGAGGTCGTAATCCGTTTACAGTATTTTATCCTCAGGCAAAAAATACCTGTGGGGCTGAGCCTGATTTACTCGGGTGAAATCCATCTGACTCCCAGCTAGTTCTGCTCCCACCCCGTCCAGGCTGAGCGCCAGCCCCCGAGCCAATGCTCGGCCCCCTTCTCCGCCCCATTTCCTCTGCTCGGACATCCCCTCTCCAGGACTTTCAAACTTCTAGGTGTCTACCCTGTGGGAGTTACAGCTTCAGAACTGGGCATGCTCAGTGAAAGTTGGAGCAGATCTCTCATGCCAGCGGTAAAGTTTGGTGCTTAATTAAACCTGTGGCTCCAGTCTGGCTGCTTGCCGTTGGCGCTCAGACTTCCCTACCCCAGTGCAGTGGAGTGGCAGTGGGTGCCTTTAAAGGGCTTGATAGTTACTGGAGATGACTAGCCAGGATCTTCTCTGACACCCCCGTTCCTTCGTCCACTACACTGCCGAGGGGCCTGTCCATCTGGGAACCCCTCTCGCCCCCGGTCGGTCCCTGCAGTCCTTGGCAGACGGATCTCACTTTTTAATTGTCTAGGAGCGAAGTTGCGCAGATATGAAACTGAGCAGAAGGCACCGGGAACTGCTTATTCTTATCCAACTCGTCCTCACACCATTCTCCGGAGGAGGTGAGTGCAGGGATCCCCCGATCTGCTGTCGGGGTCCGACTCTAGGTCCATGTATGGGGATTGGGAAGAAGTTGTGTTTTGCCTGCTTCTGTGTGTACTCTTGAGTGTGTGTGAATACGTGTGTATAGGAACACAGGCGTGCTTTTGTTTGCAAACGACTCCAGGCTCCTCCCGAAGCTTTGCTTCCTTCCTTCCCTTTCTTATACTTTGGGATTTGTAATCACACACACACACACACACACACACACACACACACACACACACACAC
>JAJPUD010000172.1:574627-613364 GCA_023553655.1 Myrmecobius fasciatus
CACACACACACACACACACACACACACACACACACACACACACACACCCCTCTCTCCATCTCTGTCCCTGTTCCTACTCTCACTGCTGTAGTAGGAGCTCTTGGAGATAGGTCACTTTGGGGGTCCTCAGAAGAGTGCTTACTTTTGCTTCTTTGCTTTGAAAATTGTCTCATCTGATAGCATTTTCTGAGAGCACCCAGAATTTCCTAAGGATGGCCTTAGGATAGTAGATTTAGAGTAAGGAGGGATCTTCCAAATTGTGGCATTATCCTCTTATTTTACATATAAGAAAACCGAGGTCCAGAATGTTTGTCATTTGTTCAAGATCACACCAGTAGACAGAGAGTAAGCTGTATTATTAGTCGAGTTCTTCTGAAGTAAGGAAAGGATGAGACATATTCCTTTTCCCTTCCCTTATTGAGGTTGAGCAACTCTGAAAGGCAATTCTGTAAAATCCACCTTAAAAACCAGCCTTTGCAGTGATCACTAGACTGCAAAAGCAGACACAAAACTTTTCCCTAACTTCTTTTTTATCTTTAAGTAATCATGCTTGATGTCCAGGGGAATTTTGAGACCAGCAACAAGTTATTTCAGTCTGAATAATGCTTCAGATAGAAATGATAGGATATATTTAGCTGAGGAGTATATAGTGTATATAAAGGGGTTCTTTGAATGTGGATTTTAGAGATCATCTTAGTCCAGTATGCTCATTTTTCATGTGAAGAAATTTCATGATTTTAGCAAGTTTATAGAGATAAAGTGGTACAGCTGAAACATACAGAATATTTACAGAATAACAGACTCTGAGAAGTAGAAGTCCAACCTATATCTAAACAAATTCCTTTACATTATATATAAATGACCATGTAGCCTTTGCTTTTAAAGATCTTTTCAACACACTAGACTTGACTTTAAACAAGACTGTGATTTAGATCATGCCTATGACCATTGCTAATTCAGTCAATAAACACTTATTAAGCACTTACTATGTGCTAGGCACAGTGCTAAAAATTTCACTTAATTTCCCTCAGACTCACCTTCCTTACCTGTAAAAGTGAACTAATAATAACTATGTGTCTATCTCAAATGAGATAATGTATGTAAAGTGTTTTTGCAAACTTTAAAATTCTATATAATTATTTTGAAGCCTCCAGTGTAGAAGAACCCATTACCACCTGTGGCAACTTCTACCACTTTTGGATAATTAGTAGAGTTTTTCCTTACCTGAAGCCAAATTTCAAATTCAGGGTATTTTCCACTATGTCTTAGCTGCCTCTCTATGCAGAATGCTTAATAATGTTCAGACCAGCACCTATAGTAGAATGGTCTCTAGACATTGGAGTCAGTCCCATTTTTTAACTTTGAATCACCTTGAATTTAACCTTAAATCATCTTTGGGGCTTCATCTTCTTCATTTTTAAAAAAAATTATTATTCTGGGGACAGTTAGATGGCGCAGTGGATAGAGCACCAGCCCCGAAGTCAGGAGGACAGTAGTTCAAATCTAAACTTAGACATTTAACATTTCCTAGCTGTATTACCCTAGGCAAGTCACTTAACCCTAATTGTCTCAGGGAAAAAAAAAAAGATTCTGTATTGAAATTAATGGTAGACTTTTCCCTGTATTGAACACAGAAACAAGCTAATGATACAATCCATTATGTTTAGCTATATTGTTTCAAGGACAGAATTCAAAAGCTTTTTCAAATATGATAGCTTCTCCCAACTCAGGACTTTGAGAAGTTACTTGCAGCCTTACAAAATCATCAACAAAAAACCCTTTAGCTTTTTTGCTAACTAAACATATACCAGACATTTTTCCTTAGCTAAGTGGTTTCTCTTCCCGTGCCACATGTGGTTTCCATCTCTTTTCACTGTGAATGTGGTTAGCTGATAGATTTGAGGTATAGCTGCAAATGTTAGCTTTTTCATTCCCAGATAAAGTTGAAGCAGTTTTGAGGAACCCTTGGAAGCTTTGATTTGTGATATAAATCCTGTATTCTGAAAGAATTCCAAATAAGAGACCCTTTTTGCATATGGATTACCTGAGACTAGACTCTTTAGTCTGAGGAATGTAGCAGTTTAAGAATTCAGGAAACTTAGCTGTCTGTGGCAATTAAAGGCAAACTTTTTTTAAATAGCCAGTTGAAAAAGCAAGCTTTAAAAAATATTCTGAACTTTTCCTTTAACTTTCAGATAAAATCTGCCTTAAACATCAACTACATCAGGCTACTGGGGAGATTGGCCCCAGACAATCTTAGAGTAAAATGCAAGAACTGAAAATAAATTAGCCCTAACTATGTGAACATTGTTTCAAGGAAGAAAATAAAATGATTATAAAAGGGGAAAGGGACCCTGTCTTTTGTTTAAATCTCCGCTCATGATAACAGTGTTTACTTTTATACCGATAAGAGGCTTTGCCTAGATCTGAAGGATGAAGAGAAGTTATAAATTGAAATTTTTAAATTGTCTTTTTCCTTGTGACTTGTCAGTCTGTTGAAGCAATATATTCTCAATCTGAGGTCCATGAATATGTTTTTAGAAATATTTGTAATTCATCTCAACATAATTGAATTCCTTTGTGATCCTGTGTATTTTCTTTTATGCATTTAAACTCCAAGAAGGGTCTACAGCTTCATGAGATTTCCCATAGGAGTCCATGGTACACACACAAAAAAGATTAAGATCTTCTGGGTTAAAGGAACAACTTTGGTCTTTTGAAAAATCTAAAAGAGAAAAGAAAGGTATTCTCCCTAACAAAAGAAGAGAGAAAAAAATCATATTAGGAAACATATTTAAAGGTACAAATTGGGTCATACGAAAGTCAGGCTTTCCCTAGTTCTAAAGTGTTCTTATTGCTAATAATTGGTTTGATTTGCTAGTGAGGTAAAAAGAGAAGAGGGAGGGAAAGATAGGGTCCACAGAAGAAGACTGGATAAATGACATTCATTGAGCATTCAAAATATTATTTTAACCATTGGATTCACCTCCTACGACCAGACTTTTAATGGGATCTGCTAAACAAGAGATTCATTGGTTTGATTTCCATTCTGTTCAGTTCCCAGTGACTTGTAGGGAGACTGTTAATAGGCAGGAGACACAGGCCAGAAAGGAAGCTTAATCACAAACTGGATAGTCAGTCCCTGATCTTATCTTTTATCTGTTAAGCTCTAATTTTAAAACCAATCTAGAGTCTCTTAAATTTCTGTCCAAAACTAGATTGTATGCAAATACCTTGATCCCCACCAAAAAGATACTTTTTACTTAGTGATTTGAGATTTGAGAAAATGTCCCCACAGTTGAGAAAAGAAGAACAGTCTGAGGTGTTGCAAAACTAAGGCTAGTAACCACTAGTTTGACTACAAGATTGCTGCTAATCAGTGCCAACTAGTTGAGTAATTGAGAGATAAGGCAAGGCCTCAGGTAAAATGAGTTTCCCCTTCATCAGTTTTTATTTATTTATTTTTTTTGTCTGTGTCAGGGCTTCTTAAACTTTTTCTACTGGTGACCCCTTTTCACCTGAGAAATGTTTATGTGACCACAGACATATAGGTATATAAATCAAACATTTATTGATAATAAATCATAATTTTGCGACCTACACATTAAGTTGTAAGACTTCATATCGGATCATGAAACATAGGTTAAGAAGCTAGGGTCTATACTGAACTTCTTATGGTTTTAGATTGTCTTATAGTCAGAGAATTAATCTTTTCCAGATGCAGAATGTATCAGGTTACATTATGAACAGCCTGTTAGTATGGAAAAAATTCTACCTTGGCAGTTAGAGAATCTAGATTAGAATCCTTAGTCTCCCTTCTATGACCTTGACTAAATCCTTCAATCTCTCTTTCACTCCAAATCTAGCATCGTTTTTGGGGGGTGAGGATGGAGGTGAGGCAATTGGGATTAAGTGACTTTTCCAGGGTCACACAACTAGGAAGGGTTAAGTGTCTGAGGCCAAATTTGAATTCAGATCCTCTGACTTCAGGACCAATGATCTATCCACTATGTCACCTAGCTGCCCCTCAATCTCTCTTGGTATCAAGATCAGGTTCCTCAGAGTGAAAAGCTTTCTAATGTTCCTTCCAGCTTTGAACCAAAGAACTCAGAAAATGGCTATTCATTGTGAAAACTTGAGTGGGTAGTTAATCATAAAGAACTTATTTTAAACTGTAGAGAAATTATTAACTATTAATATTTTTCTGAGACAAACTTTCTTAGACAAAATTTATTAAAACCATTTTTCATCCACCAAAATGTAGTCGGTATCTAAACATGAAATTAGGAGACATTCTTGATATGATAAGCAAACAGATCAATAATTGAGTAAGGATCAGAACTTAAATAAATATTATGGTCTTTTCTTGCTTAGCTCATCTTTTTCAAATTTTGTTTTGCTGTGATGGAATTGGTTCTTTTCAACAAAAGTGATTCAGACCAATTCCAGTAGACTTCTGTTGAAGAGAGTCTTCTGCATCCAGAGAGAGGTCTATGGGAACTGAATGTGGATCACAACATACCATTTACACCTTTGTTGTTGTTGTTGTTTGCTTGCTTGTTTTTTTTCTTTCATTTTTTTTGATCTAATTTTTCTTGTGCATCATGATAAATCTGGAAATATGTTTAGAAGAACTGCACATATTTAACTTATATTGGATTACTTGTCTGGAAAGAGAAGAGGTGAAAAGGGAGGGAAAAAATATGGAACATAAGGTTTTGCAAGGGTGAGTGTTCAAAATTAAAAAATAAAAAGCTATTATAAAAATTAAATAATTTTTTTGGTTTGTTTCAGAATAGGTTTTATTTTTCACCTGGCAGAAAAATGCAAAAAATTTGTACCTTAAGTCTTTAACAGTTGACTCACTTTCATTTATTTATTTATTTAGAGACTAATTCTGGCTCCAAGATTCTAGCTTTGTGTTCCCTGGATGAATAATTTAACTTCTCTGAACCTCTTCTGTTTCTTTATCTATAAAAATGAAGGGGTAAGCTCTTTGCCAGTAGATAGATTCTATTTGGCATTTTTGTTTTTGTATTCTTTGTGTTTAAAGCAGTTCCTGAAACAAAATAGGTGCCTAATAAATGTTTGTGAATTAATTGCCTAGATGACCTTTCAAATAGAAGCTTTCTCAACCTTAAGATTGTAGAACCTATTATATATTCATTTTCTTTATTCTGAAAAATATTTTGTCAGTTAACTTATAATGTCACAGAGTCAACAAAGAGATGATTTAGAAATGGTAGCTTTGAATTTGATGATGTTGGGGAAAATAGGTCATTCCAAAATTCACATTACAGAGGAATGCCAAGTTAACATCAAGTGGGTGTGTTTCAAAGTTTTCATTTGTGAGAAAGTTCCTTCAAGTAGGAAGTCTTTGAATTGCCACCAATTTTATTTTGTTGTATTTTTTAGCATTTAAATTTCTTAAGCTATTTTGCTTGATGTTTTAAGCTATTACAGTAGTATTAACTATTGAAGAGGGACAACAAAAAAACAAAAAAAATAAGAATGATGTGAAAGCTTCATTTACAGAACTCTTTTAGAAAAGTCCTTACTTGCTCTATTTAAATCCTTGCTTTGAATTATCTCGAATTTATAGACCAACATTTTTGAAACATCACATATTCCTGTTACCAAAATTCTGGATGGAACTGGGAAATTCTCCAGTATAATCAAAGGCCCTCAAAGCATTGAACTGAATTATTCAAAGTAGCATCCATGAAGTACTACCTTAGTGGCTTTTCATGTGCTTTTAATTGGACTTGTAAAATAAAGCTAGATTTAGCTTTTTTTCCCCTAAATTATCCATATAATTACTGGCCTTCTTCACTTTACTACTCCAAACTCCATTTTCCCGAAGGAGGATATTCAGAAGATATATAGAAAAGATAGATAAGATAGAAAATAATGGAAGATAGAAAACCAGAGAGTTTCAACATGTTAGATGTGGAGAAGATTGGGGCCAGGATGATGGTGGTGCTAAGAGGTTTGGGTGATAGAGTATGATGCTGACTATTGGTTAAACTTCTCCTTCAGTGGGTAGACTTTTCTAATTTCTGTCTTAATCATCTTCAGCACTGTATGGACTCACTATTGATGGTTTTTTCCTAGAGTCTTTATTCTTTCCTCTCTATTTCTCCTGTTTGTTGAGACTATAAATGTAAATTCCACGGATGTCTTGCCTTTCCCTCTTTAGAAAAGTTAGTTCATCTTTCAGCATCTATAAAAGAAGGAGATGGGATTAATTCAGGGGTTCTTAACCTTTTTGGTGTCATGGACTCACCTTTAGATTGGTGATACCTATGTACACTTCTCAGGATAATGCTTTTAAATACATAAAATATACATAAACATTTTGGATTATAAAGGAAACCAATTACTTTGAAATAGGTATCAGTATTTTAAAAAATAGTTCATGGACCCATCATTCCTTTAATTTCTAAGCTTTTTTGTTTTATGTGTATTTCAACAACTCTAGGAATTCAGCAAATAAGCTATTTGAAACACTTGTTTTTAAATATTTATTTCCTTAGTTTCAGCATCAGTTCTAAATTTTGCCACATAAATTTTTAATCTATCATCCCTCTAATTTTGATGTCTAGTTTTGCACTGGGTTGATAGAGTCAAAATTTGTTTCCATTTTTTCCCAATCATGTCAAGACTCTAATATTATTATAGTTTTATTGGTATATCATCTAATAAAATTTAACATCAAGATAAAGAGAAGTAAGCTATTCTTAACCAGTTGTAGTAGAGGAAAATATTGTGAGCTTGTAGACTTAGAATACTCAGGTTCAACTCTTGTTTCTGATGTTTCTTAGTTATGTGACATGGACAAGCTGTTTAACCTCCTTGGGAGTAATGGAGTCAGAAACAGCAAAAGCAGTGGTTGCCTACTACTGAAAACTTGTGTGATTCATGACCTCTTCATCACTAATATTGTTTTCTATTTACCTGAAAACAATAAAACTTCATGGATATACCCTCATAGCAAACATTGACATTTAATAGGCTAAGTCATTGTAAGAAAAAGAGACAGGATGTGAGAGTGACAAAGGTGGTGTGGAACAGAGTACTGGACCAATTATAGATACATACTCTCTAAGCTAAACATTCAAATTCAGCAAAAATGGCAGCCCTAAAGCAAAATGACTACTAGAAGACAATGTCAACAGATTAGAATCCTTTACTAAGCATGAACTTTTTGTGACTAACTTGGAGAGAAAGCTGAGCCAACACTGTTGGTAACAATGGGGCAGAAAAGGAGTGGGAAGCCACCTTTACTCATTGCCAGAACATTCACAAACATCAAGATTGATTTGTAGAAAATGATAGGAAAGTTCAGAAGCTGCTAAATGAAAAAATGAAAACTCCACAGGTTTACAGAAGGATCATTTGTCTCTAAGAAGATAACTCTTTCAAAAGTGCAAACTACATTTCAAGAGATGCAGAATTCTTGGATCAGTAAGAAAGCAGATGAAATTCAGTTTCCTGAAACTAACAATCCAAAACACTTTTATGATGCCCAGAAGGCTATTTGTGAGCCAAAGACCTATAGTACTTCTTAACCATTCAACACTACTGGAGCCACATTGATTAATGTTAAAGACATGATCCTGAAGAAATGGACTGAACATTTCCTTAGAGTTCTCAACAGATCATCATCAACCAGTGCTGAAGCCACTGACTGTGTACCTCAAATTGGAAGTCAATCGCTCTCTAGCCAAGCTTCCAACTGGAAAAGAGGTTTTGAATACCATTAAGCTCTTATGTGATGAAGAACCTCATTCTATTCCACCTGAGAGTTATAAGGCAAAAGCTGTCTAAAAATCTTGTAGGTTATATGGCAAGAGGAGGTAATCCCCTAGGGATTCAAGGATGCCTCCATTGTCCATCTCTAGAAAGGTAAAGGAAATAGATTATCCTATGACAATCACAGGGATTTCTCTTTCTTAATCATTGCTGCACGATTCTTGTTAGAGTCCTTAATAGGCTGGATGTACATATAGATAATGAAGTTAATGCATACATTGCTTAAGTTATGTTAATGTTTGGGAGGCTCCAAAGGAAAGTGTGGGAATGGAGAGGTATTAGATTGCCTACCAAGCTGAAGGTCTACACAGCTGCTGTGTTGACCTCATTGTTGTGAAACCTGGACACTATACCAGTACCCATGCTAGGAAACTGAATTGCTTCCTCTTGAATTATCTCAGGAAGATTCTGAAGATCATCTGGCAAGATAAGGTACCAAACACTGATATCCTTTCTTGAACTGAATTGCCAAGCACTCAAATTCTACTGCAGAGAGCACTGCTCTGATGGGCTGGCCATGTTATTTGAATAGCAAACATATGTGTTTACCTAAAAGACTATTTTACAGAGAACTCACCGAAGATAAGTGCTCTCAAGGTTTTTCTGAAGAACTTTGGAACTGACTTTGAGACATAGAGATGGGCACAGGACCTATGTCTGATGGCGTGCCTGCAAAGAAGGCGCTGTGCTCTATGGATAAAGCAGAATTGCAGTAGCTCAAAAGAAACATGAGGTACACAAATTTAGAGACATTTCCACTCCAAATATTCATAAAAACTATTTGTGCTCAACTTGTGATAGAGCCTTCTGAGCTCATATTGGTCGAATCAGCCACATTTGGACACACGTACTACCATTGATCCCAAAATAGTGATGTCATTTTGGTCTGCTTCAAGAAAGAAGAACAGCAATAAATCCACAAGATGTAGCATCAAGATAAAGACAAGAGGCAAGGATGTGCTGGAGGGAGGTATTATGATATCATGGGGTGGATTTAGAGTCAGGAAGACCTGGGTTCAGCATGTGTTCCTAACATTGTTTGGCTGTGTGACTTAGTCAAACCATGTAATTTCTCTGGGCCTCAGTTTCCTCCATCTATAAAAATAGAATTGATAATACTATAAATATCCCATAATATTATTGTGAAACTCAAAGAAGATAATGTGTGTCAAAACTTTTGTAAACTTTAAAGGGCTATATAAATTGCCCTGCTCTCTGGACTCTCCAGCAGACTTGCCATTTTTGCTATCTTATCACCCTGCCCCTTCAGGTCTTGAGCTTAAGTTCTTGCTGTTGTTTTTGTAAAGGGTATATGGTTTCAGTCACCATAATGGTAACTTTCCAGACCAAATTGCCTCTCCCTGACCACCCACTGGCCTATGTAAATTGTTTCCTCTCTTTTCAGCACAGTGCTTGACACAGATGCTTCCTTCTTTCCTTCTTTTTTCCTCTTCTTCAAACCAGAAGGGGCTTCATCTAAAATCTTCCTTCCAACTCTAAATTTCTATGATTCTGTGAGCAAAAGGAACTGTCTGAAATTAGGATGATTGTTGAAAAAGCGTTGAATCAGAGAAACATATAATAGGAAGGCTACATTCTTAAAAATATTAATATAGTATGTATGCATTTACTTATGTATAAACTTTAGAAATGGGGATTCCACATCTTATTTTAGAGTTTTCTCTTTCTCGAACTCATAGAATCATAGATTTAGAGCCAGCCAGACAACCAACATGCATTTATTAAGCACTTACTATGTTCCTGGCACCAGTTAAGTGCTGTAGACACATATACAAACAAAAAGAAAAATTTTGCCTGCCCTTAGGGACAGGATATTTCATTTTGATGGGGAAAACAACATGTCAAAAGGCGTTGAAAAGGGGGAAATTAGAAATAAGTTTGCTTCATATTTTAATTTTACCAAAAAAGGAAACTGATACCTAAGAAAATGAAAAGATTTACCCGAAATCATATAGAGAGAAAGTAGTAGATCCAAAACTCCAATTCTGACCCCTGATTCCAAATCTGGTGCCTTTTCTCTTGCACCATGCCTCTTATACTATCAAAATCCTATCTTAGAAGTCCCACTTAGGTGCTACAGTTTTTATGAAGTATCTTCCTTAACTGTAAGTGTTAATGACAATAGTTTTAGAATAACTCTGTAAAATACTTACTTCACAACCACTCTGTAATAAGATAGTGAAAGTATAATTATCCCTATTTTATACTGTGAAAACTGAGGTAAAGAACGTCACCTAAGTGTTCATTAGAAGAGCCATTTGAACCTACTACTTCTACATCATCCACTGTACTACAATTCTCTTTGTATTCTTTTAGGAGTCTTAGTCCACATTACTCATTTGACCTTTGTTTACTGCCTTGCTTTGGAATTTTTTATACACATGACTTGTCTTATATTGTATAGTTCCTGTGCCAGAGCTTTCTTGATGGGACAAAGGTCAACTTTCATGGGAAGTAGGAGTGCAGCTCATTTTTCCTCCAGCTCATCTAACCCCATCCAAATAAGACTTAGGTGTTTTTCAAAAGAAGACTCGTGAGGGCATTTATCTCACTAATCTGATTTAGCATTCTTCCTTCAGGTGGCATATAGGATTATAAATTTATGGCACTTTAAAAAATAATAGCTTTTTAATTTTTAAGATACATGCAAAGATAGTTTTCAATATTAACTACTGCAAAACCTTGTGTTCCATATTTTTTTCTCCCTTCTTCACCCTCTCTTCCCTTAGAGAGCAAGAATAAACATGCGTAATTCTTCTAAACATATTTCCACATTTATCATGCTGCACAAGAAAAATTAGATTAAAAATGAGAGAAAAAAAAGCAAGCAAACCGTAACAACAAAAGTGAAAATACTATTTTGTGATTCACATTCAGACTCCATAGTCCTCTCTGTGAATGCAGATGACTCTCTCCATCACAAGTCTTTTGGAAATGGCCTGAATCACCTCATTGAGCCAAGTCCATCACAGTTGATCATCACATTGTTGTTATTGCTGTATACAATGTTATTTTGGTTCTACTCATGTCACTTAGTATCAGTTTATGTAAGTCTGCCCAGGTCTTTCTGAAATTATCCTGCTGATTAATTCTTATAGAACAATAATATTCCATTTCATTCATACACCATAACTTATTTAGTCATTTCCCAACTGATGGGCATCCACTCAGTCTCGAGTTAGTATGGCATTTTTTTAGAGAAAGTTAAGGCTTCAAATGCAAATTCACAGATAGTCTCCCACTTCCCCCCCAAAAAAAACCTCACCTTTGTCTTTTACATTTCTCTTTATTAAAATAATTGTTCTCAGGCTTCTTGATGTACTAGCTATGAACTATGTACTATGTACTACGATGAAGAGAATCATGGTCCTTTTAGAATGGATTACCCAGGGCCAGCATGAAACATTCCCATTTTTTCTGGCAGTCCTGGGGTTGGAATGCCTCCAGACCATTTAAAATTATTCTTTGACCAAGGTCCCATAATCCCTTCTTTCCTTCTACACACAGGATCTCTTTAGGGACTTTGATGACCTTCTCTTGCTTTATTCTTTTTTTTTTTTTAGTTTTTTTTAAATAAAACTTTTTATTTGCAAAACATATATATGGGTAATTCTTCATCATTGAACTTACAAAGCTCTCTGTTACAAATTTTTCCCCTCTAGTCCCCACCTTCCCCCAGATGGCAGAAAATCCACCACATGTTAATTATGTTAAAATACTTGACAAATTGAATATATGTATACATATTTCCATACTTATCATTGCTGTGGAAGAAAAATCATATCTACAAGAAAAAAATCAGAGAAAGGAAACACAATGCAAGCAAACATCAATAGAGAGCATAAAAATGTTATGTTGTAGTCCACATTTCATATCCCTCTCTCTGGGTGAATATGGCTTTCTAGACTGAACAATTGGAACTGGTTTGAAACATTTCATTGTTGAAGAGAGCCATGTCCATCATAATTGATCATCATATAGTATCATTGTTGCTGTGTATAATGATCTCCTGGTTCTTCTCATTTCGCTCAGCATCAGTCCATGCAAGTCTCTCCAGGCCTCTCTGAAATCATCCTGCTGGTTGTTTCTTATAGAACAATAATATTGCATAACATTTATATACCATAATTTGTTCAGCCATTCTCCAATTGATGGGCATCCATTCAGTTTCCAGTTTCTAGTCACTACAGAAAGGGCTGCCACAAACATTTTTACCCATGTGGGTCCCTTTCCTTCCTTTAAGATCTCTTTGAGAGATATAGGCCCAGTAGAAATACTGCTGTGTCAAAGGGTATGCACAGTTTGATAATTTTTTGAGCATAGTCCAGAATGTTTGGATCCATTCACAGTTCCACCAACAATGTATCAGTGTCCCAGTTTTCCCACAACCCCTCCAACATTTGTTATTATCTTTTCCTGTCATCTTAGCCAATCTGACAGGTGTGTAATGGTATCTCAGAGTTGTGTTAATTTTCATTTCTCTGATCAATAGTGATTTGGAGCACCTTTTCATATGACTAGATATAGTTTTAATTTCTTCATCTGAAAATTGGCTGTTCATATCCTTTGACCATTTATCAATTGGAGAGTGGCTTGAATTCTTATAAATATGAGTCAATTCTCTATATATTTTAGAAATGAGGCCTTTATCAGAACCCTTACATGTAAAAATGATTTCCCATTTTATTGCTTCCCTTCTAATCTTGTCTGCATTAGTTTTGTTTGTACAAAAACTTTTTAACATAATATAATCAAAATTAACTATCTGGTGTTCAATTAAGAATTCCAGTTCTTCTTTGGACACAAATTCCTTCCTTCTCCACAGATCTAAGAGGTAAACTATCCTATGTTCCTCCTCTAATTTGCTTATAATATCACTCTTTATGTCTAAATCATGAACCCATTTAGATTTTATCTTGGTATGTGGTGTTAGGTGTGGGTCAAGTCCTAATTTCTTCCATACTAGTTTCCAATTTTTCCAGCAGGTTTTGTCAAATAGTGAGTTCTTATCCCAAAAGCTGGGGTCTGTGGGTTTGTCAAACACTAGATTGCTATAGTTATTGCCTATTTTGTCCTATGATCCTATCCTATTCCACTGATCGACTACTCTATTTTTTAGCCAGTACCAAATGATTTTGATGACTGCTGCTTTATAATATAATTTTAGATCTGGCATAGCTAGGCCACCTTCATCAGCATTTTTTTTTCATTATTTCTCTGGAAATTCTTCACCTTTTGTTCTTCCAGATGAACTTTGCTACTATTTTTTCTAGATCTGTAAAATAATTTCTTGGGAGTTTCATTGGTATGGCACTAAATAAGTAGATTAATTTAGGCAGTATTGTCATTTTTATTATATTTGCTCAGCCTACCCATGAGCACTTGGATATTTTTCCACCTGATTAGGTCTGACTTTATTTTTGTGGAAAGTGTTTTTGTAGTTTTGTTCATATAGTTCCTCACTTTTCCTTGGCAGATAGATTCCAAATATTTTATACTATCAACAGTTATTTTGAATGGAATTACTTTTTGTATCATTTGCTGCTGAACTTTGTTGGTAATATATAAAAATGCTGATGATTTATGTGGATTTATTTTGTATCCTTCAACTTTGCTAAAGTTGTTAATTGTTTCTAGTAGTTTTTTAGTTGAGTTTCTAGGGTTCTCTAAGTATACCTTCATATTATCTGCAAAGAGTAATAGTTTGGTTTCCTCATTACCTACTCTAATTCCTTTAATCTCTTTTTCTTCTCTTACTGCCAAAGCTAACATTTCTAATACAATATTAAATAGTAATGATGACAGTGTGCAGTCTTGTTTCACTCCTGATCTTTTTGGAAATGGTTCTAGTTTGTCCACATTGCATATGATGCTTGCTGATTGTTTTAAATAGATGCTACTGATCATTTTAAGGAAAAGTCCATTTATTCCTATGCTGTCTATTTTTTCAATAGGAATGGGTGTTGGATTTTAGCAAATGCTTTTTCTGTATCTATTGAGATAATCATATGTTTTTATTAGTATAGTTATTAATATAGTTGATTATGCTGATAGTTTTCCTAATATTGAACCAGCCCTGCATTCCTGGTATAAATCCTACTTGGTCATAATGTATGACTTTCTGTAATCGTGTTGCTAATATTTTACTTAAGATTTTTGCATCAATATTCATTAGGGAAATTGGTCTATAGTTTTCTTTCTCTTTTCACCCTAGCTGGTTTAGCTATCAGCACCATATCTGTATCATAAAAGGAGTTTGGTAGAACACCTTCTTTCCCTAGTTTTTCAAATAGTTTATATAGTATTGGAATTAATTGTTCTTTGAATGTTTGGTAGACTTCACATGTAAATCCATCTGGCCCTGGAGATTTTTTCTTGGAGAGGTGATTAATAGCTTGTTCTATTTTTTTCCAAAAATGGAGCTATTTAAATAATTTATTTTCTTTTCTGTTAACCTGGGCAATATATATTTTTGCAGATATTCCTCCATTTCATTTAGATTACCAAATTTATTAGCATAAAGTTGGGCAAAATAACTCCCTTTCTCCCTTTTCATTTTTGAGACTAACAATTTGATTTTCTTCTTTCCTTTTTCTAATTAAATTAACTAAAGGCTTATCTGTTTTGTTGGCTTTTTCATAAAACTAACTCTTAGTTTTATTTATTAATTCAATCATTTCCTTATTTTCAATTTTATTAATCTCCCTTTTATTTTCAGAATTTCCAATTTGGTATTTAATTGAGAGGTTTTAATTTGTTCTTTTTCTAGGTTTTTAAATTGTAAGCCTGATTCATTGATCTTTTCTTTCTCTATTTTATTCAAGTGAGCATCTAGAGATATAAAATTACCCCTTATAACCACTTTGGCTGTATCCCACAAATTTTGGTATGTTGTGTCATTATTGTCATTCTCCTGGATGAAATTATTGATTGTTTATATGATTTGCTGTTTCACCCATTCATTCTTTAGGATTAGATTATTTAATTTCTAATAAACTTTTGGTCTATTTTCTCCTGGCCTTATATTGCATGGGATTTTTATTGCATGATGATCTGAAAAAATGCATTTACTATTTCTGCCTTTCTGCATTTGATTTTGAGGTTTTTATGCCCTAACACATGGTCAATTTTTGTATAAATTCCATGAAGCTCTGAGAAAAAAGTACACTCCTTTCTGTCTCCATTCAATTTTCTCCAAAGATCCATCATACCTAACTTTTCTAACATTTTGTTTACTTCCTTAATTTCTTTCTTATTTATTTTGTGGTTTGACTTATCTAGTTCTGAGAGAGCAAGGTTGAGATCCCCCTCTAGTATAGTTTTGCTGTCTATTTTTTCTTGCATCTCTCTTAACTTCTCCTCTAGGAATTTGGATGCTATACCACTTGGTGCGTATATGTTTAGTATTGATATTGCTTCATTATCTTTAGTACCCTTTAGTAAAATATAGTTTCCTTCCTTATCTCTTTTAATTAGATCTATCTTTGCTTTTAATTGATCTGAGTTCAGGATTGCTACCCCTGCTTCTTTTTGTTCACCTGAAGCATATGATAGATTCTGCTCCAGCCCTTTACCTTCACTCTCTATGTATCTCTATGCTTATATGTTTCTTATAAACAACATACTGTAGGATTCTGGCTTTTAATCCAGTCTGCTATCTGTTTCCATTTTATAGGAGAGTTCATCCCATTCACATTCACAGTTAAAATAACTAATTCTGTATTTCCTGCCATTTTATTTACCCTAAGTTATGTTTTTTTCTTTCCTTTCCCCTTTCTCCCTTCCCCCTTCTCAGTATTTTGCTTTTGATGACCACCTCCCTTAGTCTTCCCCTTTTTAGAGCCCCTGCCCCTTTTTTACACCTTTTCCTTAATTCTTCTATTTTCCCTTCTATTAGTCTTTCCCTTTCTTTTCCCCCTTTCCCTCCAACTTCCCTATAAGGAGGGATAAGTTTCTCTGTGAAAGCAAATGTGTCTGATATTTTCTCTTAGAGCCCAATCTGATGAGAGAAAGATTCACACAATGCTCATCCCCCTCCCTTCTTTCCCTCAATTATATTAGGTTTTTCTTTGCCTCTTCATGAGATTTTACCTTATTTCTACCTCCTTTTTTTAAACTTTATTTTACCTTTTTGTTTCCCTCTTCTTCCAGTATGATCCCCTTTCCACTTCTACTTTCCCTTTCATATTATCAAAGTAAAGTCAAATTATACCCACATTCTCTAAGTATGCCCATAATAGAAATATAGTTCTCAAGAGTTCCTTCCTTTTTTTACCTTTTTATGCTTCTCTTGAGTTCGGTGTTTGGAGGTCATATTTTTTGTTCAGATCTGGTCTTTTCATTAGAAATAGGTGAAATTCATTATCATGAATGTCCTATTTCATTAATATCATTATTTGTTCTATATCATTAAATGCCTATCTTCTTCCCTGAAAGATAATGCTCATTCTAGCTGGATATCTTATTCTTGGCTGTAATCCAAGTTCCTTTGTCTTTTGGAATATCTTGATTCCAGGCCCTTTAATCCTTTCATGTGGAAGCTGATAGATCCTGCATGATCTTAATTATGGCTCCTCAGTATTTGAATTGTTTCTTTCTAGCTGCTTGCAATATCTTTTCCTTGTGATAGTCCTAAAATTTAGCCATGATATTCCTTGGGGATTTAATTTGGGGTCTCTTTCAGGAGGTGTTCGGTGAATTCTTTTGATGGCTATTTTACCTTCTGATTCTAAATTATCAGGGCAGTTTTCTTTCCTAATTTCCTATAAGATAGTGTCTACATTCTTTTTTTTCATCATGGCTTTCAGGAAGTCCAATAATCCTTAGATTGTCTCTCCTAGATCTATTTTCCAGGTCAGTTGTTTTTCCTAGGAGATATTTTATATTTTTTCTATTTTTTGATTTTTTTTTGTTTTTGTTTGACTGATTCTTGAAATCTTATTGATTCATTCACTTCCATTTGTTCAATTATAATTTTTTATAATTTTTAGGGTATTATTTTCTTCAGTTACCTTTTTTTAGCTCCTTTTGTAACTGACCAATTGAATTTTTTTTGTTCATTGCAGTCTTTTTCCATTTCACCAATTTTGTTTTTCAGTGAATTGGTGTCTTTTTCATATGTCTTTTGTAGGGCATTAAATCCTTCTTGCAATGATCTCAATTCATTTTCCCATTTTTCTTCTCTCTTTTGAGATTCTTTAAGCAATCTTCCAGGAAAGCCTGTGACATGGGAACCAGCTCATGTCTCCCTTTGTGGCTTCCTCTGGAGTTGCTTTATCTTTATGAACCTCAGGATCTGAGGTCTGCTCTTTCTCTCAATAAAATCTGTCTATGGTAAGAGTTCTTTTTTGTTTTTTATTCATTTTTTTTAAGCTTGAGTTCTGTTCAAAGCAGAGGACAGACAGCTGCTTTAATTTGCCCTGGGTCAGTTTGGCTGATTGACTTCTGGTGCTGGGCAATAGGGACCAGGTCCAGTGTTCTCAGTGGTTTACAATCTACCTTTTACAAAAGGTAGATCTGCCAAAGCACCTGCTTGCAAGCAGGCCAGATTGGCCTAAGAGGCTCACAGAAACTTTCCAGGTACTTAGAATCTGCCAGGCTGATTCCTGCCTGGCTTCCTGCCCTGTCTCCCAGAGCTGCAGCCTGGGCTTGGCAGACTCTCCCCCTGCCTGCTTGAAACAGACTTGCTCTGAAGCTCTTCCAAGGTAAGTAACTCTTTCGGGGAATGTGTTGTACTCCAAATAATTGGGGGAGCCTTGACTCCAGAATCAGTTCAGAGGCTTAATCTGCTGTTGGTTTGAAAGGTCAGAGGAGGTCACAGAGAGTCATGTCTGCACTCCACCATCTTGGCTCTGCCTCCTCCCCCAGAATCCAGAGCTTAAGTTCTTCATCCATAAAATGAGAGTGTTAAACTCAGTGATCTCTTAACTGTTTTCTAATTCTAAATCTTATGTGTAAAGCACAATGCTAAGTAGATATTGTGAAAGAGGACAGAAAATAATATAAGATATAAATTCAGAATGAGATAAATAAAACTAATGGTCTCCAAACTCTAATTTTAGTGTCATGTACAGGAGAGGAGATTATGTTTTAAAATTTAAAGGTCAACTTTTAAAGTGATAAGGTGGGGGGAGGGGAACTCATTTGTGGATTTTTCGCCTTTTGGAAAAAATGATAATGTTGACTTCTCCTTTTTGAATCATTCCATTTTATTGTCTCCCTCAATTTCTTCTACTGTCAGTCTTTTCTTGACTCAGTGGCACAATAGATTTTCTGCAAGTATTTAAAAAAAAGCTACCTTTGGACTAAGATTCTCCATGGAAAGTTTTATACTAAAGGAAAAGAATGTTGAGAAAGTTGTGACCCACGGAGAGCTATAATGAAAAACATTCTGTAATCTTAATTGGTGGAATCTTGCTTTAGTAAATTATATACTGGCATATTTATGCCCTCTCGGGCATATTTTTTTCTCTTTACACTGAGCTGTTTAAGGAGACTTTCTGAGTAATATCTTCTGTATCTTATAGAGTACATTGGCTCATAGATCTTGATGGGACTTCAGAGGCCATCTAGTTTAAACCCCTTATTTTATTTTATTTTTTAAGATAATAGCTTTTTATCTTTAAAATATATCCAGAGATAGTTTTCAACATTCACCCTTGTAAACCTTGTGTTCCAAATGTTTCTCCCTCCCTTCTTCCCACCCATTCCCCTAGATAATAAGTAATCCAACATATGTTAAACATGTGCAATTCTTCTGTACACATTTCCACAATTACCATGCTTCACAAGAAAAATCAGATCAAAAAGGAAAAACAACTGAGGAAGAAAAAAAAAAACAAGCAAGGAAACAACAAAAATGAAAATACTGTACTGTGATCCACATTTAATCCCCACAGCCCTCTCTCTGGGTGCAGATGGCTCTCTTTCTTCATCACAAGTTTATTGGAATTGGCTTGAATTATTGTGGAAAACAGCCACATCCATCAGAGCTGATCATTACATAATCTTGTTGTTGTTGTGTTGTACAATGTTCTCTTAAATCTCCTTATTTTAGAGGTGAAATTGAAACCCAGGCTGATAAAATGAACTGCCTAGACTCCTTTAGGTAGCCTGATATGTGGTGTTTAAGCTCACATGCATGGTGCTTCTCAAAGATCCTTAATTTTTTTCACTAACAGCTTTCACATTAGACTTGAAGTCAGAAGATTTAGGTTACAGAATACTCACCAAGACTCACTAGTAATGTGACTGTGGGAAGATCATAAAAGTTCTCTGAGTTTCAAGTGCTTTATCCATAAAGTGGGGATGATAATACTTGTATCATTTATATCTCAGTCTTATTAAGAAGAAAAATGTTTTCTGTGTGCTGTTATTTGGATAGTGGAATTTTTGAGATCTAATTATCATGGAGACTAGGTGTTGTTGCCAAATCTCTTTGGGTGGAATGTTCCAGGTGTAGATGTAGTAGTAACGAAAGTTCTCTTTACAAATCGTTTATTGTGTCTATCTAGAAAAAAGTTCTTGAGGAGTTATGAGGGCAGGCCCTGACAGTTGAATCTAAAATTCAGTCCTGTCTGTAGTTTTCTTTATGCCTCTTTAATATGACTGCATTCCAATGCTGTTGGAATAGTAGCTTAACTTTATTTTTAAAAAGTTGAATGGTTTGTTAAAAACTTAATATTGAATATTACAATCAACTATATTTGCTAACTGTATAAACTTAGCTAATTTCAGCATATTAAATAGCAACTTTTCAATCTTTGTCCTTTAAAAAAATAATTTGATTTTCTTCAATTTTGAGCTTAAGCACAAAATAAAATGAGCATAATAGAGCAGAAAAGATAAAATTTCATGTGAAACTGCAAATTTCTATTTTGAATAGCTTGCTTTTCTTTCAAACTATTGTTTGAATATAACTACTAAAGCTATTTTGCTTGTCTGTAATTCTTTCAGTTCTTTCTTTTTTTTCTGTGTATTTAAAAATGCTGCAAAGTACCTCTTTGGGGGCAGGAATGTTAAACTAACCTCTTCCTATACTGAAAAAGAGAAACAAAACCTTTTAATAAATATGCATAATCAAGCAGAACAGGGCAAATGTATTGGAAAATATAATCTTATATCGGCTCTCAGAAGGTGAGTAACATGCCATCATCAGTCTTTTGGAGTAGTGGTTGGTCACTGTGTTGACAATTTTTTTTTTCTTTATACTCTTGTTATTGTGTATATATTCTTCTGATTTTCACTTCATTCTCTACCAGTTCACTTAAGTCTTCTCAAGTTTATCAGAATCCATCCCTTTCATCATTTTAAAGGAATAAATAACATTGTATTACATCATATACCATAATTGGCTCAGCCATTCTTCAGTTGATTAGCACCTGTTTAGTTTCCAGTTCTTTGTCATCACAAAACCAACTATTATAAATATTTTTTAATATATGGTTCCTTTTCTTTTTTATTTCTTTGAGATAGCCCTGCCAGCAGCATTTCTAGGTCAATAGGTATTCATTCTCATGGATTTTCCTTCACATGATTGTGGTTAGTGTGATTGTCTTTTTTTTTTTTTTTGCTTTGCATTATTTTATAGAGGTCTTTTCAGATTTCTTTATATTCCTCATACTTGTCTGTCATAATTTTATCACTGTCTTCTATTATATTAATATAGCAGGTTATTTAATCATTCCTTTATTGTGTAATATCCCCCAGCCTTGGGCTTATTACCCATAATTTACCATATGAATGGATACTGGCCTTTTAAAACAAACTTTATTAACAATGAAGGGAAAATGCTAGAGTAAAATTAGTTACCTAGTCATAAATGGCTGTGTCTACATTTTAGCCATAACTCATAGTAAGTCCTTTTTTTATTATTAATACTTTTTATTTGCAAAACATATGTATGGGTAATTCCTAAACATTAACCCTTACAAAGCTTTCTGTTACAAATTTTTCCCCCCTACTTCCCACCCCTCCCCTAGATGGCAGGATATCCACTACATGATAATTATGTTAGAATACTTAAGAAATCGAATATATGTGTAGTTATTGCATCACTTTTTTGTGCAGGAGAAATCATATCTACAAGAAAGAATAATTCGATAAAGGAAATACAATGCAAGAAAACGTCAATAGAGAACATGAAAATGTTATGTTGTGGTCCACATTTCACATCCCTTTCTCTGGGTGTATATGGCTCTCTTCACCGAACAATTGGAACTGGTTTGAAACATTTCATTGTTGAAGAGAGCCATGTCCATTAGAACTGATCCTCATATAGTATTGTTGTTGCCATGAATAATGATCTCCTGGTTCTGCTCACTTCACTGAGCATTAGTTCATGCAAGTCTCTCCAGGCCTCTCTGAAATCATCCTGCTGGTCGTTTCTTACAGAGCAATAATATTCCATAACATTCATATACCATAATTTGTTCAGCCACTCTCCAATTGATGGGCACAATATAAGCAAAATTATCTATCTGGTGTTCAATTAAGAGTTCAAGATCTTCTTTGGACATAAATTTATTCCATCTCCACAGGTTTGAGAGGTAAACTATCCTATGTTCCTCTAATTTGGTTATAATATCACTCTTTATATCTAGATCATGAACCCATTTAGATCTTATCTTGGTGTGCGCTGTTAGGTGTGGGTCCAGCCTTAATTTCTTCCACACTCGATTCCAATTTTCCCAGCAGTTTTTGCCGAATAGTAAGTACCTATCCCAAAAGCTGGGGTCTTTGGGTTTATCAAACACTAAATTGCTAACGTTATTACCTAGCTTGTCCTGATATCCTATCCTATGCCACTGATTGACTGCTCTATTTCTCAGCCAGTACCAAATGGTTTTGATGACTGCTGCTTTATAATATAGTTTTAGATCTGGTACAGCAAGGCCACCTTCATCTGTCTTTTTTTTCATTAATTCCCTTGAAATTCTTGACCTTTTGTTCTTCCAAATGAACTTTGCTACTATTTTTTCTAGATCTGTAAAATAATTTCTTGGGAATTTGATTGTATGGCACTAAATAAGTAAATTAGTTTGGGTAGTATTGTCATTTTTATTATATTCGCTCGGCCTACCCATGAGCACTTAATGTTTTTCCAATTGACTAGATCTTATTTTATTTGTGTGGAAAATGTTTTGTAGTTTAGTTTGTCTAGTTTCTGAAATTTTCTTGGCAGATAGATTCCCAAATATTTTATGCTATCATCCATTATTCTGAATGGAATTTCTTTTTCTATCTCTTGCTGGTGAACTTTGCTGGTAATATATAAGAATGCTGATGATTTATGTGGATTTATTTTGAATCCTGCAACTTTACTAAAGTTGTGAATTGTTTCTAGTAGTTTTTTAGTTGAGTCTCTAGGGTTCTCTAAGTATACCATCATGTCATCTGCAAAGAGTGATAATTTGGTTTCTTCATTACCTACTCTAATTCCTTTTATCTCTTTTTCTCCTCTTATTGCCAAAGCTAACATTTCTAATACAATATTAAATAGTAATGGTGACAGTGGGCAGCCTTGCTTCACTCCTGATCTTATTGGGAATGGGTTCTACATTACATATGATGCTTGCTGATGGTTTTAAGTAGATGCTACTAATCATTTTAAGGAAAAGCCCATTTATTCCTAAACTCTCTAGTGTTTTTAATAGGAAAGGGTGTTGGATTTTATCAAATGCTTTTTCTGCATCTATTGAGATAATCATATGGTTTTTGTTAGTTTGGTTATTAATATAATTGATTATGCTGATAGTTTTCCTGATATTGAACCAGCCCTGCATTCCTGGTATAAATCCTACTTGGTCAAGATGTATTATCCTGGAGATAACTTTCTGTAATCTTTTTGCTAAAATCTTATTTAAAATTTTTGCATCAATATTCATTAGGGAAATGGGTCTATAGTTTTCTTCCTCTGTTTTCACCCATAGTAAGTCCTAAATGAATGTTTTGTGACTGACAACAGTGCTGTGATTGATTGCTTTTCTATTCTTAAATCTTTCCAAACCATTACAACTTCATTCAATTCATCTTCTTCCTTTCACTATCATGTGGAATCTGCCCCCTGGACTTTACCTTTTCTTGCCAAGAAGCAGATCTACATATTTCCCAGGCATTTATAAGCTATGCCACCCTTTGAATTCTTCCCTTCAATTCTTTTCCTATTCTCATGTATTCCTTTGTATTTTATCTTCCATTAGAATGTAAGGTTTAAGTCACTATTGATCAGAGAAATGTAAATTAAGACAACTCTGTGGTACTACTACACACCTGTCAGATTGGCTAAGATGACAGGAAAAGATAATGACGAATGTTGGAGGGGATGTGGGAGAACTGGGACACTGATACATTGTTGGTAGAACTGTGAACGGAACCAACCATTCTGGAGAGCAATTTGGAACTATGCTCTAAGAGTTATCAAACTGTGCACACCCTTTGATTCAGCAGTGTTTCTATTGAGTTTATATCCCAAAGAGATCTTAAAGGAGGGAAAGGGACCCACATGTGCAAGAATGTTTGTGGCAACCCTTTTTGTAGTGGCTAGAAACTGGAAACTGAATGGCTGAATAAGTTATGTTATACAAATGTTATGGAATATTATTGTATCTGATCTAAATGATCAGAAAGGCCTGAAGAGACTTACATGAGCGATGCTAAGTGAAATGAGCAGAACCAGGAGATCATTGTACATGGCAAAAACAAGACTATAAGATGATCAATTCTGATGGACATGGCTCTCTTCAACAATGAGATGATTCAAACCAGTTCCAATTGTTCAATGATGAAGAAAGCCATATACACCCAGAGAGAGGCCTGTGGGAACTGAGTGTGGACTACAACATAGCATTTTCACGCTTTCTGTTGATGTTTGCTTGCATTTTGTTTTCCTTCTCAGGTTTTTTTTTTCCTAGATCTGATTTTTCTTGTGCAGCAAGATAACTGTATAAATATGTATATATATGTTGGATTTATCATATATTTTAACATATTTAACATGTGTTAGACTACTTGCCATTTTTGGGAGGGGGTGGAAGGAAGGAGGAAAAATTTGGAACAGAAAGTCTTGCAAGGGTCAATGTTGAAAAATTACCCATGCATATGTTTTGTAATAAAAAGCTTTAATTAAAAAAAATAGAATGTAAGGTCCTTGCAAGTAGAGATTGGCCACCTGGCTTATTTTTTATCCTCAGTGCTTAGCACAATCTAGCATATAAGCAATTTTTTAGCTTTTTATTTTCAAAATACTTGCATAGCTAGTTTTCAACATTCACCCTTGCAAAACCTTGTGTTCCAATTTTTTTTCTCCCTCCTTTCCCCTCACCTCCCCTAGACAGCAAGTAATCCAATATATGTTAAACACATACAGTTCTTCTGTATATATTTCCAGTTATTATGCTGCACAAGAAAAATCAGATAAAGGAAAAAGTGAGAAAGAAAAAAATGCAAGAAATCAACAACATAAATGATGAAAATACTATGTTGTAATCCATATTCAGTTCCCATAGTCCTCTCTCTAGATGTAGGTGGTCTCTTCAATATGATAAGCACTTAATAAGCATTTATTCTTTAATTCATTTTCTGGTGTTGGGACCTGGACAAGAGGCATCATTGTAAATAGGAAAGAACGACAGATTTGGCAGAAGACTATGGGTCCTTGAGAGACAGCTAAGTGATGCAGTGACTAGTGGAGCAGTGCTGGGTCTGGAGTCAGAATGACTAATCTTCCTGAGTTCAAATATGGCCTCAGACACTTAACTTACTTGGTCATCCTATTTGTTTGGGCAAGTCACAACTCTGTTTATTTCACTTTCTTCATTTGTTGAAGGAAATGGCAAGCTACTCCATCACATTGCCAAGGAAACTACAAATGGAGTTAGGAAGAGTTGAACATGATTGAAAAATGACTTTTTACACTAGACATTGTGCTAGACTTGGAATTTAAATTTGAATTCCATTTCTGACATCATCTCTATCACATTGGGCAAGGTACTTTAACTTTTAGAGCTTGTTTCCTCATTTATGAAAATGAATTTACACCTCTGGCCTTCCTCAGGATCATTGTGAGACAAATGAAAAGTGCTCTCTTTAAAGCATTGTATAAATATTTCTTTTTTCTTTTCATCCAGTTCTGTCCCCAAGCTTCTTTCCTGGATCCTCTTTTCTTTTTCCTCTATACTATTTTGCTTTCTGATGTGATAGCAGCTCCCATGTTTTTAATTATCCTGTCCTTGCAGATGATTTTCAGTTTTATTTATCCAGCCCTAATCTTTCTCCTGACCTCCAGTCCCCCATTTTTATGAGCCTACTAGACATCTTAAACTCAATATATCTGAGTTTACTTTTCCTTCAAACCTTTCCCTCTGCCAAATATCTCTCCAGACTCACCATCTAGGTATCATTTTTGACTCCTTACTCTCTTGCCCCTCGTTCAATCAGTTACCAGATCTTAAGGATGAAACCTACTTTTGTAACATTTCTAGCACATGCCTCCTTTCCTCTGACCTTACAATGTTCTGCCATTTGCTCTCTGTCACAAGTCTCTGTTCCAATCCATCCTCCATTCAGCTAACAAAGTGATCTTCCCAAAATGCAGGGCTGACCTTATCACCACATTTAACCCTCATTACCTACTCAGTGAACTCCAATGACTCCCTGTCATCTCTAGGAGCAAATATAAAATCTTACATTCAAAGCCCTTTGTAACTTGCCCCCTCTTCCAGTCTTTTTATGCCTTATATTTCTCCTCTGTACTGAGTTTTCAGTCCAGCAACACTGGCCTCCTTATTGTTCCTTGGAGAAGATATTTCATGTCCTGGATCTTGAACATTTTCACTGGCTATCCCCTATGCCTGGAATATTCTTCCTCCTCATCTTCATCTCCTGGCTTCCTTTAAATCCCAGCTAAAATTCTACTTTCTACAGGAAACCATCCCTGATTATCTTAATTCTAATACCCTTCTTTGGTTGATTATTTCTAATTTACCCTATATGTAGCCTGTTTGTGTACAGTTGTTTGCATAGTGTGTTCTCCATTAGATTGAGAGCTCCTTGAAAGCAGAAACTGTCTTTGTCTTTCTTTGTATCCCCACAATTGATACAGTGTCTGGTACATAGTAGTTGATGAATAAATGTTTATTGACTGACTGATTACTTTAGTTACTTACTCTGGCATTCCAGAATGTAAATGTGTATAGCATCAATAAAGAGTTTGCCAAGCACTTCCAATACACTTATGATGGAAAGTGTCATCTGCGTCCAGAGAGAACTATGGAGACTGAATGTGGATCAAAGCATAGTATTTTTACTTTTTTTGTTGTTTCCTTGTTTTTTCTTTCTTTTAATTTTTTTTGAACTTTTGATCTGATTTTTCTTGCACAGTATGATGAATATAGAAATATGTTTAGAAGACTTGCACATGTTTAACCTATATCAGATTGCTTGCTGAATTGGGAAGGGGAAAGAAAGGAGGAAAGGAAGAAAAATTTGGAACACAGGGTTTTGCAAAGGTGAAAACTATCTTTGCATATATTTGGAAAAATAAAATACTATTTTAAAAAACAGTTTTCCAGGTCTGTGAAACTATTTCCCATTACAATTTACAAAAGAGAATCATATTTATTTTGTGGGAGGTGATTCTTTTACTATCTTAAACTTTGGGGTATCCTAAAATTTTAGTAGTCTAATCTCATTATAGAATCTAAATTTCTATCCAGAACGATCATTTTCACAAATAAGAACAGGCTGTCTTAGCAGAGAACTTGAGAACATTCAATCCTAAATAAACTTTTTGAATACTATTTTCTCCAGGTAGCTTTATTGTGGATCCTGTTTAATGAATTTTTTGAAAGGCTGTCAGTTTCAGTCCTCAAGGCATTTCACAGGACATTTTCAGGCTATTGCCACAACTAAGAATAGAGATGTCCAACTTTTAGATTTTTTTTTTTTTGAGGTTCCTTAGTTCAGAGTATCAAAGAATCACAGGATTTTTGAGCTGTAAGGAACCTTTGATGTCATCCAGTATAATCCCTTCATTGGTAGAAACTGAGGTCCTAAGAGGTCAGTAACTTGTCTAAAGAAGCATCAGAAAGAAATGGAAGAAATAGTGAACCAAATTTGGGTCATCAAAAATTTATTGAGCAATTACTTTTACTTAACTGCTGAGATATTTGCTATTCACTGTGTTAATCACTGGGGAACAAGAATGCTCAGGTGGATTTTTCATCAACTTGGTATTTCACTCCAGTGATGCAGATTGTAGCCTTTTCATATTGGCCCATCCTGAATGACCGTATTCTAACTCTCCCCAAAGTTCTCTTCGGCTCAGTGTGCTGGAAGGCATTCCTTGGGAAGTATGGGTGGAGTATTATGATCACTCATCTATCATATCTCACTTTTTTCTTTGTGAGTACTTCATCTTCTCTTCTTATCATAGAGTTTCTTGATATTTTTTGTTTAGTCTTATCCTTCAGAGTTCTTTGTTTATTATATGTGACAGGCTGTTCACACCTATATGAACCTTCATATTGTCCCAGTTGTGATTCTCATTTTTAGTTTTTCAGAGGTAGTGACATTCCATGTGTCACTGCCATAAATTTTTTGCTGTTCTTCAGTCATTTCTGTCATGGTCCACTCTTTGTGATTTTCATGGGAAATTTGGAATTTTCTTACCGGAGTGGTTTGTCATTTCCTTTTTCTTTTCATTTTTACAGATGAGGAATTTGAAGCAAATAGGGTTAAATGACTTGCATAAGGTCAAATAGCTAGTAAGTGTCTGAAAACAAAATTGAATTCAGGTCTTCCTGACTCCTGGCCTGGCACTCTACCCACTTTGCTGTTTGGGGCCATATAATCATATTGGTAAAATGTTAAATATTGAAAGATGGGTCTCTGCTTTTATGGAAAACTTGGGGTCAATAGAATAACTTTTTAATTTTCCAGAAGCAATGCACTCTTACTCTTCTTGTTCAATTCATAGCCCAGCTCATTGTTAATCTTTGCCAGGTACACATACTATTTAACAATTCTATAGAATGCCTATCAGTATGCATATTGGTATCTGGGCATTAGACATTCTTCATCTACTCGGTCTTTCCTCTATGGATATGGAGAAGCCAAACTTCTTTGAGAAATTAGAGATCTTTTTCAAAAGACTCTTCAGTGGTTAGAGTTTGAATATAATCAGTGCAATGCCATCTGCATCTGCAATACACTGACATCCACAGGAAATTCCTCCTCAGCTTGAATCTGCTTTGGATCTCTTCTATCAGAGTGGTAGATACTTCTGGCAAGCAAATACCTAACATTTTATGACTTCTGTGATACTTATTGTCAGAGGATCATTGAGGAGGGTTTTTCAAATTTCACTTTTTCTAGAATTTTAAATGATCTTGAAGTACGTCAGATGAAATATGTCTTTTTCTAAAACAGCTTATAAAGTGTTTTCTTTTACTTCAATGATTTTTCTTACTTAGTAAGTAATTAGCATGACAAAATCTTATATTATTGACATTTTTCAGTCAATTGTGAAATGATAAAGAAGTGAGCTGGTATCACTTGAGTATCACTTGTTGGAGCCTGCTGTTTCCTAATAGTCTCAAAGAAATGCCTTTAATTTGTTCAAAGGTGACTATCATCAAGATTTTGTATAAGAGAGAGAATAGGGATATGACAGTAGTTATATCTGTTCTCTATCACCCTTTTTTTTTTTTACTAATAGAATGGTTTGAGATTTTTTCTTCATGCCTTTGATATTTTCCCCCTTCTTCATATATCTTGAATATTATTACCTCCCTTGGTGTCTTCACAATTTTATTGTATCCAGCATGGATCTGAGTATATATGTATGTGTGTGTGTATACATATGTATATATATGTATACGCATTTACATGTTCAATATGTTTTTTATTCACACACAAATATATATTCATGTTTTCCCCTTTTGATCTGATTTTCCTTGTACAGTATGACAAATATGGAAATATGTTTAGAAGAATTGTACATGTTTAACCTATATCAGATTGCTTGCTGTCTTTGGAAGGAAGTTTGGGGGGGAGGAAAGGGAGAAAAATTTGAAACAGAGTTTTGCAAAGATAATGGTAAAAACTCTCTTTGCATGTATTTGGGAAAAAATGCTATTAAAAATAAAAAAGAAAGGTTTCATGATATGTAGGTCTTTCTGCCATGGAAAGGTAAAGAGTAATAATTAGTTCTTTGTATCATTTAGTTATTTGAAACATAGTTGATGAAAACATCATTTGAAATTATTCAAAGAACAGCAAAAAAGGAAGACTATTTTGTTAAAGTAGTAGTGGAAAGACTCACCAGTTTTGTAGTCTAATCTCAGCTCCACCATTAACAAATTGAGAAGTAACAAATTGCCTTTAACAAATTGCCTTCACCCCATTAGGCCTTAATATTTAAAGGAAGCTTTAAATAGAGAGAAAAGATAAGACAAAAAGTTAAATATGTAGAAAGGTCTTGGTTTTTCTTGAAATTTTGATATAAATAATTTTATTATTTGAAAATACTTTTACTCTTGGTTACTGTATGGTAAATCAATTGTCTGTCATACCATTTGTACTAAAACTAAACTATTGCTTCTGTGAGAGGTAGCATGGTTTAGTGGAAAGAATGCTAACTTGGAATCTCAGGACTTGAACAGAAATGTCCATGTTCCCATCTGCTACCTGTATGATGTTGGTCATGTCATTTAAAATTTGTTGACCTTATGTGCAAAAAATGAGGAATTTAGATTATATGGCTTCTAAGACCTATCTCCATGATCTTGTGTTTCTTTAAGATGAATGATTATAGATATGAAGCAAAGCAAATCAAAACTATCTGAAAATGGGAGTCATGGGCACAGAATAATCTAGAAATTTGACTTGTAGGTACATGGATCTGACTCAGGTGTATGCTTGAAAAATCGGCTTGGAGGAAAGGGATAGGACTAGTTATTCTTCCTAAATATCAGGATTCACTCACTGAGAGGTTCTATTTCTAGGAGCAGCCCTCTTCTGCCAATATTCTTCCTGCCTTGAGAGCCTGGCTTGTATCTCCCTTAATCTCTCCCAGGTTCTTAGGAATTTGCTCGGGTACATGATGAAACAAATAGGGTCTTTATCTTTACATATAAATACCAACCAACTGTATCCTGTGTGCTGTGATTAGTGAGTATGTTATTGCCCTTCCTATATTTTGGAAAGGGAGAAATAAATGACTGATACTTTCCTGAATCAAATTGTGACCTTTCAGTGGCAATCTCTGAGCAAAGGTGGCTTACTTCTAGGTAGAAAAGACTAAGTAGATGATTTTAAGTTCAGAGCCCTTACAAATTTAGGATTCTGAGAGAGAACTTGAGCTGCTTTTGTAACAGCAAGTTCAAAGACTCTCCTCTATTTGGAAGTCATAAGGAGACAGAACAGTGGCTATCTCCATCACAAGGCGAATCAAGAAGATTCTTATATAGAACTAGATAGAGCTGGTGCAGGTTGTATTATACAGCAAGTAACTTCTTCCTACTATTCTTGGTATTTTCTGACCCCAAATTTTCAATGCCTTCATGGTGTCACACCCAGACTTGCCTTTCCTGGAAGTGCATCTGTTTCCTATCCTTATTATCAAAGTTTGTTTGCCTCATACATTCTGAATATTTTTGTTCCTTGAAAGAACCTAATATGTTAATCATACAAATTTTTCACCTCATTTGCATTTTCACAATTATTCCTTTTACTGTGAAAGATGGATTTCAAATGGTGATACTGCAGGCATCGTTGCTGGACAGAAGCTTTGGGGATTGGGGAAGAGATTTCAAGTCTTCCCTGAAAGCCTCTCTTACCTAAGAAGGTCTGACAGGTTCCTATCAGGAGACAGTTCTCAGGGAAGTAAATTACTTTTTTACCTCAAAACCTGCTCTTGAAGCCAGAACTGATGTTGAAGGAATGTGGCTTTTTTGGAAGAGGGGGAGGAAAAGGAAATCCTTGGGTTAAATAAACAATTAATGCTTTCCTAGAAATAGTTCGAATAGAACAGTTAATAACAGAATATCTGGTTCCGATTGAGAATAATAGCCATAGGAAATGGCTACTTAGCTTTGCATTGGCCTGCTTTTAAGGCATAGCCATCAATCCTAATTTTTATTAGAGAACCATAGACATTGCAGATTATTCAGGAACCTTCAATATTTTTGGGTCCTGAATCCATTTCTGGGGATGTTTCTTTGTGATAGGAATCTGAGAAATAGAGAGCTGAGTGAACTCTCCCTTGGAAATTTTGCTTATTCAATTGAATACTCTCTACCTCATTAGTAAGAATAATTTCTAGTAGACTGTGTTATACTTATGTCAGATTGTGGTAACATTCTCTTTCCTCAAGTATTTACATTGTGGCAAATATCAACAGTAAACTGTTGGAGAGCTGGAATTATTTGCTTTTGGGGGGAGGGTTGTTTTTGATTAATTTTTTTTGGTCTTTGCATTTTTAGTCTCTGGAGTGGTGCTTTGTGCTTAGTAGGCATCTAATAAAAGGTTTATGAAATTGAATTAAGGTCAGTGGAAAAGAGATTAAGTTTCCCCCATGGAAGAATTGATCCATTCATGCTCACAAGGTTTGTTCTTAGATTCCTTCATCCTTTCTACCCTTTTTCATCTTCAAGGCTTAACTTCAATATTGAGCTCAAATAATAGCAAGTATTTATAAAACACTTTAACTTTAAAACTTTGTTAAACTTGAAAACAAAGTTTAAATTTTGTAAGATTTGTAAGACATTACCTTTAAAAATATTATCCTAAAGTCTATCAAACTGTGCATACTCTTTGGTCCAACAGTATCTCTACTAGGCTTATATGCCCAAAAGGATAAAGATATAAGAGGATAAAAAGGGAAAAAGACCCATGTGTGCAAAAATGTTTGTAGCAGCTCTTTTTGTAATGGCAAGGAACTGGAAACTGAGTGAATCCTTATCACTGATGGCTCTCTGAACTTGGCTTGTGATGAAGAGAGCCATCTATATCCAGAGAAAGGACTGTGGGGACTGAGTATGGATCACAACATAGCATTTTCACCTTTTTATTGTTGATTGCTTACATTTTGTTTTCTTTCTTGTTTTTTTTCCTTTTTGATCTGATTTTTCTTGTGCAACATGATAATTATGGAAATATATATAAAAGAATTGCATGTATTTAACATATATTTGATTACTTGTATGGGGAAGGGGAAAGGGAAAGAGGAGAAAAAAATTTGGAACACAAGGTTTTGTGAGGATGAATGCTGAAAACTAACTATGCATATGTTTTGAAAATAAAAAGCTTGGGGCAGCTCGGTGGCACAGTGGATAGAGCACCAGCCCTGAAGTCAGGATGGACCTGAGTTCAAATCTGGTCTCAGATACGTAACAGCTGTGTGACCCTGGGGAAGTCACTTAACCCCAATTGCCTCAGCAAAAAAAAAAGAAAAGAAAAAGCTTAAAAAAAATAAACTAGAACTGACAAAATAGGAAAGGAGGTACCAAAAAAAAAAAAACCCTGGCAGATAGGTATTGTTTTTAGCCCTCACTTTACAAATGAGGAGCTGAGGCAAACAGTTCAAGATCACACAATTAATAAATGTCTCAGGCCTGCTTTGAGTACAAACCTTTCTCACTCCAGGTCCAGGGCTCTTTCTACTACATTATCTAGTTGTCTAGATGAATTGTAACTCTTTCTTTGATGCCTTTTTCTTTTTTTTTCTCCCAGAGGAAATGAATAAATGAGCATTTATTTATTAACTGTCAACTATCTGGTAACACTGTACTAAATACTATAGATACAAATATAAACAATCAAGACAGTTTCTGTCCTCTTAAAGCTTAGATTTAGGATCTTACTACCTTCCCTCATCTCTCATCCCAGACCCGAGGGAAAATCATTTATAGTTTAAATTTGGTTCTTTTGTGGTAGATCTCTTCATTGGTCAGAGCTCTAAACTTGTCTTCACTCAATCAGTTTGTAGACATTTCCCCAAGTTTCTTTGAAGTCTTTTCTTATCATGCAATAATGTTCTCTTACATGGATATACCAAAGTTTTTCATCCATTCCCTGATTTTTTTTCTTTTTTAAAATTTTCTTTCTTTTTTTTTTTTTTTAACACAGATTGCTTTAGGAATCATGGTGGGAGAGAAAAATCAGAGCAAAAGGGAAAAATCATGGGAGAGAGGAAAAAAAAAACAGAAAAAAAGAAGTGAACATAGCATGTGCTAATTTACATTCAGTCTCCACACTTCTTTTTCTGGATGCAAATGGCAGTTTTGGCCCCAAGTTTATTGGGATTGTTTTGGATCACTGCACCATTGAGAAGAACCAGGTCTTTCATAATCGATCATCACATATTCTTGCTGTTATTGTATACAATGTATTCTTGGTTCTGCTTGTTTCACTCAGCATCATTTCTTGTTAATCTTTCCAGGCCTTTCCATTCCCTGATTAAGAAACATCTATTTTCCTTCCATTTCATTGCTACCACAAAAAAATCCTGTTATAAATATTTGTATATTTGGAATCTTTCTCTTTGACCTTGACATTCTTGGGGTACGTATGTGACAGTGGAATCACTGGGACAAGAATGTATACAGTTTAGTGAATTAAAAAATATTTTATTTCTTTCCAGTTTATATATGTTATAAATTTTGAATACTACATTTTCTGTCTTCCCTCTCACCTCCCTCCTTCCTGAGACACAATAAACAAATTGTTATATGTAATACATGTTCAGTCATTCAAAACATGCATATTACTATAATAGTCACATTGTGAAAAAAGATACAGACTCAAAGGGGGAAAAACACAACACAGAAAATGAAAAATAATATGCATCTTTCTGCATTTGGACTTCCACACCCCAAAGTATGTTGAGCCCTCAGAGAATGAAAGATAGATTCAGTCTTCATCCATGACGAATAGAAGTGCCTTCCTATAGTAGTATAACATTGGCTACTTTTCTCATTACTGTTAATAAAAGCAGTGAGATGAAACAAATGTAGCTATCACTAGATCTCTGGGGAAAGGGAAAAGGTTCTGTGGTGCAAAGAGAGAGGAAGGTGAGTAATCTATTAGGGAATACTGTGGAATGAGAAATGAAAAAGGAATTTTAATGACTGCCTGTCCCCAGCTATGGTGCTGCCAAGAGACAAGGTCATCAGTACCAGTGAAAGGGCATTGAAACAACTGGAAGGAAAGTGAAGTCATTTGGTAAAACTGCTTCTCTCTTACAGTCACATTTTCCACCAGGGAGGGTGGGGACACTGGGCTATCCTGCCTAAATGTCCAATCCCACATCACATGCCTGCCACCCTCTTAGGAAGCTTTCTAAAGTGCGTTTTCTCTCTCTCTCTCTCTCTCTCTCTCTCTCTTTCTCTTTCTCTTTCTCTCTTTCTCTTTCTCTGTCTCTGTCTGTCTCTCTTTCTCTCTGTCTGTCTGTCTGTCTCTTTCTTCTAAATTATAGATTCTTAACCTAAAATCCATAGACTTCCAAGTTCTCCATAGATATATTTCAGGGTAGGGTCTATAAATTTGGATGGAAAAAAACATTACTTATTTTCATTAACCTTTGGTTTCCTTTATAACTATATATTTTATTTTGTGCATTTAAAAACACTGTTCTGAGAAGGGGTCATCCATAGGATTCATTATGCTATTAATACTGACATTTGAAGTTTTTTTTTTCCCTTGGCAGTGATAGATTATTCTTAACCATCAAGACAAATAATCTCTTCCCTTTTTGAACAATGACCTACAGTGACCCATTCTGTGGTTAGGGCTGTGTCCATATGACAAAATTTTTCTCCTTGAGAAGATCACTTACTTACATGAGGATTAAACTTCTGTCCCTAGAATCTAGACTCTTAGAATCTTAGAGAGTTAGTTGGAAGTTAATGTTCACATGATTCAACTTCACATAATATGGAATCTTCTATAATACTATGATACATCCTTAAGCTTCTGCTTGAACACTTCCACTGGTGGAGGCCTTAGTATCTAACAAATCAGTCTCTAACAAATAAAAATTAGAGACAATTGATGGCACAGGGAGTAGTGTGCTGGGCCTGGAGTCAGAAAGATCTGAATTCAAATGTGATCTCAGACACTTATAAGTTGTGTGACCCTGGGGAGGTCATTTAACTCTGTTGAACTGTATTTGTCAATGCCTGCAGCTAATTAGGACATTCTTATTTTGAATAGAAATCTATTTCTCTTTAGACATCCATTGGAACCATATCCTTTCTTTCTTTCTTTCTTTTTTTTTTTTTTTTTTTGCTGAGGCAATTGAGGTTAAGTGCCTTGCCAGGGTCACACAGCTAGGAAGTGTTAAGTGTCTGAGGTCACATTTGAACTCAGGTCCTCCTGACTTCAGGGCTGGTATTCTATCCACTACACCACTTAGCTGCTCCTGGAACCATATACTTTTACATGACAGCTTTTCACATACTTCAAGACAGCAATCATAGTTTCTATGCCTTCTTTTAGGTTAATTTGATTTTAGCATTGGAAGGAACCCTAGAGATTATGTTGTTTAAAACATGTTTAGATCTAAGGAAAGCATCCAGTTCAGGAGAGCCCTTTGACTTCAGGAAGGTTAAGTAAGAGTCTTATTTTACAGAATAGAATTAAACAGCATTAAAACCCAGAATGATTAAGTGCCTACCTCTGGGTAACACCGCCACTTGCAAGAAAGATTATTTTTTTTTACTGCTATTAAGAAAGACTGAAAATATTTTTTTTCCAGATTACAGTGAGATGGAACAAGAAAGAATACCATACCTGACATCCACAAGGCCTCCTTCTTCAGAGATTTTGCCAGCTAAAGCATCTGATGTCCTTCCAACTAACATGGACACTGCTGGTCTGCTGTTTACTCCAGTGTTGTCTGGGAATCCAAACACAAGACATGCAAAGACCCCTGGGGTAGTGCCTGAAAAAGCAAACAGCCTCTTATCTCTTGCCTTTAAGCACACAATAGGACATATAATACTTTCTGAACATAAAGATGTCAAATTCAATTGCTCAATCAGTGTGCCCAATGTGTACCTAGAAACTGCTTTTATCTCTTGGTGGAAAGATGGGAAGGAGCTACTGAGTGCTCATCATGTGATCACACAGTTTTACTCAGATGATGAATTTACATCAATTATTGCAACTTTCAGGTAAATGCATCTTTCTTCCTTCCCCTTTCCTTCTTATCTTTCTTTTTTTTACTTCATTCTTTTCTTCTTTCCTTCCTTCCTTTCTCCCTCCCTCTCTCCTTTCTTCTTTTCCTTCCTTTCTTCCTTTTCTTCTTTCCTTCTCTCCCTCACTCCCTTTCTCTTTTTGCTATTGTGTTAAGTTCAAAGAAATGTCTTATTAATGTAGTCTTATTTAAACATTTCTTTGCCTATTAAGACATTTGAATATCTTTCCATATGGTGATGACAGTTTGTATTTCCTTCATAAATTATATAAAAATATACTCTCTTCAATGGAACAATGGCTAAAGGACATAAAAATGTATTAGGAATGTTATTTTAAAAAATGAATCATAGGGTCAAAGATTTCAAGCAGAAAATGACTTTTGATGTCATCTAGTCCTACTTTTTAACTTTACATATGAAGAACTCGGGCCCAGAGAAGTAAAGGCACTTGGCAGAGCTTACCCAAGTTGTCAGTCATAGAGCGCTGCGATTCCAAGCCAGGACTTCCAAATTCATGTCTCTTTTGAATAGGCAGTGTAGCATAGTAAGAGGCAGTAGCATACACTGTCTCTTAATGGCATTTTAAAATACTAAATAATTTTTTTATTTAAAAGCTTTTTTTCTTAGAACAGGCTAATTGCCAATTCTAATTGTTAGAAATTAACAAATAGAAATTAGAGGCAGTTGATGGCACAGGGTTTAGAGTGCTGGGCTTGGAGTCAGAAAGATCTGAATTCAAATGTGATCTCAGACACTTATAAGGGAAGTCATTTAACACTGTTGGTTTGTTTTGACAAACAAAATAGCACATATTTTTCAGGGTTGTTGGATAAATGAGAAAATATTATTAAAAATACTTAGCCCGTTGCCTAACAAAGTATACTACATCAGCTTTTAAATAAATTACAGCTAATTTTTTTGTATTTTATATTAGCCTACTGTTTCTGCATATTTTCTATGCTGTAGAGTATAAAGAAATAAATTACCAATCTTTATAAACTATAAATTGCTATGGCTTGTGGTAGGGTTATTTCTAAGACACAGTATGCAGTGATACCATATGTTAATCAATTTATCCACTTGGTTTTCAAATTTCTACTGATAATGTTAAATGACTCCAAGTCCCAGCTATCTGATGTTCTAATTTAGTCCTATTCCACTTTGGTTTGGTATCAAAAAGCAGGTTCATCTAGATGAATATTAAGGATTGTGGTAATCAACAAAGATGATGAATTTGGAATACTTCTTTGTTCTTCATATCAGTTTCATTGAGTTGAGCAATTATTTGTTAGGTGCCTGTGTCATAGCCAAAAAGAAAGTAAACAAAGTTCTAAGCACAATCAATTTATCAATAAAGCATGAATTTACCAACAAATGGGGTTTCAGTTTCCCTTGTAAGTGGGGAAGACCCCAGATGTGGGGGACAGTTTTATTTTATAGATTTTGGGAAATACAGAACAAAGAATAGAACATGATAGGTGACATGATGAGGTTGAGGACAACATAATACATAGCTGAGACACAGGAAACAATGTGATTGGGTGGAAGTTGAGAATTGAGAGGCTAGCAGAAACAACTTGTTTCTCTCCTGTGACTTAAGAAGTTCATTGTTTCAGTCCACTTGCAAGATAGTGGCCAAGTCTTCTTTGGATAGAAAATCAGACATCTTTGAAGGGTAGCTTGGTGATGTAACAATTCTAGATCCCAACTCCCATGTGGCCATCTACCTCCCTGTAGAATAGTAGGATTCCTTGAAGCATGAATAGAATATTGATTAGCAAGAGAACTGGATTTCTAAACTTAACACTTCATAGACCAGCTTAATTCTGAACTAAGATCAGAGACGGATACCCATGTCTTAAGTAGTTGCATGACAAAACCAATTAATTGCAAATACATCAATAAAAATTATACAAAATACCTATACATATATTGAATTTAACATATTTTTAATATGTTTAATATATATTGGATTACTTGCCATCTAGAGGAGGAGGTGGGAGGAAGGAGGGAAAAATTTGGAACACAAGGTTTTGCAAGGGTTAATGTTTTTTTTTTTAATTTTTATTTTATTTGCATAACATATGTGTGGGTAATTCTTCAACAATAACCCTTACATAGCTTTCCGTTACAAATTTTTCCCCCCAACTCCCCACCCCTCCCCTAGATGGCTGGATATCCACTACATGTTAATTATGTTAAAATATTGGCAAATCGAATATATGTATACATATTTCCAAACCCATCATTGGTGTGCAAGAAAAATCTTATCTACACAAACGATATATCAGATAAAGGAAACACAATGTAAGCAAACATCAATCAAGGAGAATGAGAATGTTATGTTGTGGTCCACATTTCGCATCCCTCTCTCTGGATGTATATGGCTTTCTTCAGTGAACAATTGGAGGTGGTTTGAAACATTTCATTGTTGAAGAGAGCCATGTCCATCAGAATTGATCGTCATATAGTACTGTTGTTGCCGTGTATAATGATCTCCTGGTTCTGCTCATTTCACTCAGCATCAGTTCATGTAAGTCTCTCCAGGCCTCTCTGAAATCATCTTGCTGGTCATTTCTTACAGAACAATAATATTCCATAACATTCATATACCATAATTTATTCAGCCATTCTCCAATTGAAGGGCATCTATTCAATTTCCAGTTTCTAGCCACTACAAAAAGGGCTGCCACAAACATTCT
>JAJPUD010000172.1:618364-675342 GCA_023553655.1 Myrmecobius fasciatus
AACTTGATATAGTCAAACTTATCTATTTTGTGATTAATGATGACCTCTAGTTCTTCTTTGGTCACAAATTCCTTCCCCCTCCACAGGTCTGAGAGGTAAACCATCCTACATTGTTCTAATTTGTTTATAATATCATTCTTTATGCCTAGATCATGAATCCATTTTGACCTTATCTTGGTATATGGTGTTAGGTGTGGGTCAATGCCTAATTTCTTCCAGACTAGTTTCCAATTAGGATGGTAATTTCTTCAATTTAAATAGGGATGTTTGGAGGAGCTAATGTCTGAATCTGTTGGAAATTTAGGTTCCATATTGGAATGAGTCCATTTCATTCAACAATTAACAAATTTTTATGCAGGTCATTCAGCAATGAATGAAAAAGTGATTTACTTAGTCATACAATGGATGTTCAGCAGGGATATACCTTCAGGAGATGGGAACCTAGCATTTATTAAGCACCTGCTATGTGCAAGACACACAGTAGGAATTTTATAAATATTGTAAACATTTAAAAAATATTACCTCATTTGATCCTCACGACAACACTTGGGATATAGGTGCTATTCTGATCCCTATTATACTTGAGTTGAAGAAAACTGAGGCAGAGGCAGAATGACTTGCCTGGAATCACAGTAGTTAGTAAACATCTTAGACCACATTTGAACTCAGATTGTCCTGATTCTGGGTTACTGCAAGTTAATTGAAGCTCCCCTGGCTCTACATTGTTCATTATGGACTGGCAGCCTTTTAAGCTTTTAGGCTGCTTCAGTGGTTATTTTTTGGATTCAGACAACCAGAAACTGATGTCAGGAGCTGAATTTTTAGTTTCCTGAGCCAATCAAATCTCAAAAACAGTTTCAATGCTTTTTAAGGAAAAAAAAATTACCCTGAATTGAATGAGAAGTGGGGAGTTTAGGATACTGTTTTCATCATATTGAGTTTGGGTTACATTTTGGATATGGAAGTTGAGAGGAAGCAGTAATAAGGGAGTGGTGTTCAAGTTGGGAGAGAGAATAAGATTAATGATATTGAACTAAATCCTCATATTTAAAGTTTTACTAAATAAAGATTACAAGAAAACTGCTTTGTTTTCATTGTAATACTTTCTATTGTCCCACTGTACATTTTGGGTCTTTTGGTCAAAATCTTTTTGCCATCAATTATTGGTTAGAACTTCTTAAGATGGGTATTATTTTGCTTTTGTATTAAAAACTACAGAGAGAAAAGAGCCCTCTAAAGCAGGAGCTAGAATAGTTTCCCCATAATTATTCCACTAAGTAACAAAATAAAATTTTCTACAAAAAACTTTTTGCTTGTTGTTCTTGGACTTGGTTTTTGGTACAGTCATATGACTAACAGATAAAAAGCAGGACTGAAAAGGAAGAAAGATATAAAAAGATTTTTCAAAACTTTCTACAGCTCCTTTGCAGAAAACAAGATCAAAACTACTACCATCTTAGCAATCCTGTGGTATGTACTCTATATAGTAGTGAAAATGTCACAGCCTTCAATTAGTCAATCAACAAATCAACAAATCAACAAATTTATTAAGGATTTACCATAGACCAGGCTTATTCTATGTGCTGGATATACAAATGCAAGCAAAAAGAAAGACAGTCCCTGCCCTCAAAGAGCTTGCTTTTTAACTGGGGATTTAAAAAAAAAAAAAAAAAAAGGAGAGCTGAAAGGCAGAAAGTCAGAGGGAGGTGGGGGGTGAAGTAGGATTTTAAGTCTAGTGAATGAGGGATGGCTGTTTTGGGAACTTTCCCCATAGTGGAGGTTCTGGGAAGAACTCTCCAATTGGAAGATGGGTCTGTACAAATTGTAATGTTGCACTACTTTGAACATTCTGACTAGTTATGTCAACCAAACTAGTTATGTCAAACCAAACAAGTATTTTTTTAATTAAACTGACAAATTTACTTAATTGAATACATTAACCAGATCTCTTAGCATTCTATGCTATGAGTTAGAAAGTAAAATATTTAATGGCATTATTAAGTTAACAAAGACTGAACTGAAGCCCTAAATATTGTAACTAGTTAGAACAGTAGCTATAGATAGTTAGGGAAGATAGCAAGTTAGATTTTAATGAAGTGTAATTTAAGAAGGATCTCTGTGTTTAAAGAAGCAAAGTATCTGATTTTGAGATCTTCATGCCTTACCAAAAGAAGGACTGATACAGTTTGAGTTGGCATTTATATTGCATTTTAAGGTTTGCATAGAATTTTATTTATTTTTTCTCATTTGATCCTGATATCCATTATGTGAAATTGCTACTACTATCATCCCCATTTTACAAATGAGGAAATTGAAGCAGAAAGAGATTGTGACTTGTCCAAAGTCACAAAGCTATTCAGTGTCTAAGGCAGAATTTGAATTTAGGTTTTCTTGACCCCAAGATTTATATCGCATCAACTGCACCACCTAAATGACAATGACTGATAAATGTGAATTTTTCTTCATCTGTTTGGTTATACTGACACAGCACATTTTTTCTTTTTGGAAAAAAAAAGTTTTATTGATGGACTTTGTTTTCCTATCACAGACATTTTCACTTAATTTTAAGCTTCAATAAGGCCAAGAAGTGTAATTGAACTGAACCTGCCCTTGCAACAACAACAAAAACAGTTAAGCAAAAATCAACTGTAGTGACCAATCTAAAAGTGTATGCAACACTCTGTTCTTATAAGACCCTGCTTCTCTTTCTTAGAAGTAATTTCCAAAGATAACTTTAGAGGTTGGAAACTTGGGAAATACAAATAGCATGTGCACGTCAGTGTTTCTTCCTATTTGTCAATCATTGGTATTTAAAGTATGGAAAACTGTGTGGGGTTTAGAAAATGTAGAAGGGGGAAGAGGAGACAAGGAACTAAAAGTTTCAAAGCCATGCCTACCTCATCAATTAATCTTTCAACTAATGTCAAGTTTCTGTTCTGGGAATTGTTCAGGATAGTCACTAATCTAGGAAGTAAAAATCTTGTTTGTTTGTTTTTTTTCTTTGAAGCATAAGCAATGTGCAGCGTTCTGATAATGGGTCCTACTTTTGCAAATTAAGAATAAACAGTGATGAAGTTGTGTCTGAGCCCATCTACATTGAAGTACAAGGTAAGTCAAAAGACAAGTGATTGAAAGAACAGAGTTGCTTACTGAAGGCTTTTTTAGGATCCTTTGAATTAAAGACTGTGAATATTAATTCCTCCATTTTGATAGATAAGACATTTATTAGGCACTTATTAGTGTTTTCCCCTGATAGACTGTGAGCTCTATAAGAGAAAGGATCCTCTTTTGCTTGGTTTTATATCCTGGGCACTTAGCAAAGTATCTGGCACATAATAAGTGCTTACTTGTTCACTTGACTATTATGGGCCAAGTCCTGCCCTGGGGATATAAATACAAGTAAACAAGGCAATCTGTTAAATCTATTGAAGAAAAACATTATAAACAAATGAGAAAGAGGGCAAACCCCCAGGAAGTTCATATTAGGACCCTCTGGCTAGGAAGGGAGGTGGAGGACTGGATCTGGACAAGATTAAGTGAAATATCTTGTTCAAGGGGCTTCCAAGGCCAGATTCCAAGCTTTTAGGAGATAGGGGGATAATTGTCAGAGAACACATAGCAATGGTGTGAGCAGAAAAGGAAACTGAGCTTTATGTTAAGGGATTTGCTCATGGTTACACAACTAGTTACAGCTAACATTTGAATCAAGATTTCTGCTGTTTTAAAGTTTAGAGCTGTTTCCACTGCAAAATGAAGTCTCTGAAATTTCTTTCGTATTTACTTGTTTGCTGTTAATATTTGTTACCTCTTTGGTGTAAATGGATATTTGCTTGCGTGGCATCTTTTATTACATGTTGTTGGTTTACCATTTACCTAATCCTAACTTAATCTTAAAGAAAATGAAACACAAAGTGGATGAGTATCTTTCTTGGGTTAGCCATTGAGTCTTGTCCTTTCCCTAAAATCTGAAGTCATTCTTTTTTTTTTCCTTTTTTTTCCCCAAGAGATTAATTTTATTTTAATATTAGAGCAGAAAGCATTTTCCCATGGAAACTTTTTTCTGCTACCCATTTTTCTGAGAAATTGTTTAAAAAGTTAAAATTGCTATATGGAACATGATTTTTTTTTGGTTGGTGGGAGAAGGGTAGCAAAGGAAAAGGGGAAAAGATGGGTAACTCAGAATATTGCCCAAGATTGACCCAGTAGAGGAGAGAAGGCTATGGAATAGCTTCATAAAAAAAGGTTATCCATAATTTGCCACCTAGCTGGAAAAATTAGGGGAACTTGAATTTGTCAGGATGCCAGGTAAATACCCAGGGTAGGAATTAGTCATTATATCCAAATAGCTTCGCATACATTCTTGAGTTTCCCAACAAGCAATTTTCCAACATTCCTAGGATATCCAAATTAGAACCAATGAGTTATTCTAATCTCAAGATAAAAAAAAAACTCAAAACTTTTTGATTTGTTTAGTTTTTAGCACATGCACCAAATATATATCAACTGGAATGCATGAAGGTATTGCTAAGCCTGTTTTAAATGGCTCCATATTTGGATTTCCAGTGGGAGATCTTACCAATTAGGATTTTAATTTTTCAGTTGTTCAGATGAGATAATGTATGTAAAAATGCGTTGAAAACTGTAAAGATGCTACTCAGGGCCAAGGTGACTTTATGGAATTTCTATCTTTTCTATCCTAATTTTTTTGCCTTTTCTTCTTCCTCCTTCTTCATCTTTCCTCCTCTGTCTTCCTTCTTTTTTCTTCATTTTCCTATCTTGATCCTCCTATTGATCAGTATAAGAACTTTGATCTACAGTGTTTCTGACACAAACTAATTTGTCTCTCTAGATCTAAAGCCTGATGGCTTCTTATGGCTCTTCTGGGAGGGTTTACCATATTAGTGCCAGATTTAGCTTGAACATTTAATTAGTTTAACTTGTGATAGCTCAGGATTCCCAAAGTTATTCACTAGCCTCAGTCTACAAATAATAGGAATCATAGGCATGTGCCACCATTTATTACCTTACTTCTTTCTACCAATTTTTCCATCATCATGGTTACTCTTCTCTAATTATTTTCCAGTTCCATAATCATGATGATGATACTTATTATGTCATATACATAAAGCTTTTTTCTTTGACTTTATATTTATTGTAGTAAAACAAAAATCCTATGAATTGTACTAGTGAACTACAAATATTTTGATGGTTTCTAATTTATCACTTTTTCAAAATACTTTTTTTTCTAAAAAACATTTTAACAAATCCAGTTCCAAAACCTTTAGAGCGCTTATATAGGAAATACAATTGTGGCTTAGGCTGATTGGTAGGAATTAGCTGTTGTATTCTTCTTAATAGACTTTTATCAAATTCAGTGAGTCTTTTCCCAGGCCTCAAGAAAGTTATAAAAGAAAGAAACAAACTACTTTTGTATTAGAATTGTTATTTTTTTTTGGACCTTTTTCCTTGTTTTTTTTTTTTTCTTTTTTTCTGAATGTTATTTTTTATTCTCTTTTTAAGGACTTCCTTATTTCACTAAACACCCAGAAAGCATGAATGTTACCAAAAACACAGCCTTCAATCTCACCTGCCAGGCAGTGGGACCTCCTGAACCTGTCAAAATTTTTTGGGTTCGAAATAGCAGTCGTGTTACTGACAAGCCAGAAAAATCTCCTTCTGTTCTAACAGTCTCTGGTAAGTCACATTGTGCATTCTTTTGTAAGAATACTAATCTGTGGCAAGAATTTAAATTAGAGCTTTTGGTGGGAAAATCTTCTTTGTCTCATCTCTGAGAAAAGATAATTTGACCATTAAGATATTATTGGAAGGCAATTCTGGAGAAAACTTTCATTTTGTATTGGGGTCAGAAACCAATCTTTAAGGAGGTTAGGAACTGAGTAAAAGGAGAAGAGGAGGCATTGTGTGGAGACAATTTTGTTTTTGTTTTTCTGTGAAAGCAAAGAGAGATAAAATAATCAGTTGAGGGGACCATAGGGTCAAGTGAGAGTTTTTTTTAGAAGGAGAAGAGCTAGGTATGTTTCTGGGCAGTAGGGAATGCTCTACTTCACAGAGAGAATGAGAGGAAGAGAGGCAGAGGAAAAGAGAGAGAGAAAAAGGGGGGGAGGAAGGGAGGAAAGGATGGAGAGAAAGAGGAAGGAAAAGAGAGAGAAAAAAGAGAGAGGGGGAGGGAGGAAGGGAGGAAAGGAAGGAGAGAAAGAGGGAGGGAAGTAGAGAGGAAGGAAGAGGGAGAAAGTAGAATCATCTTGGGGAGATGAATCCAAGATTCATGTAGAAGAATGCATCTTGATTAGTAAAAGACATCCTTTCATCAAATACTGGAGTAGACAGGAGAAAATTGAGCATAATGTTAGAGTTTTGAGATATAGAGTTAGGAAGAAATGTGACTGCATCATGGTGAATAGATTGCATTTTCTTAGTAAAATATCAGTCTAAGTACCCTGATAAGAGAATGGGGAAGCTAGTGGTTAGAGCATAGGATTCTGAGTCTTCCTGTCTTAGAAATCCAGCATTAAACAATTAATCCCTGTCTGTCTCAGTTTCCTCAATTGTGAGATGGGAATAATAATAGCACTTATTTCTCAGTTTTGCTGTAAAGATTAAATGAGACCTTTAAAAGTGCTGTGCCTGGCACATAGTTGGTGCTATATAAATGCTTATTTCCTTCCCTTCCCTATATATATATATATTTTTTTCTTCTTTTTGCTGAGACAATTGGGGTTAAGTGACTTGCCTAGGGTCACACAACTAGGGAATGTTAAGTGTCTGAGATCAGATTTGAACTCAGGTCCTCCTGACTTCAGGGTTGGTGCTCTATCCACTGCACCACCTGGCTGCCCCTTCCCTTCCCTATAAATTGGGAAAAATTAGAGTACCAATATAAAATGAGATAATATTTGTAAAGCACTTTGCAATCCTTTATACGTATATAAATGGTAGTGATGATGATGATGATGATGATAATTTGGTGAGGAAGTCTTGAAGATAAAAGAAAAGCTGAAATAGCTGTTCTAAAGAGTACAATAGAGGATCTGCTTTAGGGAACAATAAAAAAAGATTATCTTATTGCTTGGAGAGGTTAGTTGATATTAGACAGTTTTGCCTCAGATCCAGTGATCACAGTTCAGTAGTAGCAGAAAAGCGTTGTATTAGGAGGAATCCAGAGTTAATGAGCTGCACATTGCATACATTCTCTTGTTTTAGAAGAGGCTACAGTCCTCCATTGTCATAATCTGGCATGGTTCACATACTATTGTCTCAGTGTTATGTAGTTATTTACTTTATTAAGAAAGTAATAATAATAATTAAAATGAACATTTACTTAGCCCTGAAAGGAGAGCGTATAAAGGAGGAAGAGGTGATGGTCAGTGATCTCAAAGGCTACAGAGAGGTACAAAATGATGAAACCTCGGAAAACGCCATTGGTTCTAACATTACAATGAGATATCATAGAGACAAGGTCTTATTGGCAACTTTGAAAACTTTGTCTCCTCCAGCTTCTAGCTTAGTGCTTTGGACACAGTAGGCATTGATGAAATACTAGTTTGTCTTAGAATTTTATATTTACATCAACAACGGGCCATTGATTTCACTATAGCTTTTATTTTCTAATAGATAGATTCAAATGTGACTTTAGACATTTATTAATTGTTGTGACCTTGGGCAAGTCATTTAATCCTGTTTGCCTTAGTTTCCTCTTCTGTAAAATGAGCTATAGAAGGAAATAGTAAATCATTCCATTGTCTTTGTTAAGAAAACCCCAAATGGGATTACAGAAAGTCAGACACAACTGAATCTCTCTTCATGCTGAAAGTATGTCAGAGGTAGGTCCTGAACCCAAGTTGTCCTGATTTCAAGCCTGTATCTCTATCCACAATACTGCCCTGTATGCTGGGGTGGGTTAGAAAAGACGTTAAATATTTTAACGAATATGGTATATAAGGAACAATGTTTTCAAGTTATTTTCACCATAAATTTAGAGTTTCTGAAAGTTGTAGGGGATCTTTGGGATCAAGCCATTCAATAGATGATTAGATTAAAAATTAGAGTGATTTGTTCAAAGTCATTACAGTCAATTTAGAAAAGCTTAGAAGTAGAACCCAGGATTCTTGGTGCCTACTCTTTCTACAATACTATATTTTTTCAGTTATACCATGAGTCAAATGTTGTCCTCTATGTTCACTGTTATATTCCGTGTCTTTCATTTTATTACAGAAAGTCTGTAATAGAAGTATCATTCACATGCTCTGATGACAGTGTTATGGAGTTCTGCCAAAATGTAATTATGAGATTAGACATGTTTTAGCCTAAATAATGTTTAATGTGTAGTTTTTTTTTGTTTTTTTTGTTTTTTTGCTTTTTACTGAGGCAATTGAGGTTAAGTGACTTGCCCAGGGTCACACAGCTAGGGACTATTAAGTGTCTGAGACCACATTTGAACTCAGATCCTCCTGACTTCAGGGCTGGTGCTCTATCCACTGTGCCACCTAGCTGCCCCAATGTGTAGTTTTTAAGTGCTGAATTCATCACTTCATTGGATGACTTCAGTAATCAAATAGAGAACTATTTATTTGATATTTGCCAAGGTAGTAAATACCCTTATCCGTCACTTGAGAAAGTTTATTTTTATTTATATAATTACCCCAAATTTAGTTTTAAGTGAAAAACTCTGGCTTAAATTTAATCTGCTGGATCTAAATTGAAGCCTGTTTCTAAATAATTATAAAGTACTCCAGAACAATCCAGGCTATTTTCTTGTGTTTTTGTATGGGCATATTTTTTTAAGATTTTGAAAAAATAGTCCAATGTGATGCAGAAGACTTTAGTGGTACAGGGAAGTACCTTAGTGGGTTCCAAGATTGTTATAATTACATTGTGAGCATTTACACCTCAGAAATTGGCAAACACTAAGATTTAGGACCTGATTTTATTTTGTTTATTGTCTAGACTTAAGAAAGAGTTATATGCAGATTGAACTTAAAAAGTAAATCCTGAGTACATTCTACTCTACTCCCTTTTGTTAAACATTTACCAGCTCACTTCTTGGTGGTGATCAATTACCTATTAGTGGGATTCTAGTAAGTTAGATTGATCCAAATAAGTACTGACCCTAGGGAACTTAAAATCTCAGTACTGGTATGATCAGACATGAGAAAAAATGAGTTATTTGGATTTATGAAGTTGTTTGTTAACTCCTTGAAGCTCCTTCTATTCTCTCCTTTTAACCTCAAGGAAATACTGGAGTAGGTATTATTATATCTATCATCCAGACCAATGCATTTTCATTTATTTCCACACCATCTTTTATGAACCTTAGTGTTATATACTGGATCTTTTTCACTTTGCCATAGAGATATTAGAATAAAAGTAAGTTCTGTTTTCATCCTCTATCCATAGTTAATTACAAAGTACTACAATCTAAGTCTCATGACCCCTAGGACTGCAGATATCAACAGTAGGTACTTAGTACCAGTCCACTATCTTGCAGTAGACTATAATCATTTTGAACAAGTGTGTTTTTTAAGAGCAAGTCTTAGGTTTGTTGTTATTTTTGTTTTGTTTTGTTTTTTTAGTTTCTAAGTTATATATGAGAAAAGGGACTAATGTCTGGAATTTTGCTGCTAGAGGAACAGTTTAGCAAACTCTTTGTTTAGACTGAGACATTTAATAAGAATCAGAGGAAAGAGCACTGGACTCAGTCAGGAAACCTCAGAGTTTGAAAACTGTCACTGATACTTATTAGCTATTTCCTTTCTGAGCCTTAGTTGCCTCTTCTGGGAAATGGGATAATAGTACCCATAGTTTCTATTTCAGGGAGGATGTAAATAAAATGCTATATCAATGTCAGCAGTCATTATAAAATTATAATATGTAATTCAGTGACCTGACAATGAGTTGGTCCCCACAGGATTTGTCTGGAGACCCCTAGTGATGGAGAATTCACTACCTCTGAATATGGTCCGTTAGGCTAGCTTTAATTATTGGGAAGGGTAGCAATGGGGTTTAGTGGTAGAGTGCTCAGCCTGGAGTCAAACACACTTGAATTCAAATATGACTTCAGACACTTATTAGTTGTTGTGACCTTGGACAAGTCATTTAATCCTGTTTGCCTTAGTTTCCTCCTCTGTAAAATGAGCTATAGAAGGAAATAGTAAATCATTCCAGTATCTTTGTTAAGAAAACTCCAAATGGGATCACAAAAAATCAGACACGACTGAAAAATGATTGTTAGGGACTTCTTTACATATAAATTTTAATTGCCCTCTCTATAACTTCCACTTATTACTCTACTTCTGGTCTTGCTTTCTGGAATCAAACAGAAAAAAAATAATCTTTTCTGTTCTCTACACAGAGGTCTTTAAATACTTATCTATCCTGTCTTTCCTTCTCTACGCTAAATGTCCCAGGTTTCTTTTTCTTTTTTCTTTTTTTTCTTTCCTTTTTTTTTTTGTTTTTTGTTTTTTGTTGAGGCAATTGGGGTTAAGTGACTTGCCCAGGGTCACACAGCTAGGAAGTGTCTGAGACCAGATTTGAACGCAGGTCCTCCTGACTTCAGGGCTGGTGCTCTAACCACTGTGCCACCTAGCTGCCCCTTTTTTCTTTTTTTTTATTTGCAAAACATATGTATGGGCATTAACCCTTACAAAGCTTTATGTTACAAATTTTTCCCCCCCTTCTCCCCACCCCTCCCTTAGATGGCAGGATATCCACTACATGTTAATTATGTTAAAATACTTGAATGTCCCTGGTTTCTTAAACTGATCCTCATCTCAAGGATTTTCACCCTCCTAGTCACCCTCCTGTATGATCTCTAGCTTTTTCTTCGTCCTTAAAATATGGTGTACCCACAAATGAACATTCTAAGTGTGACCTGCCCCCAGACTTAGTACAACACTATTACTTTCCAAGCCTTTGAGACTTTCTTTCTTAATGCAGTCTAAGATTTCATAAGTTGTTTTGGTTTCTGTATCAACTATTGACTTATTGAGGTTGAAATCTGCCAGAATGCCCTAATAATTTTTCAGACAAGCAATAACTTTCTCCATCTTGTATTTATGAAACTTATTTTTTGAATCTAAGTTTTTATGCCTATTACATTTCATCCCATTAAATTCAGCCCACTATCAAGATTTTTTTGCACTTCTTTTTCAGCATTAAGGAGGAACTTTTACATAGTGAATACTATATAAAGTGTTATGGGCAGTTGTTGTGACCTTGGACAAGTCATTTAATCCTGTTTGCCTTAGTTTCCTCCTCTGTAAAATGAACTATAGAAGGAAATAGTAAATCATTCCAGTTTCTTTGTTAAGAAAACTCCAAATGGGATCACAAAAAATCAGACAAGACTGAAAAATGATTGTTAGGGACTAGATATAAAATAAAGACTCTTAGCCTGTCAGTGGATTTTAAAAAAGCTCTTTCATCTTATACTGAAATTCTGGAGCCCTCAATAATACTCACACTTTGTGGAGAAAAGGCTGTTCCTTTCTGCCTTATAGGCTAAAGTCCTTTTGACACATCAGGAACAAAATTTCTTTGTTACTATTTGAACCTCCCTTGTGAAAAATTCAGATATATATCAAATAATTTAAGGTTCTAATAATTTGCATATCATTGGCCCTAATATGCTAGGTTAAAGAATTCTAGAGAAACAAAAATGCTTCAGTAATTGATCATTTGGACTGATTTGGACAAGCATACAGATTTGTAGACAAAAAGATAATGAATTTTTTCTTCCACTATTTTTTTGTCTGATATAATAGTTATATTTAAGAAGCTATGACTAATAATTGCTTTGGTATTGCTGTAGTGGCCGAGGAACAGAATAAAAATCTTTGTGGATTTGACCCCATGAGTGTGGCAATGTGTTTGAGGGAAGAGAGCCCTAGCTCGTCAGTCTGAGAACTTGACTTTCAGCATTGGCTTTGCATTGGAAAAATCAATAGGATTTGGTTTCTTTTTTCTCTTGGGAAATGAAGAGATTGGACTGGATTATTTCTAAGGCCTCTACCAGCTCTAAATCTTTTATCCAATTTTGGTCTCATTTGTACCAGTGGTGCTGATTGTCATGTATAATTTACATAGGTAGCTAGATGGTACAATGGATTGGTGTGGAACTTGGAGTCAGGAAGAACTGAGTTATGACTCTGCTCCATGTACTTATTAGACAGGACAAATTCCTTACCCTTTTTCAGCCTTAGTTTCTGTTTCTGTAAAGTAGGAATAATAATAGCACCTACCTGTGTGATAGGTGAGGCTCAAATGAATTAATATATGTAAAGCACCTTGTAAACTTTAAAGCACTATGCACTTATTGTCTTTGTTATTATTACTTTAGATGCATCTTCTATTTTAGTGTATTTTGCACAAGCTGTCTCCCATGCTTGGAATGTAATCTTATATCATTTTTCCCTCCTAGGATCTTTATTTTCCTTCAAGGCTCCATTCAGATACCTTCTCTTCCACATAACTTCCCCTGATACTCTCAGGTGAAAATTTTCTCTCCTCTTAAATATTTTCAGAGCATTTAATTGTTCTCTTCCCTTTACACTTGTCACATTCTGGCTTATTTTATGTTTATCAGAGTATGAAATAATTCCATTCCAATTCTTCTCCATCCCTCTCTGCCCACTGCACTACCTTTTAGAGAATATAAATAACCCCTTGATGATGAGGACTTTATTACTTTGTATTTGCATCTCATACACAGTTCCTTGCATATAGTTAGCATTTAATACAGCTTTGTTGAATTTTAATTTGTGGAATGAATAAAAAAGTTAAGGTTAATATGATTAGTTATGATTATTTCTGTGATCCTATTAATGGCAGCTTTGGGTTTCTCTATACATACAGTCTAACAAAAAATGACAGTTTATTTATTTATTTATTTTTGCTGAGGCAATTGGGGTTAAGTGACTTGCCCAAGGTCACACAGTTAGGAAGTGTTAAGTGTCTGAGGCCAGATTTGAACTCAGGTTCTCCTGACTTCAGGGATGGTGCACCACCTAGCTGCCCCAAAATGACAGTTTTAATCTCTGACTTGAACAGATTCCATGGCAATCCAAATTCAAATACTGTCAGATCTCAAAAGGAAGAATCATGGCTGGAAGTTTTGTTGCCTAGATAAACTGCATGTAGTATGACCTCAAAAATGACTTTTTAAGGCAAGTTCATTTGTTGGGGTGAATACAAGGAGAGAAACTCTGGGACTCTTGTCTTGTGCTGAGCAGGGACAGACCATGGAGAAGCTTACTTAAGGTGAGGCTGTTGATGGATGAGGGAGTAGGGTGGAAGTGTCCCATATAGTTCCTTCCCATTTTAATTGAAAATTCTTCTTAGATGCCAAACTCTATTTTTCTCCTTTATTTACTTGTCTCTCTGCTTTGTTATCAACTTCTGAAGGAGGTTCAAGTGTAATCAGTACCTTCTAAATTGTCTATCAGTGTCCTCATATGTTATGGTTATGATTCAAGATGCTTTGAAACTTTCTGACATCCAAAACATATTAATTTTATTCTGAGAAGATTTTGAAGTCCAACATGCTTCTTTGCAAAGTCAGGATATTAACTAAAGAAAGCAGCAAGGGGTGCAATGGATAGAGGAACGGGTCTGTTATCAAGAAGAGTTTAGGTTTAATACAACTTCAAATTCTTCCTAGCTATAGAAAGTCTGTCTCAGTTTCCTCAGCTGAGGAAGAGGAAAATGAGGATCCTAACAGCACCTACCTCACAGAGTTGATAGAAGAATACGAGATATTTTTAAACACAACACAGAATCTGGCACTTAATGAATGCTTGTTCTCCTCCTCTCCCCAAAGAACCCTTGTTTTTGACCTTCAGATACAGTGAGATTCTCTAACTACATAACTTATAAAACACAAAGCAAAATAATTCACATTTACAAACCAAAAAGTAATTTTTTTAGTAAACATTCAACTTCTTGTGACCTCTAGCTCTATATTTTATCTTTTTAGGTTTTAGGTCACAGTAAAACAAAAAAAAATTCTTTATTGATTGTTTCATTAAGAAAGCTAATGTTAGCGCAAAAGCAAGAATTGTTTATGTTCAGTAATAGGATTACTTAATCTATAACTGACAGGATTCTTATAACTCTGCTTAAAAAAGAAAAACTAAAAACAAGCCCAAAATATTGTTTGACTTCTCTCAGCAATTCTAATTGTCAAGGGGACATCCTGTTACTGAATATTCCTTAAAACTGTTTCAGAGATACTCTTTGCATACAGTGCCCTACTTATTATTGCTTGTAAATGCGGTTTCCAAAAAAGAGCCAAACAAGAGGACAAAGATGTGTATTATAAGAAAACAAGGTTTATTTTAGATACAAAATAAACATTTCTTAATTGTATCATGGCAGTAAATGCAGGAATGAATGGGACACTCAGTGAAACTCTATAGAGATATATAATGGGATAGGCATGCTAGATTTTGGGTCTTTAAGAGTCTTAGAACTTTCTAATCCAGAGAACCCTTTGAGTCGCTTTTAATTCTGAAACTTCTTGTTATACAACTCTGAATTTTTGCCCATGTTCCATGCCAATGTGAAGCTCACAATGACTGCTCTCATCTGCACATTTTACAGAAATAGAGGAAAACAACATTATTTTTTACCAAATCTAAATTATTTTCTCATATTTATTAGCCTTACTTTTTCATATTATGGAATCATAGAATTACAGGGCTGGAAGAGATTCAGTGACCATCTAGTTCAATTTATAATTGAAAAATAATTCTCTCTGTATCGTATCCACAAAGTCATCTTTACTGGAAGGTGTTCCTGTAATAAGGAGGGGAATTTTATTCCATTAACTCCTATGACAGCCTTTTAGATAATCATAAAAATAAATATGTACATTTTATAGAAACCTTTTCTAATCTATGAATGGACTATGAAAAGCAAAATTCTTCAAATCTTTTGTTTTTCCTTCTTGCTACTTTCCTAAGTGTATTTTGATCTCTTAGGTAAGTAACACTAAGTAACACTGACCTGGCTGCCAACTGATGATCTGCTTTCTTATCTCCTAAACTGGCGTAGCCCTTCTTTTATGCCAAATTGGCCTGGTTTCTTTCCATTGCAGCCTTTTTGTCTCACTATTGTCCAGCAAGCCACCCACTAATCTCTTGAAACCAAGCTGCAACTTTGTGTCTCCCACTCATGTTCTAAAAGCTAGCCCTTCTTTAAAAATAGCTAAAGTCAGAAAGAAGACGCGTGAAATCTCAGAGCTGGGATGGATTTCAGAGGTCAGCTACTTCAGCTTATACCATAAATGAATCCCCATCATAACATGCTCATTCTGGTTGCCTCCCTTGGGACATCAATGTCCTTCCTAAAGTACAGGTCATGTATCACAAGTGTCCCTGTTTTATTTTTCTATTAATTAGGTACACTAAATTTCTCAGGTGCCTAGCAGAGAGAAATAGATATTTCTAAATGATAGCACTCTGAACAGTTGGGAAATTATCCTTGTGTGGAGTTCTTACAGTGAGAGCCCCTTCACAGAGCTAAGCTTTGGTTTTTGTAGGAAAATCCCATTGCTAAGGAATCTAAAATATTTTTCTACCATTGTTGCTCTTTTAAAAACCTCATTCCACTCACAGTAGTCCTTTAGGTACTATCCTGACTTTGCAATAGGTAACACATAGGATGTTTCTTTTTGATGAATTCAAGAGACTTGAGTTTTTCCTAATTTAACATTATTTCATAGTCCTATTATCAGAGCTCATGCTGGCTACAGCTGTTCATGACACAGGAGCTTGAACCTTCTACCCTTCTATTCAGTATTTAGAAACCAAAATGAAGCATTTTTGGTATTTATCGTATCTGTTTAAAAGTGCAGTGTCAGGGAAACACAAATGGTCTGACTACACAAGATTTTCTTCCCATTTTTGGCAGAAGAAAGCTCTTCAGAATAGAACTTGACCGATAGTACCCCTTTTCTTGAGGGCAATGTTTTATTCGAAGCTAGTTTTTTGAAAAGTCAGAAACTATTCAAGCTTTTTTTTTCTTTTTTAGAGTTTGGAAAATGAACCTCCCTCAAAAACAGAACTAGAAAAAAAACTTTTAAGAGTTTTGGATTCTGTATAATAAACCATAATTTGTTTCTTTGCAGTTGTTGAGGGACTGGGCTAGAGAAGTTCCAAGATCCTTTTCAGTTCTGTATTGATAACATTCTGATGCTTGTTCTCCTTGACCTTCTTTCTCCCATAGGTCTTACTGAACCAGCAACCTTTAGTTGTGAAGCTCATAATGATAAAGGGTTGACTGTATCAAAGGAAGGACAAGTTAATATAAAAGGTAAGTGGAAGAGATATCATGTATATGTATGTTTTCCTTGCTTTTCATATTGCTTCATGCTACAAGGATAGTACATCCTCCTCTCTAGCCATATGGAAAAAAATTATTCCTAGAGGAAACTCTTTGAGGACTGCAGAATGGGCTTTATGTTGTTTGCCAAAGCAAACCAAAAGCTTTGGAAAGGAGCAGCCAGTGGTTTGCCCTGAGGTTGGGAGGGAGGAGTTGGAGAAAATGAGTCAGTTGCTCCCTTCTCCATCCTCTGTGCTCTCCTTCCCTTGCCTACCTTCCACCCTCATCTCCCCTGGGGTAAGGGTGCATGATAGCTAGGGATGGCTAGAAGTGACTTGAGCACAACAGCAGTTGTCTCAGTTTCTGGTCCACCTATAGATTTGTAGGGAGGTAGGGCAATTGTGTAATCCTGGACCAAAGCTGCATAAACCCTAAATTTGAAAGGAAAAGAAAGTCCAAAGATCAGTAATCATTTTCAGCAAATTCCTTTGAGTATCATTGGCTACTCTCACAAATGCACAATGTTATGCTTGTATCAGTGTTTCATTGAGAATTTCTCCCCTTTATGGTACTTTGTAAAATTAGGAGGAAGTTTTAAAAAATCAACCATGATCTATTGAACCTTGCTCCTGAAACTTTGTAATTTTAACTGAATCAGTGTAACTTGGGTTCTTTCTATTGGAGGCAGAATGTTATGGAGGAAAAAAGAGCATTGGATTTAAAAGAAACCCAGATTCTAGTCACAACTACAATGAACTATCCAATTAAATAACTATCTAACATAGAGATGTACAAAATGGTATAAAAACTCAGGGAAGGAAGTGATCATTTGGGGGTAGAGGATGGAGGGGAAATTATAAAATAATTGATATTTGAGCCAAATCCTCAGTATCCCATGATTTGTAGTTCTATCATTCTGTGATTCTATGACAGTTCAGAAAGCATTTATTGAGAGTTCATTTTTCATATTATGCAAGTCTCTGAAGAAGATAAAGACATAATTCCTTGCCCTCAAGCAGCTTGCAGTCTTGGAGGGAGAGAAAAAAGATGGACATAAATCAGAATTAAGGCTAGGAGCAGGCAGTAAATTAGGGAGCCATGCTAGAGTGTGGCATGAAGTAGAGTAGTGGAAAAATCAGAAAAAGAGGAGAGATGCAACAAATAATTCTAGCATTTTTATGTGAATATATTTTAATAATAGCTTTTTATTTTCAAAATACATACAAAGATAGTTTTCAACATTCATTCTTGCAAAACCTTGTGTTCCAAATTTTTCTGCTTTCCTTCCCCCCACTTTCCTCCCTTAGACAGCAAGTAATCCAATATAAGTTAAACATGTGCATTTCTTTTAAACATATTTACACATTTATTATGTTGCACAAGAAAAATCAGATCAAAGGGGAAAAATGAGAAAGAAAAAAAGCAAGCAAATAACAACAAAAAAGTGAAAATACTATGTTGTGATTCATATCTGAAATCATCCTGCTGATTGTTTCTTATAGAACAATAGTATTCCATTACATTTATATACCATAACTTATTCAGCCATTCTTCAACTGATGGGCATCCACTCAGTTTCCAGTGAACATATTTTTAGTGCCCAAAAATTCCTCTCACTTTGGCACAAAAGATTTTTTAATTAGAATTAGTTACATATTTATAATTAAGCCGCAAAGTTTCTGCAGGACAAGAACTCATGTGGGATATGTTTTTCAAACCTTATTTAGCATACACAAATAATCTAAAACAAAGTTGAAGAAGTTCAAAATCCTATAAAAGCTCAGAAGAGTAAGAGGTTATTTTGGACTAGTAGATGGGGTAAGAATTATAAAGTAATTGGCATTTAAACTCCTTGAAGGAGGCATAGGATTTTATTGGAGAATGAGGGAGGGATGTTTCTGATATGGAAAACCCTGTTATTTCCAGCATCAAATGCAAATTTCTTTGTTTGGAAATGGATGAAAGTGAAGGATATGTTTGGGAAAAGGGCAAGAATAGAACTGGAATGAAGAGAGATAGTAGAAGATAAGATTGGGAAGTAAATTGGTATCAGGCTGAGGGCCTTGAATGCCAGGCTTAGGAATTTGTATTTTATTTGGTAGGTAGTAGAAAACAATTGGGAATTTTCAACAGAGGAGAGAATTTAACAGAGTTATCAATTAGAAAAATTAATCTTGCATCTGTTGAGTAGGAGGAATTGGAAGGATGTGAAAATGCAGTCAGGAGATGATATCAGGCAGGGAGGCAAGGAGTTAGTTGCAGTGAAAATAGAATGATGACAGAAATATATGACTGAGGAAGCTGACTAAGATTTTGAGTCTGAGTGACTGGAAGAATGGTGATACCATTAATAGAAAAACAGGAAGTTGGAAGGAGAAGATTTTGGAGGAAGATGAAGAGTTCAGTTTTAGACATGTTGAGTATAAGGTGCTGATGGTCTATTGGGGTAGATGTCTAGGGAGTAGAAATGTGGGTCTACAGCTCAGGAGACTGATTAAGGATGAAGATAGATTTAGGAGTCATCCTTCTAGAGATAATCATTGAGACTGTGGCAGTAAATGAGTTAGTCATGGGAGAGGTGAAGAGAGGAAAGGTCATCCTCCCTTGGGGAAAGTAGAGATACTTAGGCAGAAGGAATAAGTAGAACGATTTGGTCACTGTGTGTGTTGTGTGTCAGGGTCCAAATCTCAGAAGATCTATTAACTTAAGCAAGTTTCTCTGTGTTGTCAACAGGCTGAAGAGTTTTCAGTATGGTTAGAACTATGACTTTATCTATGTGAACCCCTTTTAAAATCATATTCCAAGGCCTCAGGGTGGCTTCATTACAAAAGATATAGTATATTGCCTCTTTTATAGGTCAACAATTTGGTGCATTAAAGGAGTAAGAAAAAAAAATCTTTAATATAATAAACATTGCTTTAAAAAGCAACCAATTTTTGTGTAAATAAATATAGGTTTCAAGTAAGGTATGAGTAATTGGGACAAAAAATGAACCATGTCATAAATATACCTTAAATCATCTTATAAAGTAGGTAAAGCTATCAAAGACATAGCTTCTCTTCCCCCAACACTCTAAAGTGCAATTTAAACCAGATATAATTGAGAAGTATTTTTAAAAGTAAATTAAAAACAATAAAACATAGAAAACATTAATGGTAGTTTTCTAAGTCAATATATAGCCCTTGGAATCCATTAAATTTTGAGTTTCACACTACTGATATAGTTGTATTTCTTTTGAAGATGAATGGTTTGCAGTTCCTATTGTTCAGCGATGAAGATAGTTTTATACATCCAGAGAGAGGCCTAAGGGAACTGAGTGTGAACCACAACACAGAATTTTAACTTTCTGTGAATATTTCCCTGCATTTTGTTTTCCTTCTTAGGTTGTTTTTTTCTCTCTTTCTAGATCTGATATTTCTTGTGCAGTAAGATAAGTGTATAGATATGTATACATATATTGGATTTGTCATATAATTTAACATATTTAGCATGTATTAGATTACCAGTCATCTAGGGGTGGGGGATGGGGGGAAGGAGGGGAAAAACTTGGAACAAAAAAAAAAAGTTTTTGCAAAGGTCAATGTAGAAAAATCACTCATATGTTTTGTAAATAAAAAGCTTTTAATTAAAAAAGAAGATGAATGGTTTGATGGTTTAAAAGTGGCAGAGAAAGAATTTTTATTTAAAACTGCTAAATTCAAGTATAAAGAAGTGCAGTTGTCAGAGGTACAGATTATTTAATTGGACATTTTTATTTGGAAATATAAGATACTGTGTTTCCTCAACTCATTTGTATAAAGTAATCAAATAACTGGTTGCATAGCAAGATTATACGATGATCAATTCTGATGGACAAGGCTCTGGTCAACATTGAGGTGATTCAGACCAGTTCCAATCCAAGACAATGGTTTTGTGATGAAGAAAGCCATCTGTACTCAGAGAGAGAGGACATGGGAACTGAATATGGACCACAACATAGTATTTTCACTCTTTTTGTTGTTTGCTTGCATTCTATTTTCTTTTTCATTTTTTTCACTTTTTGATCTGATTTTTCTTGGGCAGTATGAAATTTGTGGAAATATGTATAGAAAAATTATACATGTTTAACATTTATTGGATCACTTGCCAACTCGGGGAGGGGATAGGGAGAAGGGAGGGAAAAAAGAGAACATAGGGTTTTGTAGGGGTGAATTATCAAAAATTATCCAAGTATATATTTTGAAAATAAAAAGCTATAATTTAAAAACAAAAAGAAAAAATAGAATCCAAATAAGGTAAAAAAAAATAACTGGTTACAGTCAATGAGATGGTTAGATCCAAACCATTAATTTCATAGGAAAGAGTCTATGAGTTTTTATGTTATAACTGAAAAGCGGATCTGTGAGTACTAGGAAGCTGTATTCTAAGTTACTGACAGTGGTGCATATAGATTGAGGAACCTGAGGAATAAAGACCGAACACACTGCAAGAAGTTATTTTAAAAAGTGGGGTAGTTATGTGGAGGAAGATGAAGGTGGAGTAGTTAGTTGAAGAGTGTCAGGAATGAGCTTTGGGAGTCAGGAATGAGATTCCAACCCATTAGACAAAAGCTTCAATGTCAGCCTCATGGAAGTATGTAAGAGGTGAAACCTCTCAGAAATGCATATTGTTTTGTTCTCTGCTATCACCCTTGGTTTGAAAGGGGAAAATAGAGAGAGGAAGTTTTGTATCTACTTTGCTGATAATTCTGCTTTCTGTAAGCTAATTGGTTATAGTAGTATTTTGCTACATGAAGAATTAGCTGATCTTTTCTGCTTTGCTCAATACTTCTACCCAGTATGTATCTTTACTGAGTTATATTTGTTATTAGCTGATTGGATGATGCACTGGGAGGTAGGTACTAATTTTTTGTTGTTTAGTCATTTCAGTCATGTCTGACTCCAGCTTGATATGGCTGGCAAAGATACTGGAGAAGTTTCCATTTCCTTCTCCAGATCATTTTACAGATGAGGAGACTGAGGCAAACAGGGTTAAGTGACTTGCTCAGGGTCACACAGCTAGCAAGGGTTTAAGTCTAGAATTGAACTCAGTTCTTCTGACTGTAGATCCAGAGCTCTACCTGTGGCACCATCCAGATAAGTAACTACATATGAGCCATACTAAGGAAGTTAGTTAGTGACTAACTAGAGTTAGACTGGAGTAATATGAAGGCGAGTAATAAACCAGAAAAGGTAGATTAGCACCAGAAAACTCTAACTCTGGAAAAATGAAGCATCTTATCCAAAATAAGGCATTAGGTTCCTTAGAGTTTAATTATACTATCATCATTGAGTATTTTGTTTACTATATTTAAAATAAATATTTATCATCGTTTAAGATGACATAATTTATCTTTAGATGATATTTAAGGAAAAGCAAGAATAATTTATCATCATACCGGCAACCAAAAGGTCCTAGTAAGAATACTTCAAAACTTTCAGCTTCAATAAGCCAATGAAGTCTAGGTTTCTAAAGGGCCCTTTCCGAAGGTTCATCTGACAAAAAAGGATTAAGATGAAAGTTCATAGCAGAGGAACTGTATCACTTCCTTTCTTCCTTCATTACATAATCCATTATTATAATTTCCATGAGAAATGTTAGGAATTATAAAAATCTGTGAGTGAGAGTAACTGGGGGGGGGAGATGTAAAGGCATAAAACTTAACAATATTCTAGAATTTTCAAAAAATCTGAAATAAGTAGCATTTGTAAGAAAATCATACATTTTTTTTTTACTTGGTGCTTACAGCAGATCCTGCAGCTAGGATATGAAAAAAGATTTTTCCACTAATATCTAGTCCCTTTATTCAGAGCCAAATTTACTATGGTATGTGCAGTGTACCTTCCAATATGATTCAAATACTCCAAAAACGAATGGTTTATTTAGGGAAGCTATGCAAATAATGGACTACTCAATTGTTTAGGGGAAATTCTACTTACATTATATCAATCAATGCTGATTTTATCTACATTTCAAACTCCTGTGTTCTTCAAATGAAAGGGTGTGGGGACTGATTCATTTTTGTAGGTGGTTGTTTTTAAGGCTTTAAATAGAACTCTTTGAGTGATCTTTGCAATTTGAAGTCAGACGTGGATTTGAGACCCAGCTCTGATACTATCCATATAATCTTGGGTAGATGTTGCAACCTCCCTAGGTCTGTTTTCTTATCTGTGTCAAAGACTTTTGAGGAAAATTCTTTGTTAGCTTTAAAGCACTATATATAAACTTTAGTTTTTATTAAAAGCCTAGTCTACCAATAAAAGTTAAAAAAAAAACACTTTGGTCTTCTTACTAGGCATATCTGGAAGACTTAAGAGCTCTTATTATAGAAGAACTGAAAAAGGAAAAATATTTTTCCAGGGAACCTTGCTCTATTTAAATGGTGTGGTGGTATCTTCCATCTAGGGGAGGGGGTAGAGGGAAGTAGGAAAAAATTTGGAAAAGAAAATTTTATAAGGGTCAATGTAGAAAAATTACCCATGCATATATTTTGCAAATAAAAAGATTTAATAAAAAAAATGGTGTGGTGAAAAGATTGGTAGATATAGAGTAAGAGGACCGACATTTGAATCTTGGTCATTTACTACTTTCTGATCAATATGCTGTCTACACATAGAAAGTCAGTAATTTATGAATATTTTGAATTAAACATGCCTTTTCCAAAGTGTGAATTATTATTTTTCTCCACATAAGTACTAGGAGACTTGAACAATAACCATGTGACTGTTGGGCAGGTTTTTTTTTTTAATTGCATTTTATATAGAGAGAATTGTCTCATATTTATAAGAATTCAAGCTACTCTCCAATAGATAAATGGTCAAAGGATATGAAGACAATTTTCAGATGATGAAATTAAAACTTTCTAGTAATATGAAAAGGTGCTCCAAATCACTATTGATCAGAGAAATGCAAATTAAGACAACTCTGAGATACCACTACATACCTGTCAGATTGGTTAAAATGACAGGAAAAGATTGTTAGGTATGGTACCCAAGGGTCTTATCTCTATGTTAAGAGTCTCACCTCTTTGTTAAGAGCTTAGGTGGGAATTCTGGCCATGCTCAGCTTGTCTATTCAAAGGAGTGTCAAGAGGAGCCAGAGGATAGATTATGGCAGTTCTTTATTCCGGCTTCATTGCCTCCATTGTCTCCTTTGCTGGGCCATCTTTCCCTTACCACCAGCATTGCTTATATCTTCCCTCCTCTCCTAGCCTCGCCTCCTAGCCTTGCCCCTTGCTTAGTCCTTCCTCCTGGTCTTGCCTCTCCTCATCACCTGACCCCTCCTCCTCACCTCCTTCCCCCACTCTGAGGTCTTGCCCTTAGTCCATTCGCCCACACCTTATCATCAGCAATTAAGTTTGTATTGAAAGGAGGTATTCAATTTGAGGGTGTGGTTTCTTTCAGCCATTCTCCAACTAAATCTTGGGGTTCTCATGTTTCTCAAGGGAATCAAACCACATCCTTTGATCCTCAATTCAAGGACAAACTTCTTTCACCAGGGTCCCCAAAATCTCAGACCCTGACAAAAGATAATGAGGAATGTTGGAGGGGATGTGGGAAAACTGGGACACTGATACATTGTTGGTGGAACTGTGAACCGATCCAACCATTCTGGAGAGCAATTTGGAACTATGCTCAAAAATAGATCAAACTGTGCATACCCTTTGACCCAGCAGTGTTTCTATTGGTCTTATATCCCAAAGAGATCTTAAAGGAAGGAAAGGGACCCACATGTGCAAGAATGTTTGTGGCATCCCTTTTTGTAGTGGCTAGAAACTGGAAACTGAATGGATGCCCATCAACTGGAGAATGGCTGAATAAATTATGGTATATGAATGTTATGGAATATTACTGTTCTATAAGAAACGACCAGCAGGATGATTTCAGAGCATCATGGAGATGCTGAGTGAAATGAGCAGAACCAGGAGATCATTATACACGGCAGCAACAAGACTATATGATGATCAATTCTGATGGACATGGCTCTCTTCAACAATGAAATGTTTCAAACCAGTTCCAATTGTTCAGTGATAAAGAAAACCATATATACCCAGGGAGAGGGATATGAAATGTGGACCACAACATAACATTTTCATGCTCTCTATTGATGTTTGCTTGCATTGTGTTTCCTTTCTCTGATTTATTTTTCTTGTAGATCCGACTTTTCTTGCACAGCAAGATAACTGTAAAAATATGTATACACATATTTGATTTGTCAAGTATTTTAACATAATTAACATGTAATAGACTTCCTGCCATCTAGGGGAAGGGTAGGGACTAGGGAGGAAAATTTTGTAATGGAAAATCTTTGCAAGGGTCAATGTTGAAAAATTACCCATACATATGTTTTGCAAACAAAAAGCTTTAATAAAAATAAAAAAATAAATAAATAAAAATTTAAATTAAAAAAATTTAAAAATTGCATTTTATTAATGTGATTTGCCTTTATATCAGCCAGATTATATTCTCTTATACAACAGAAAAATGTGCAAAAATACATACCCAAACTATTTTTATTTGACTGCAATATGCAATATTTTTTTAGTAATTCTCTGAATACTTACATGCTTTTGTAGAACTTGAATATTTATTTGTTGTCCTTGATTTTAATTTTTTTCCCTTAGCCATTCCCTCTGCACCAAGTGAAGTCAGCATCAAGAACAAGACTGCACATACCCTCCTGATCTCATGGGTACCAGGATTTGATGGATATTCCACTTTCATCAACTGCAGTATTCATGTAAGTCAACAGTGAAAAAGAAAACTGCCATGAAAACTATGGGCAAATCTCTCTTAGAAAGGCCACCTATGTATGATTTATTGCCATTCATATATATGGTAGCTTATATTTATACAGCTCAGTTTATTCTTGTTCAATCATTTCAGAAGTGTGTAACTCTTCATGACCTCATTAAACTCAGACAAACAGGGTCAAATAGCTAGTAAGTATTTGAGTCCAGATTTGAACTCAGATATTTCTGACTCCAGGCCTAGCCCTCTATCCACTATGCTACCTAGCTATCCCATAAAGATCACTTAATATTCATTATCTCTTTTGCGATTCACAACTCTGTGAGGTTGGTACTTATATTAGTTCCATTTTACAGATGAAGAAATTAAGACCTAAAAAGGTTAATTGACTTGCCTAGTATTATTAGTAATATAATTAGTAAGTATTTGAATCCAGGTTTTTCCTGATGACAGATCCAGAATTCTATCCATTACTTCATTATTGCCTTCTAGCTCTTCACTCTGAGAAAAATAATATAGACCAATGTTTCCCATTCATCAGACCAGTGGTCTCCCTATGAACATATCTTCTTCTTAAAGGGAGCCTTTCTCTATTTTCATCTAGCTGAAATGAAGATCTTATTTACATAATGATCCCGAGATTCATGAAAATGAATTAAAATATCTTCCTTCAGTTTCCTAGGCAAGACCAGTCATGTAAGCTGACATTATTACCATGATTTCCATAGAGTTCCATGGATGTTGATGTTCTGGTGTTGTATTCCCAGTGCCAGATGGAATTTGTTTCTCCATATAGGTTGTTCTACTTTTTTCCATCAGTTACTTCAAATAGTTTGTCTGGAAGGGTAACAAAATGGTAAACATTTGTTAAGATAGGTCAACTTCTGATCTAGTCAGCATCTAGTCCAGTCCAATAAGCATTTATTAAGTATTCAACCTTGTGTCTAGGTGCTAGGGGTACAAAGACAAAATAAAAACCCACCCCTTGCTCTTGGGAAGTTTATATATCTACTGGACATAAGTGTGTGTGCGTGTGTGTGTGTGTGTGTGTGTGTGTGTGTACGTGAATATGTATATTTAACCAAGCTCTAAGCAGGGCACTCTGAGCTCGTATTGGTCTGATCAGCCACAGTGTAATGCCATTTTTGTGTATATATATATATATATATATATATATATATATATATATATTAATGTGGGATCTGTATATCTCTATATTTATATTTATGGAATAGGGGAGGAAATTTTAATCCTAACAACTAAAAGGATATAGAAAGATTTTCCATAAAGGTGGCACAAGATCTTAGCCTTGAAAGAAACTAGCATACTAAAAGGTAAATGGGGAGGGCACTCTAGATTTGGAAGATAACTCTTGCAAAGTCATGGAATGGGGAATTGGAGTACAAAGTTTTGGTGACAACAAATAGGCTATTTTGGCTGAAATATAGAGTACATGAAGGAGAGTGATATGAAATAATTCTGGAAAGGTAGGCTATGATTTTTTTTTACTTGGTAAAAATCTTTTCCTATTTAGTTTTTAAACCCATTAAATACTGTTAAATGGTAGGAATTTGCATTGTACAGATTTCTAGCAATTTCTTTCTAGCTTTACCTTATGTATATGTTGAAATTTTCTCCAGGAGCTGAAAGCACTATTTATGCTTTAATAAAATATCATCATATATACTATTCTTATGAAATTGGGAAAAGTTCTCCATTTTATAAATGAATAAATTTCTTCTTTTAAAAAAACTCATCAGTATGCCTAAGAATAAGAATCTAAGTCTCTTTTATAACAAGGGCTTAGTATTTTTTAGAAATGAAGAACTAGGTTCCTAATACCTATTATTCTAATCTGGCTAGGGTGAGTGAATAATTGGGTACAGGGATAAAAGGAAAGAAATCAAATGCACTAAAAAAAATTATAGTTCTACTGTGGGGGAAATAATTTGCAAAGGGGGAACTTAATGGAAGTTGTACTACAAGCCTGGAATTAGAAATTAGGAACATTTGGGTGGAAATTCTGCCTCTGACAATAGCTTGTGTGATAAACTTGCAAGTTGTTTAATGCCTCTGAATCTGTTTTCTCATCTATGAAATATAATCATGCATATAATATCCATTTCATACGTTCTCCAGAACCCTCCCTTTGCCCAAAATTGTGTATCTAAAAAAGCAGCTCAGGAAATGAGGCTGGGAAGTGGTGGGACAAAGAAGTTTCCTTTGATTTAGTTTTTGATGCTTGGTCACCAGGAAGTAGGTACAGCTTTAAAGCCCTAAAACAAAATGTAATTCCTGGCAAGTGCCAGGAATCCCCACGGGACAAATGAACGTGATTTCTTGTGCCTCCTTCCAGTGGCTTTTCATTATGAAATGATGAAGTTTTGGCAGCTTTGTATAATCTTATGTGAACATGACTCATAAAGTGAAACCCAAAGCTCGTAAACACTACCAGCCATGAGAGGTGACTTTATTCTTTCCTCTACTGAAAGGCTCAGCTATGAATGTTTTTTCCTTATTAATACATAGAGTATTTGGAATTCCAAACATGTGTATTCACAGCTGCTTGGCCTGAATTTAGATATTCTAAAGTAAGAATAATGCACCACATACCAAGATAAGATCTAAATGGGTTCATGATCTGGATATAAAGAGTGATTTTGTAAACAAGTTAGAGGAACATAATATAGTTTACCTCTCAGACCTGTGGAGATGGAATAAATTTATGTCCAAAGAAGAACTGGAACTCTTAATTGAAAACCAGATAGATAACTTTGACTATATTAAGTTAAAAAGTTTTTGTACAAACAAAATCAATGCAGACAAGATTAGGAGGGAAGCAATAAATTGGGAAATCATCTTTACATTTAAGGGTTCTGATAAAGGTCTCATCTCTAAAATATATAGAGAATTGTCTCATATTTATAAAAATTCAAGCCTTTCTCCAATCAATAAATGGTCAAAGGATATGAACAGACAATTTTCAGAGGATGAAATTAAAACTATTTATAGTCATATGAAAAGGTGCTCCAAATCACTATTGATCAGAGAAATGCAAATCAAGACAACCCTGAGATACCACTTCACACCTGTCAGATTGGCTAAAATGACAGGAAAAGTTAATAATGAATGTTGGAGGGATTGTGGGAGGGCCAGGACACTGATGCATTGTTGGTGGAGCTGTGAACGGATACAGCCATTCTGGAGAACAATTTGGAGCTATGCTCAAAAAGTTATCAAACTGTGCATACCCTTTGACCCAGCAGCATTTCTATTGGGCTTATATCCCAAAGAAATCATAAAGGAAGGAAAAGGCCCCACATGTGCAAGAATGTTTGTGGCAGCCCTTTTTGTAGTGGCTAGAAACTGGAAATTGAATAGATGCCCTTCAATTGGAGAATGGCTGAATAAATTATGGTATATGAATATTATGGAATATTATTGTTCTGTAAGAAATGACCAGCAAGATAATTTCAGAGAGGCCTGGAGAGACTTACATGAACTGATGCTGAGTGAAATGAGCAGAACCAGGAGATCATTATACATGGCAACAACAGTACTATATGACGATCAATTGTGATGGACATGGCTCTCTTCAACAATGAAATGTTTCAAACCACCTCCAATTGTTCACTGAAGAAAGCCATATACACCCAGAGAGAGGGATGCGAAATGTGGACCACAACATAACATTCTCATACTCCTTGATTGATGTTTGCTTACATTGTGTTTCCTTTATCTGATATATTGTTTGTGTAGATAAGATTTTTCTTGCACAACAATGATAAGTTTGGAAATATGTATACATATATTCGATTTGCCAATATTTTAACATAATTAACATGTAGTGGATATCCTGCCATCTAGGGGAGGGGTGGGGAGTTGGGGGGAAAAATTTGTAATGGAAAGCTATGTAAGGGTTATTGTTGAAGAATTACCCACACATATGTTATGCAAATAAAATAAAATTTAAAAAAAAGTAAGAATAATGATATTTTATACTTTATACAGGAGTTACAATGATATGATTAAGAGGAATAAGTTATGTGACTTTAAAATCCCCCTGGATTATTATGGCATATTATTACCAAGTAAAAGCTGAGACAATTGGATACTGCAGAATAGGTACCAGTAAGATCCTTTGACATCTGAGAGTACATGAGGACCACATGAGAGCAAATTTAGATGTGATCCCCAATGAAATATTTTGTTTAGGGCAAGGTGATTGGAGCTTTGCCCCAGGGTATACAATTTAGAGCACATTGGCAGCTTTCAACAGCAAAGAAACAGTGCAACATAGCTATTTCGTGGCTGAATTAAGAAAGTAGGAAGCCAACATGAGGCTTACTGATATGTGTCTCCCCTTCCTTATCTTGCTCCCTTTCATGAGATGGCCTTCTTAGCTACATGTTTCTGACTCTTTAAAACAAAGTGGTGGTCCCCTTATCCTTACAAGAGATCCTACTTTGTACAACCTATTCTTGGCATGTAAATTCCTAGCTATAGCTGTGTTAGGTGGTTACTCTGGGAAAGAACAGAGAAGTAGAAGGAAAAAATGATGTAGAGAAAAGAATACTGGATTTTCAGTCAAGGACCTGAATTCAGAGCCTGATTAATAATAACTAACATTTATGTAGCACTTACTTTGCGCCAGGCACTGTGCCAAGTACCTTACAACCATTATCTCTTTTGATCTCCACAACCATGCTAGGAGGCAGGTGCTATTATTGTCCTCATTTTATGGATGAGGAGACTAAGGCAAACAAAGTGTGACTTGCTCAGGATCACACCAATAATAAGTGCTTGTGGCTAGATCTGAACTCATTTTTTTCTGATTCTAAGCTCAGCAGTTGATACACTGCACCACATAGCTGCCCAATTGTGGTGGTTATTTGCTGCCTATGCAACATTGATTAAGGCACTTATTTTTCTGGGTCTCAGTTTTCTTATCTTTGAAATGAGAGGATTGGACTAGATGATATTTAAGGTTCCCTTCATCTGTTATTCTAGATGACCTTCCATGTCTGCAAGATATTTTTGGTATCTTTCAGGAATCCAGTACCTTTTTTTTTTTAAATAAGGCAATCAGAGTTAACTGACTTGCCCAGAATCTCACAATAATCTGTCTGAGGCCAGATTTGAACCTCCTGACTATGGGCTGGTGCCTTCCTGACTGAGCTGGTGCTCTATCCATTGCACTACCTAGATGACTTTGTCACAGGTCTATAAGTTTGAAAAGTAGTAAGTAAATAACATTGAAAATACTTAGAGAAGGAATAACTTATTTCATTAAACAGGTAAGCATTTATTAAGCTCTGATTGTGCATCAGGCATTGTTCTAGGTGCTGAAGATTCAGATGTAAAAACAATTCAGTCTCTGTTGTTAAAGTTCTTAGAGTTTTATTTGAGGTAAACATGGGAAACAGATTATAACATAAGCACAGGTTAAAAAAAATTTAAAGTAAAAAAACGAAAAGCAAAGTGATCGGAAAGGGCACTAACAACTGGGGGAATCAGAAAAAATCTCTGATAGGAGAGGGTCATTAACTGAATCTTGAAGGGAGCTGGATAGTCCTAGACATGAATTTGAGGAAGAAAAGCATTAACAAGAAGTAGGATGGTTTCATGGGCTCATTGAAGGCATGAAGAAGATTAATGTATAATCAGCCTGGGAAGATAATTTGGGAGTAAATTATAAAGTTTTTTAAAGAATGCCAAATAGATGAGTTTGTATTTTATCTTAGAAGTCAGTAGAGCATTACTGAACCATCTTTATTAAGTATTGTTTAAATCAAGTTGTAGAGAAGTTCATCAAAGACATGATCGGCTTATTCTAGGTCACTATATTACCTGGATCATTTGGAAATCTGGAGGGAGAAGTTAGTATTCATGCCCACTTTTTGATGTTGGGTTTTGGGATTATTGAAATTAGTTTTTAGTGGATTAAATATTTTGCTATTCAGTTTTTAAAAAAAGTTTTAATGTCTTTTTACACTGTAATAATTTTCTGGTACAACTTCCTCTACTTTTACTGAACCAACCTTTGTAGCAAAGAAAAAGAGGCAAAATCTAATAAATACATTATTGTGTCTGACTCTTTTAGCAACACTTCTCATACCTTGTCTCCCTCCCTTGCTGAGAGATGGAAAGTGTGCTTAGGATCACAGGATCATAGCTGTAGCACTCTAAGGATCATGGAAGCAATTGAGGAAAATCATATGCAGAGAGGAGATATAACTTGTGGGTCCTATAGTTAATATGTAGGGCAGGATTTGAATCCTCATATTCCTAGCTCCAAGTCCTGCACTCTACTATGTTATAGTTAATCTGAATTTAGTGATTTTTTAATTATTTTATTTTTTAATTAATATTTTCATTTTATTATAAACTTAACACAAAATAAAATAGAAATTTCAGTATACATAGTAAAACATAGGAAGAGCATTGTCATGAACCTCAATATTTACTTTATATGCCACTTGCTTTTGCTTTTAACTGTATAATAAATTCAGCATGTTACATCCAAAACTATGCTCTTAGTTTTTTGTTTTTCTTATCTTTCAAGTTCTCTTTGGTATATATTTTTTAAAAGTGTGCTTCAATAATCCTCTTTTCTTTCTTTTTGCTAGCCTATAGCTGACTTCCATCATGTTCCAACTTCTCTATGCACCCACAATGGAAAACAAAAAATAAAAACAAAGCCCTTGTAACATATGAATAGACAAGAAAAGATTCCCATATTGGCTCTTTCCAAAAATGTATCTTTTATTAAGCATCTTGGGCCCATCTTCTCTCTCAATAGGTAGATAGCATGCATCATCATCCACTCATTGAAATCCTAATTGGTCATTGCAATGATACAATTTTTTTTTAAGTTTTTCAAAACTTTTTATTTATAATGTTATTAATTTACAATTTAGGAGGCAGTTAGGTGGCTCAGTGAAGAGAATGCTCGACTTGGAGTCAAGATGATTTGAGTTCAATTCTGGTCTCAGACACTTACTTGTTGTGTGGCCCTTTAGCTTCTGTTTGCCTTAATCAACTGGAAAAGGAAATGGTAATCCACTCCCTTTTCTTTGCCAAACAAAACAAACCAACCAACCCAAAACCGAGATCCATAGATAATATAGCCAGACACAACTTAATCAAATAGCTGCAACATAAAAATTATTTTCTTGATTCTGTTTAGTTCATTTTGTATCATTTTACACAGGTGTTCCCATTTTCCTCTGAAACTATCCATTCTATTATTTTTGACACAATGTTCCATTATATTTATGTAATTTCATAATTTCTTTAGCTAATACCTAATAAGAGAACAAGTTCTTTTCCTCTTTAATTAATCTCTTTAGTGTATAGTTTTAGTAGGAGTATTGCTGAATAAAATGTGTTTAAATATTTTCTTATTTTATGTACATGATTAATTATATATTATAAATAATATATTAATATTTTTATTTATTTACATGTATGTATAAAACCTCCCTGTCCCTCTTTGATGTCAGTTCTATTTAGCTGTCCTTTAGCTGTCCCAACCTAAAAAAAAATCCAAGGAAATGAAATCTTGGAAAGAGCACCAGTATGACAGTTAAAATGCTTAGGCTCAACCATTTTCTAAGCAGGTGACCTTGAACGTATTGTTTGTTCTTTCTTCACCTCAGTTTCCTCACCTGCGAGGCGAAGACGATGATCAATTTCCTATCTTCCTTAGAGAATACCCTTTACCAATACAGATTTTGAAATGCTTTATAAATTACAGAGCTTATAAAGTGACCTTCCAGTCAGACAACCAGTATGTGTCCAAGGAAGGACTTGAACACAAAGGGTACCAGTTAACTCTTTCTCCAAAGTGTGTGGTGCTGCCTCTTGTTCATCCACATATTTCTTCTCCTCTCACTTTTTTTTGCTCTTATTTATTCTTTTACTAGTTTAATATCCCTCTTGTTTGGTCAACAAGTAATGGTTTTCTTGCACATGATGGGACTGCATTACTTACATATGGAATATAGTCTCTTAAGTACCCATAGCTCTGGGAGTTCCTTTCTTCATTGCAAATTTCATGTCATCAATTCCTGTCCATCCTGTGCAAATTTTGTTCCTGTTCTTTAAAAACTTCGATACAGGAGTATTGTGCAAAACAAATAAAAAGCAACGACCAACTCCAAAGCTCTGTTCTATTGAATGTGAGGGTCATATCTGTCAACATAGTAAAATAATTAAAGCATGAATAAAAAGAGGAGGGAAAATAACCCACTCATTTTTCCATGCGTCACAAGTGTCATTTCAGCTGCCTTCCTTTCCTTGTAATCAATCACTATCAGAGCACATAGAAAGCATTTCCCTTCTAGGTATCAGAGAGATTCAGCCAGTATGAATGACTCATGTTCAAATAATGTGTTCTCTAAAGGAAAACAGGTCCCTCATTTCAGAGGAGTGGAAGGGTAATATGTGCCAAGTGTATTAACATAGCTCATTAAAGATAAATTTTTGTTTTTGTTTTAGGTCAAGGAAGTTAATCCATTGACTAATGCATCAGTCATGATCTTCAATACATCTGCATCACCTCATCTATATCAAATTCAGCAGCTGCAAGCTTTGGCTAATTATAGCATTGGTGTTTCCTGCATGAATGAAGTAGGCTGGTCTCAAGTGAGCTCTTGGATTCTGGGCAGTACAACTGAAGGAGGTAATTAACAACAGATATATAAAAAATTAACCTAGCTGACAGTTATACAGAATAGCATTAATAACAATTTAATTTGAAAATAAATCTTTGTTTTAGTCTTTACTTTTGGAGGTGTGGAGATGGTATGGAGAATACTATATTCATTAGGAATTTAGGGTTTGGGGCTTTTTGCACTTTAGTATTTTTGGTGTGTAAGTTGCAATTCATTATTAATGCATCATAGCTTCAAGTACGAACTTTTGATTTCATTTTCTGTGAATGGGGATGGATTTATGCTGACTGCCACATTAACTCACTTCAACCCCATTTTCAACAGTAATATGCTTTTTTTTTCCCTCAGACAGTTGGGGTTAAGTGACTTGCCCAGGGTTACACAGCTAGGAAGTGTTAAGTTAAGTGTCTGAGGTCAGATTTGAACTCAAGTCCTCCCAACTTCAAGGCTGATGCTCTATCCACTGCACCACCTAGTTGCCCCTGTAACATGCCTTTTTGTTTTTTTATTTTATTTAATTTGTTTTTTTTTTTTTGCTGAGGCAATTGAGGTTAAGTGACTTGCCCAGGGTCACACAGCTAGGAAGTGTTAAGTTAAGTGTCTGAGGTCAAATTTGAACTCAGGTCCTCCTGACTTCAGGGCTGGCGCTCTATCCACTGCACCACCTAGCTGCCCTTTTTATGCCTTTTTAAAAACATCTAGGTAGGAAGAGAGTTTATAATGTGTGGTCACAGAACTTTTTCTTTTTCTCTTGGTCTGATCTTATGGTATCATCAGGGTGGAAAATTCCCCATATTGAAAGAAACTCCCCAGTTATGCAGATCAGCAACCAGTCTATTCCTTAGTGTTGCTTGTTATATGCAGACCTGATGAACTTAGCATTTCTCCAGAATAAGGGAATGGTTTTGTCTCTGAAAGAGCATAATACTTTTCCTAGCTCCTTGCTAATAGTAGCTTTGAGTAAAAAGAGCTCAATACTTCTTCATTAGTGCAGAAGTGCTAAGGACTAGAAGAGAACCAGCTAGCAGAATCAGCCTCATGTCCGACAGATTGTTTTTAAAATGACCAAGGACATTAAGGGATAAAATCCAGACTTATGCTTTGCCCCAGGCACATATATTTCCTTATTCATGGGCCTCTCTGACAGGTTTCTGTAAATTTGTGCCCATTCTTTTCCATAGACACTACATGTATTGATGGGAGAATGTGATCCAATGTTTTGATTTTTATCCTTTCTATATCCTATTCAGTAACTGTGATGATAAATTTTTCTGCTTTAAATAAGTAGATGTAATGATTATCTTTGATGTTAACACATCAGTAAACAAAACAAAACAAAAAAAAACCCTTTGTATTAAAGAGGTACTTATATTAGTCCCAGGAAACTTTAAGATACCTTAAGGGCCAACTTACTTTCATACCACACTCTCAGAAAATGATTGTTACATACATAAAATAGACTCTTTAAAAATGTTTGCTGAATTAACTGAATCATGGAAGAATCTTGTAAGATTTTGTTTTGAATTCTATGGCAAATTATTGGGCAAAACATCTCTAAAATTGTTCTCAAATCCAAGCATGAGCTTTAAAACCATTTATGTTTTGGAAACTACTGTAGGAAAGTGACAACAAACACACAAAATAATAACAACTAAATAGGTAGCCAAATGGGGATGTCAGAAATCTAGTTACACAATGTAATCAGGCAATATTGGCAATTATCCTTGTTTTCTTTTTCAAGAAGGGATTATATATATTTGAAATTTTTTCCCAAAAGTTGCCATATGGGGGAAGCTAGGTGGTGCAGTGAGTAAAGCACCAGCCCTGGTCAGGAAAACCTGAATTCAAATCTGGCTTCAGAAACTTGAAACTCCATAACTGTGTGACCCTGGGCAAGTCACTTAACCCCAATTGCTTCAAAAAAAAAGTTGCCATATGTCTTCTTCTGATTCCTAATCTGAACTGTGGACCACTTTCTTGATGTTTCTGATCCCTAAAATCCCTCTCTACCAAAAAGGCAGATTGCTATCAGCTTTTGGCATGAATGTATAGAATTGGAGTGTGGCTATATGGAATTACTTTAGTTAGAATGTAAGTGTCTAGGTGTTAAATAAGATATGAAGTAAAGTAAAAAAGCTAGACAGCCAAATTATGAAGGGTCTTAAATGCCAGGATAAAGAGTTTGAATTTTATTCCAGAAGTAGTAGGGAGCCATTGAAAGTTTTATAGTAGAGGATTGGAAATAGGAGTTGGAACTTGAAGGGTCTTTGGAGAATAATATCAAGTCCAAATTCTAAATTTCATATATGAGTAAACTAAAGTTTGTATAAAAAAATCACATATGAAATGGTTTATTTTGTTGATGGAAAGAGGAATTGATCTGTTATTGATACATAGAATTCTGTTTGTCACCAGGTGGCCACTCATCTATAATCTGTAATTCCCAAAAGTTTCCAAGAAACCAAGATATTAAACAACTGGCCTGTGGTCAGTCAGCAAGTATATGTCAGAGGCACAGGTCTTTCTGGTTCTAAGGCCAGTCCCTATCCACTATACCATGCTACCTTGCACAGAGCAAGTTTTTCCAACTCATTCTCTTACTCTCTCTCTTTATACATTATGAATATTACAACATATAACACTTATTTCCACTATAGAAATGCTTTAGATTAGACTCTTCACTTCACATATCAAAAAAAAAAAATCTTCAAGTGTAAAGTACATTGTAATGGTTGATAACCATTAATCCCACCCCCCCCACCCCAAGATTCCTGAGATTTTCCCAAGATTAATTAGTGCTTTAAAAAGTTTCAACCAAAAATGTTACCTTTACTTTAGGGTTTTGCTGACATGAGGTTCTTATAGGTGCCCAGTATTTGAGTAGATGTGAGGGAACCCCTTAGATACTTAAGAATCCCTGTAAACTAAGTTTGTAGAAGACATGTTAGAAAGAGAATATTTGTGATTTAAAAATAAAAGTCAAATTATTTATAAACTAAGAGCACTGAATAGTGTAACAACTATGAGCTGCATTAAAGAGAATATTGGAAGACTGATAGAATTATAATAATTCAATATTTTGATTTTTATGATAACATCAATGGGAGTCCTCTGTATTGTACCCATGCCTGACAATCCTACCTTGTAAGTCTGTCTCAGGAGGTCTGTCCACTGTGTAGGAGCTTCTTCCAGATCTCTTGCAAAATACCCATACTCTTTGGTTTCCATTCACTCTTGTTTTATGACCAACCATCTTTGTTCCTCATTAAAATGTCTAATGACAACTTGTACATTTGCTCCTGAATATTTCTTTATTGGTCATATGATAAAACTTACTTAACTCCATCAAGCACTTTCAATTCAGGGAGAAGAATTAGAATTAGGAGAACAGATCTGAGAGAATAGAGTTACTAAATTATAGAATTAGTATGGAATAGTGATACAGTGCTTCTCTTTTTATCCATAAAAACTAGGTTCAAGTTTTCTTCTACAAGACAGGTTCTGCTGATCATTTTTTATAGAACAATAATATCCTATTACATTCATATATTATCACTTATAGTATTCCATTACATCCATATTACCACAAATTATTCAGTCATTCCCCAATTGATGGTTATCTCTTCAATTTCCATTCCTTTGCCACCACAAAAAGAGCTGCTATAAATATTTTTGTACATGTACATTCTTTTCTCTTTTCTCTTTTTTTTTTTTTTTGATCTCTTTGGGATACACATTCAGTAGTGGTATTTCTGGATCAAAGGATATGCATAGCTTTATAGCTGTTTGGACATAGTTCCAAATTGTTCTCCAGAAAGATTGAATCAATTCACATTTCCACCAACAATTCATTAGTGTTCAATTTTCCCACATCTCCAACATTTATCATTTTCTTTTTCTGTCACATCTGCCAATCTTATAGGTGTGAGATGGTACCTCAGAATTGTTTTAATTTGTCTTTTTCTGATCAATATAGTGAATCCATATATCTTGATAACTCAGATACTGATTTTCTCATTGGTCTCTCTTACTCTGGAATCTCTCCTTTTGCTCCATTCCATACTTCCACAACTGCCAAGATCATATAAAGCACCAGTGCAACTATATTACTTCCTGACTCAAGAAGCTCCAATATTTGACCCTATTGTCCCTAGAGTCAAGTACAAATTCCTATTTGGCATTTAAAGCTTTTCAACATGTAGCTAAAATCTACTTTTCTGGATTTATTAAATGTTATTACCTTCTATGTCCTCTAAAACCCAGCCAAACTGATCTTATTGATCGTATGTTACATTCAATTTTATACCACTCTGCCTTTTTATACTTTCCCCTCATACGTGGAATATAGTATCTTATTTTCTCTTCTAAGAATCATTATCCCTTCAAGGCTCAGGTAAAGTTTTCTCCCTAAACTACTGTTACTTCTCCATTTCCTTCCTTAAAAAATAAATTTAATATTTACTTTGTAACATATATGCTCATTTATATAACATATATATATACACACTATGTATCTACTTTACATGTGCACGTAGCAAGTCCTGTTATGGACTATGTACCCAAACTAAATGAGGTATACAGTATATTATATAAATTGACAATCTTATAAACCCCCCCAAAAAACTTGATAAGCTTGATACTTAACTTGTTAATCTTATTAATTTTCTACCCAAATTCTAAGATACTCAAGGAATATGTTCTACTATTTTTTCATAAATTAGTAGACATTACTATTTATTGATTAGCCATTAGCCTCTTCCGTAGTTTATAAAATAAACTAGAGAAACTCTAAATATGTACTCTTTGTTTCTCTGTCTCTCTCTCTCTCATCTTCCCATCTCCCTCTCTTTCTCCTTCTCTATTTCTCTTCCTGTCTCCCTACCTTCCTCCACTTTTTGTAGGCTGTCAGCCATGTTGGCTATATAATTTGTTAACAATTCAACAAACAATACAGAGAAATAGTATTTCAACATTATATCATAGGAAGAAAGATTATATCCAGAGTTACTTCTAATCACTAACTACAACTATTGATTTCTCTTCAACTCTGGGAAAATAGTATCACCATTCAGCTCACTCAGGATTCTACTCAGGATATCTTCTTTATGGAATGAATTAAACTCAGTTATCTCAGTTAACTCACAAGAGTTATATGTCTTCAAATTTTTTTCTGGTTGACAATAAATTTACTCAGTTCTTCAGAAAAGAAGTTTTTTTTAGTCCTTTTGGATATCATCTTTCTCCAGATATGATAATTAAATTGTCTTTCTTCTAAGACATATTTCCTCATAAAAGTAGAGTAAGCATAGGCATGGTCTATGTAGTAGCAATTAGTGAAGCTGTACTTTATAAGTCCCCTTGACAGGACCTAAGATCAGAGACTGACACTTTTTTCTTTCTATGGTAAGATGAAATTGGCTCTGGAGTAGAACTTCCATTCAGGTTTTGCCTCTGAGGCTTACTATTTGCAATGACTTCTCTGGGCCTTCATTTCCTCATCTATTAAATGAGGGGACTATACTAATTGTCCTCTGAGCCCTCTTGATTTGTGCTTCTGTGACTCAGGATTTAGCATAATGTTTGGCACATGGTAGGTGGTTAATAAATAGTTGTTGATTGGCTGACAGTGACCAAATTTCTTTTTAATGCTTTAGTTTTTTTTTTGTTTGTTTGTTTTGTTTGTTTGTTTCTTTTACAGCTCCGTCAACATCACCTCTGAATGTTACAGTATTTCTGAATAGATCGAGTAATAATTTAGAAGTAAGATGGAAAAAACCTCCACTTAAGCACCAGGATGGTGAACTCATGGGCTATATGATATCGTACGTGTGGCAGGGTGTGGAGTCATCTGTAAGTCTCAATTAGAAAAATAAATTCCAATGTGCTCTTTTGATTTGCTCTTTTAGTTTTCCCATGATAGCTGTAGTTAAGCAGTTTCTTGATCATTTTTTGTCTGTAAATAGACTTGGGTTGTTCTCCTCAATCTCCCTTACTCACAGGAAACATTAAGTTCCTATCCTATGAAGGGCAGTGACAAAAATAAAGCTGGAGAATAGATGGGAGTCACATTGTATAGACCTATAAATGCCAGGATGAGGATTCAGTAGTTTATCTTAGGGTCAATAAAAGCCACTGAAGCTTTTTGATTGGATTGATTATATTAGATTTAACATAATCTAATGTGTGTTTTAGGAATATCAATTTGTCAGATAGTGCATAGTATGGATGGGAGAGAGGGGGAATCTGGAAGAAGGAAAACTGATTAGGAGTCTACTGCACTTGCCCAGTTAAGAGTCATATAGAGAATGAAAAAGCTTTCTACAGTTGCTTTCTAAAAAATACATGGACAATCATTGCTGCTTATATTTGGAGGATACTTTTAACTTTTATGTACTGTAATTTAAAAATAAATTGGGAGGGTAGGTAATTCGGGATTAAATGACTTACCCAGGGTCACACATTTTATAGAAGAGTTACATGACTTGTCAAGGGTCATGTACCTAGTACACATCTGAGATTGGATTTGAACGCATGTCCTCCTGACTCTAAATCTAGTACTCTATCCACTGCCCCCACAGTAATTTTTAACATTTTATTTTACTCAAAGGTATATAAATCTCTTTGCAAGCTTTAAAATATGTACATTTTACATACACACATATATGGCAACATTCTCAACATTAAAGAATAACATCATGGAAGGTTATTAACTTGTTTCAACTTCACTGCAAAACTTCCTGTGGTATGACAGTTAGAGATAAAATATTGAGTTAAAGCCTCTGGACCTCAAGTTTCTTTATCTGTAAAGTACAGATAATATTACCTTTATTACTTGACTTTCGAGGTTCTTGTGAGGCTCAAAAGAGATAATGTACATAATGTGCTTTAATTCTTAAAAGTGTTTTATAAACACAGATTATCATAATTAGGCAGCTAGTTGGTGCAATGGATAGAGCACTAGATTTGGAAGCAGGAAGACCTGAATTCTGATGTGTATTAATTAGGTGGCCCTTGACAAGTCATGTAACTCCTTTATAAAATGGGGGTAATAGCAATACTTCCCTCCCATAGTTGTGAGAATAAAACAAGATGTTTGTAAGATACTTAGCAAACCTTAAAGTGATATATAGATGTTTGCAATTAACATAATTATAAATCAATTTTCTTAGCTGTGAAATGAGAATAATATTAATTTGTCTACTTTACAGAATAATTGTGAGAATCGAATGAGATAAAGCATATAGCTAAAGTATTATTGTGAGCTTATGGGGAAGAGAAAATAAGTTGTTTGGCACATATCTGTAACTATTATCTCAATTATACTTTTAGGGAGGCAAGGCTCTTCATCCTCCTGGTTTGGCAGTGGTATGGACTATTTTTTTTTATTAAAGCTTTTTATTTGCAAAACATATGTATGAGTAATTCTTCAACATTGACCCTTACAAAGCTTTCTGTTACACATTTCCCCCCCTAGTCCCCACCCCTCCCCTAGATGTCAGGAAATCCACTTCATGTTAAATATGTTAAAATACTTGACAAATCAATTATATGTGGTATGGACTATTTAAATCCCTACTAGGACCTTAGGTCTTCCTGAAAGTAGGCAATATATGGTATGGATTCAAATTTATGCAATAATGCTGTGAACTAAAGGCTTGGAACTGGCCACCAAAACAGCAATCCTTCATAAAAAGATAGGCGGCAAATTGTTTTTTTATTATGGCATTTTATTTTCAAAATATATGCAAAGATAATTTTCAAGATAGTTTTCAACATTCACTCTTGTAAAATCTTGTGTTCCAAATTTTTTCTCTTTCTCTTCCCCTTCCCCTCTCCCCTAGACAGCAAGTAATCCAATATATGTTAAACATGTGTACTTCTTTTTTTTTTCATGTGTACTTCTTCTATACATATTTCCACATTTATCATGCTGTACAAAAAAAATCAGATCAAAAATGAAAAAAAAATGAGATAGAAAACAAAAAGCAAGCAATAGGTAGCAAATTGTTGTGCAAAATCTACCCCAGATGTTCACATGGACTATTTGTACTTGACCTATGATAGAGTTCTGAGCTTTTATTGGTCTAATCTCAATAGTAAGACATACTATAACTAAACTTTATTATAGTGATGTCATTTTGGCCCTCTTTGAAAATGCAGGATAATGACCATCCAACCATTTTTACATTATTTATTTACTATCATTATTTGTTATTAGCATATTTATGCTTATTTCATTTATTTATGTTATCTCCAAAATATTTTTCAATACAGATAGCAAAATATTTGAAGATATTTGGTTATATTTAATGATTCATGCTTTTCCTTAAAACATAAGAATATGTTTTCATTTCCCTTTTTCAACTCCACATGGCTCAGATACAATGAAATTGAGAAAACAATTTCTATTGCCTTGTGACTTTTGCACTTTGAGCCATTATGTAATGTCTGAAATTCATGACATTATTTCCAAGTCTTTCTTATAAACTGCTTTGAGTTGCTTTTACATTCTTACTGGGATACACAAATGGTCTGACCTTCCTGCTGCTGGTGGTAATTTAATAGACTGCTGATATTGCCCATAAAACTTTTTCACAGACTATAGATAGAAAATATATTAGAAAGTTTGGGAAAGGGAATATCTGTGAAAATTGAAGCAACATAGCTTACGTCTTTCCTTCTTTAAAATTCTTTCAGTTATTTATGTACCTTAAATTTTCCCCTGTATTTCTCTCCATTTTCTTATAAATTTGACACAGTTCTTTATATATTAGAAATGAGACCTTTTTCAGAAATAACAACTGTAAAGATTTTTTCCCCAACTTTGTACTTGTATCTTGTTTCTATTGGTTTTGTTTGTGCAAAACATTTTTAATTTAATGTAATCAAAGCTGTTCATTTTGCAAATGGCATTTATTTTAAAAAGCAAAACAAATAACAACATGACTGAGATCACATATCTCTTTCAAAGAACAAGGTAGTTCCATTACTAATTAACTATACATTATTGTACTTCATTGCCCTCAAACACTAAATAGTAAAAGAGAAAAAAAAATTAAACTCTATCCTAAATCATTCTATTAAGTAGATTGTGAGTTGTGTTTTTCTCAGAAGATGACTCACTTTTGGGGAAAAATTTAAGATCTTTATCAATTTCAATAATCAGGGATCAAATGTTCACTCTAATCTAAGTATACAAAGGTCTAGAAAACATAGTCTCTGACTGGGAATAATTTGTATTCAATCACATTGGCCACTGGCTGCCACCATTCTTGAGTTTCTATACCTGTTTCTAGTAGACTTACTCCCCTTACCTCCCACAGTTTCTGATTTGATGTGGGCTGGGAATCCTGCTAACTAAACTCATGACATATATGTAAATATAGGTCAGAGTGAGAGATCAAGAGAAAAATACATGGCATTCCTACAGAGATTTTGAGCAGCTATTTCAAAGGCCTCTCTAACTCCCTTCCTAGTTTCAGCTTAAGGTCTTTAACCTTTATAATAAATGAAGTCTTACCTTGCTATGGTGAAATGTGGTAACTTTATTTTATAGAATGTGGTAAACATCATAAGGATCAAAAGATCTTTTATTGAAAATTAGTAAACTTTCCATGGAGTTGATATTAAAAGGAAAATATTTTAATTGACAACTGGAAATATGGCAGTGATGATGTATGTTTTCCACTTTTTGTTACAATTCAACTACTTGAAAATCTTGAATATTATCATAGTGGACATTTTCTTGGCTTTTCAATTTGGACAATATAAAGTCCTATGTTACAATAAGGTATAATGCAGCTTTCTAGAGTTCTTTTGGCAAAATTCTGAAATAAACTATTTTCTGAAATAATAAAATTTGGAGATACTAGAAACCACAAAGACAATATAATCCAAATTCTTTACTTTATAGGTTCTAATTGACAGACATAAGAGGAATTTATTATTTTAATAGTATTTTATTTTTCCAAATACATGCCAAGATGGTGTTGCATCAAGATTGCAAAATCTTGTGTTCCAAATTTTTCTTTCTCTGCCTCATCTCAAAACAGTAAGCAACCTGATATGTCAAACATGTGCAAAGAGAAACATATTTCTATATTTCTAAACATATTTTCATATTTGTCATGCTGTGCAAGAAAAATAAGATCACATTTTTTCTTGTACAGCAAGATAACTGTATAAATATGTATAATATATTCTATTTGTCATGTATTTTAACATAATTAACATGTATTAGACTACCTGCCATCTAGGGGAGGGGGTAGGGAGGAGGGAAAAATTTGTAACAAAAAGCTTTGCAAGGGTCAATGTTGAAAAATTACCCATGCATATATTTTGCAAATAAAAGGCTTTAATAAAAAATAAAAAAATAAAAATAAGATCAAAAGGAAAAACATGATAGAAAAAAACTCTAGCAAACAAGCAACCACCCCCCCCCAAAAAGATGAAAATACTATGCTTTGATCCACATTTAGTCTCCATAGTTCTCTGAGTGTGAATAGCACTTTCCAACACAAGTATATTGCATTTGCCTTGAATCACAAAAGGAGTTTATTTTGCCTATTTTCTAGATATACCAGATATCAGTCCTAACTGTTATCTAACTATTCTTTCACTGGGTTGCCAGGGAATAGCTGGGTCAATCTACATCACAAAGCATTTTGTTTGAGGAAAGTAGGGTCTATATTATGCTGAGGATTATCTGATTATTTAATAGAAGTGTTTGTTTAATTGTTTCCTTGCTGATGTTTTCCCATGATAATGCAGATTTTGAATATAGTATCAATTATATGCTTATTAATTACTATATAAAGTCAATAGTTGTTAGCCTTTAATTCTGTGTTGTTGGGATAGTCAATGAGAATAAAAACTGATATACATAGAAGAATCCACTAATTTAATTTTATTTAAAATTTTTTTATTAATGCCTTTTGTTCCTAAAATCATGCTCAAATCAAAAATTACCATAGTGTCCTTGGAATTGAATCTTATCTTATAACAAAGAAAAATAGTTAAACAAAATACCCAATATGATGATTGCTTATGCCCTAGAAATTCCCCATCTTTTTCCATAGGAGGGAAATATCCTTCATTATTTGTTAACTAGAGTCATTACTAATTGTAGAAATTACTTAGCATTTGGCTTCATTTTACTGTTCTTTTCATTAACTTTGTTACAATCATTTTATGTATTGACTTCATAGATATTATTTTGATTCTACTTAATTCACTCTCCATCAGTTCATACAAATATTCTTGTTTCTCTGAATTCTTCGTTGTAAAGTGAAATTCTGTGACATTCATATAACATAGTTTGTGTAGCTTTTCCTTAAATTATGAACATCCACTTTTCTTCCAGGGTTTACTATCACAAAAAATGCTGCTATGAATATTTTAGTTCCTTCTTTCTGCTTTCAAATGTGCCCAAGTCTTTCCCATCTTTAAAGAATTTTTATTAAATTCTAGCATTCCCTCAAACTATCCTATTTCTCCTCCTTTTCTTACCCAAATCCTTTGAAAAAGTTATCCACACTCTCTTCCTCTACTTCCTGTTTATACATTCATTCTTCTACCATTTTCAATCTGATTTCTAAACATATTCAATTGCTATTCTTCTCTCCAAAATTCTCAATGATCTCTCAATTGTTAAATCTGCTGGGGGAGGGGGGGTTCAGTCCTCATCCTTCTTGACCTATCTGCTAAATATGACGGTTGACACTCTTTCTTCCTGATTACTCTCTCTTCTCTGGGTTTTCATGATATTTATTGTTTACTTGTGTCCAGCTCCTCATGACCCCAAGATCCATAGCATGTTAGTGCTGCCCATGGGGTTTTCTTTACAAAAACACTGGAGTGGTTTGGCATTTTCTTCTCCATGGGACTAAGGCAAATAGGTTGAGTGATTTGTCTAGGGTCACAAAGTTAGAAAGTAGTGTCTGAGAATGAATTAGTACTCTGGTCGTCCCGACTCTAGCTAGGTAACTTAATGGATAGAGCACTGGGCTTAGAATCAGGAAGATTTATCTTCATGAGTTCAACTGCAGTCTCAGAATTTACTAGCTATATGACCCTGGGTAATCCACTTAATCCTGTTCACCTTAGTTCTGCAAGCTATAAATGTAAAATAAGCTGGAAAAGGAAATGGCAAACCACTCCAGTATCTTTGCCAAGAAAATCTCAAATATGTCTCACGAAGAGTCAGACACTACTGAAATGACTAAACAGCTTCTTGGATCCAGGCCAGTGTTCTATCCACTAAGCCACCTACCTGTGTCTTTCATGACAGTACTCTCTTGGTTTTCCTTTTGTCTGACTGCTTTTTCTATCTCCTTTACTGACTGATCATTCACATTATGTTCTTTAACTGTTCTCTCCAACACTGTACCATGGAACCCTCTTCTCTTTTCCCTTCATACTTTTCTCTCTTGGTAACCTCATTAGCTCCCATGAATTTAACTATTCAGATGACACATATTTATATATCTAGCTCCAATCTCTCCTCTGAGGCCATTCATTTTAATTATGAATTTAATTTAGTCCTTCAGTGAAACTAGTCTGAAGTTCTTACCAGACTAAGTAGACTTCTTTTCCTTTTCTGCTTATAATTAAGTAGAAATGCTAACAGATTACAAATTTTGGAATCAGAAAGTGAGTGAAAGATAAAGGAACATAAATGTTCCATTATTTGGGCTATTTTTCTATGAGTAATAATGTTAATAGCACATATTATTTCAGTAGCACTTTAAAGTTTTCAAAATACTTTACAATTACCTCATTTTATCTTTATTACATCCCTGGGATGTTAGTGTTATTATCCCCATTTTACAAATGGAGAAACTGAGGCAGATATAGGTTAAGTGACTTGTCTATGGTCACACAACTAGATAGTATTTGAATCTGGATTTGAATTCAAGTCTTTCTGACCTTTTTTCTCCAAGGTTCTATCCATTGTGCCCCCAAGCTGCTTATATCAGAAGATCAGAATGTATGAACTACAATAGGAATAGTGCTAGATTCGAAAATATCTCACAAAGATACACACACACACACACACACACACACACCTGCAGCTTTTTACTAAATGCAGTACTTTTTTCTAATTTTTGGCACTTTATTTCTAATTGTGGTGATCACTATTGAATGGTAGAAATTCATATTGTATGGATTTTCTTAGATTATTCTCTAGTTTCCTTCAAGGCTCAGCTCATTGCCATTTTCAAGATTTCCAAAGAAGTCTTCTTTAATTTCCTTAATTATTAGTATTCTTTCCTTCTTCAGATGCAGTCATCAAATCTCTTCACCTTTCTGATCTTCCTCATTTGTAAAATGAAGGGGTTGGACTAGATCTCTAAGATTCTGTGTAACCCTGAAATCCACCTGCAAGGGCATTATTGGCATTCCTTGTAAAATAATGGAGGTTATGAGAGGAGAGTTTTGTTTCATGCCTTTGTATTTTGTTGGCAGTGTTTGGTATCCTGGCAATTGAAGAATCAAATGTTCTTTCTAGAACTAGGGCAGATAATGTTTAATCAACTCCAGTTGTATAACAGGGACCCAGATTTGCCAACAGAAAGCCATTTTATGAAAAGGAAACCAACTAGTAATAAAAATTACAGTTTTTTATAGACATTTCCTTGGCCTGGTTAAAAGCTACTTTTGAAATAGTGGGAGTGGAACAGGTCTTGAGAATTAGAAAACAATGGTTGGAAAGGAATGATTCAAGGAATGATTCAAGCATCACAAGCTTCATCAGCTAGAGGTCTTTGTTAAATGCTATTAAAACTCTGTTGTACATTTTTAATGACTCTTGCCTTTTGTTCCGAATGTCCCATTTTGCTCATTGCTCCCATTGCTTGTGACCTCTTAGGCCTTGTGCCTCCTTAGAGATGCAGGCTCAGCCCAATGAAAAGATTGTTTGTATTGCACTGACTGTGTATACTGCATATCATAACAGTCTTGTGATGACAGAAGGATTTAGTGGATCATTATGTGCTAGACAGAATTCACTATGACATGACTGATCTCGAATTTTCAGAATGTGCAAAGTGGGGGAAATGAAAATTCTAATTGTTTTGTTGGAAGAGATCATGCTTCCCTTGTTTATCATTCAGTTCAAAAGGCTTTTTTGTTGTTCTGGAGGGGATTTTATCTTCTATTTTTAGATAATAATTTTATTTATTTTAAATAATGATTTTTAATATAAAGAATTTAAAAAGGAAAAGAAAAAAAGCAGAACAAGAAAAATGACTAATATAATCAATTGAATCTTACAGCATTTGCAATATGTTCCAACTATAATTCCCTTCCTTTGCACTGAAAATAGGGAGGTGCATTTTTTTCTCTTCTCTTCTCAAAGGTCAACCTTCTTGGTTATAATTTCACAGATTCTGAAAGTTTGAGTGAACCATAGAGTGAGTACATGCCATATGACAGTGGAAAGTAGGTTGAGTTCAGATTGTAAAAGGCTTTAAATGCCAATAATAGAGTTTATATATATATATATATATATTAGAGTTAATAATAGTCATAGAGGTAGTAGGGAGTTATTGGGGTTTGAAAATAGGAATGAAGTGATCAGATTGGTGCTTTAGGAAAACCTCTTTGGTAGCTACAAGAATAGATGAGACTAGGGTAGAGATTTGAGACAGGAAGACCATTTATGAAGATATTGCAATAGTCCAGGTAAAAGATGAAAGAATATTGAACTCCAGTGGTTAACTGATTGGCTATGTGAGTATAAATAGTCAAGGGTGATGTATTTATTTGATAGAAGTAGTGAAATTTGGAAGAGGAATGGGTTTTGGGGTAAAGATAATTAATCCTATTTTGTACATATTGAATTTTATATGCCCAAAGAAGTATAGAAGAAAGTACTAAGGATTCTACAAGGTAGTGATAGGAGAGAATGTATTCTATATAGAGAGAAACCCTGTGAATCTTTGGTTTACATGGTTTTTAAAGAATTTTTTACTAATATATCTTGTATATGTAGTAATGGAGTACACATATAGAAAGTAATTTGTACTTATATATTCTGCTTTGGGTGATAAGAAGGTTCTCCCAAATTCCTTGACACTGCCAAATTGTTTAACATCAGAAATTTATCTGATTTTGTCAGAAAATGACATTAAAGAAAAGGTATTACCTTATGTTTTGTCATGGGACCTGGGACCCATGACTACAGAACTTTTCCATCTGACTTGCAGCTGAAACCCTCCATATATGTTGTCTCTCCCATTAAAATGTCAGCTTCTAAAGAGCAAAAACTTCACCAGACTTTTCTGTTTGTATCTCAGCAGTTAATATACTGCTTTGAGCACAGTAAGCACTTGATAAATGCTTATTCATTCATTCATTTATTCTTACCTCACATAATCTTAAAACTTACTTAAGAGACTGATCCCTGGCTGTATAATGTAGTTATACCAAAAATAAATATGAATTCTGTGTCCCACTCCTATTATGCAACTTAGAGTGGTGGTGAAGTAGAGTGCTGACTTTGCCATCAGGGGACCTGGGTTCAAATCCTCCTGTCCATGTTACTACTTCTGTGATCTTGCGAAAACAACTTAATTTTTTTAGGTCTCATTTTCTTTGTCTATAAAATGAAGAGGTTGGACTTGATGTCTTTATGGTTTCTTCCAGCTCTAGATTTATGATCCTATGAGTAAGGAACATCTGCTGATTAGTGCACCAATCTCATTGGCAGATAGTCTAAAAGAAAATGAAAGTTAAATATTGTTTCTGCATACACCCAAAACTCATTTCTTCTTCCACATTTCCCTATCTCCATTAACTATTTCTGACAATCTTTGGCTAAATCTTGTTACTTTCTCCACATCTCATGCGTCTGTCCTCTTTTCTCTATCCATATAATATCCATATAAAAGTTGTATATTTATATCTGATGCATGCATATAATATATGAATATTATACACACATACATATGTATGTTTTGCACACACACACATATATACATACATATATATATATATATATGTGTGTGTGTGTGTGTCTCTTTTTCTCAGAATTTATTGTACACTTCATTTTATAATTCTTAGCTTCCAATTAAGAGTTCAAAGTTGAGAGTCAAGGAAAGAAGTTACACCCAATAGATAAGTTCTGGCCATAACATGAGTGATCCAACTCTTTGACAAGTTGCCTTCAAATAAAACAAAGAAAATATCCCAAATCCAAAAGTCCAAAATAATTTCCATTCCATCCACTGTAGAAAGAGCACTGTACCTGGAAGGACAAGCTCTAGCTTTGCCATTGGCCAGCAGCCAACATTAGCAAGACATTCACTTCTCCAAACTTATGTCTTTTCTGTAAAATGGATCCAACACTTGTACTGTCTATCTCACAGAGTTGTTTGAACTTTGTGAATTGTAAAGTGTTTTATAAAATGTGTGTTTCTGCATGTGTGTATATGTGTGTGAATGAAATGGGGAGGATGTCAATGCCATGATTTCATACCTTTATGTTAGTTTGTTTCCATACAGAAATTTATATCAAGACCCCAAAAGATCTAAGTATCTGTCCCTTCTAATATAAATTTCCATTTGAAAATGACAAAGTTGTCAGATTCAAAAGGCCATTCGCTTTACCACTTGTACAAGATATAAGTGATATATGTGATAATTTGAGGAAGGGGCAAAACAGAACAAATAACAACAACAAATTGCATTCCATAAAACAGAAGTCTAGTTTGAGCAATAGAGAACAAGCACTGGATTTATAGACAGGAGATTTGGGTTTGAATCCTGGATCTGCCACTTGTTCCTTGAAGAGTAAAGAGTTTGAACTAGGGCCCCTCTCAAGTCCTTTTCAGTTCTAAATCACTCCTCCTGTGAGAACACAGATATTCCTTTGACATTGGAAAATGGATCACTAATGTTGGTTGGTGAGTTGGTTGTTCCAAAGGTGAGCTTATGTCATATTACTGCCACTTATACTAGTGAAGTTCCAGAAATTGTCAATATTCACATGAGTAATGTCAGCTGGGAAATTGTACATAGTAGGAAGGGATGTTAAGATGTTTTATCTCTTGAGCAATTGAGAATATATTGTGTTGTCTCTTCCTTGTTACGTTCCATTCAACTGCATAACATGGTTGTTTGTTTTTCTGGTGATTTAAATTGGAAAAGATTTGTGACAATTTACAAACACATTGTTCAGTCATGTTCAACTCTTTGTACGCCTATTTGGGATTCTCTTGGCAAATATAAATGTATTGTAGTTTGCCATTTCCTTCTCCAACTCATTTTACAGATGAGGAAGCTGGGGCAAACAGGGTAAAGTGACTTGGCCAGGGTCACACAGCCAGGAAGTATCTGAGGCCAGATTTGAGCTCAAGAAGATGAGAATTCCTGACTCCTGACTGGTGTTGTATCCATTGTGTCACCTAGCTGTCCTACAAGCACATATACAAATATGTATAAACTCATATAAAACAAGACAAATAAAAATATAAATAATAAAAACACATTAAAAATAAATATTCCAGAAAATCCAAGTGTTAGATAGTTGAATGCTGAACTTGTCTGCAGGGCAAGCAAAAAGTAAAATGTTATATAATTCCTATAACCTGATAAAAGATTGTCATGTTCATTTGAAGTGACAGATTTTCCTGGTATTGAATTAAATGAGGAATCTATCATGTGGATTCCTATATATGTCACGTTGGCTAATATACTAGTGTTCAGTAATAGACAAATAACTTAATTCCTCTAGCCTTGATTTCAACTAGATACCTTTAAGGTCCCTTTCTGCTCTATATTTAGATTTAGCTGTAGTTTCACAAAGATAAATCACTAAATAAATAAAGATAAATCACTAGATAAATCTAAATTTAGATTTAGCTGTAGTTTCACAAAGGTTCAGTTGGCAATATAGTAGTCCCTTAATAAATGCCTATTGATTGAATGACCTAAAGGGATAGGGAATGGAGATGTTATTTCATTGGCATTTGTTTGTGTTTCCTTGTGTCTAAATATTTGTAACCCCATGGAAATGTGTCCATGAGATTTTCATGAAAAAGATACCAAACTGGCTTTCCATTTCCTTTTTCAGTGGCAAATAGAAGCTACATAATTTCCCTAAAGTCATATAACTAGGAAGTTTCTGAGGCTGTATTCCTGACTCCAAGTCCACCACTCTATCTATTCTCTAAGTCTCTTGGCCTAGAGAACTCATAAATAAGGAAATTCTTCCTGCTAATGCAGGTTCACAGCTTTAGAATTTTAGAAAGCTACCTTGAGAACTAAGAAGTTGTGACTAGTCAGGATCACACAGCCAGTCTGTTAGGGACAAGACTTGGACCCAGATTTTCTTAGTTATACGATCAGTTGTCTCTATCCACTATTCCTCCACTATCACTTTAAAACAGTAATATTTAATCCTGTGCTTGCTATCTTGGGGAGGGAAGAGGTAAAGGACAGAGAAAGAAAAAAAATTTGAAATTCAAAATCTTAGAAAAATGAATGTTGAAGACAACTGTATATATAATCATAAAAATAAAATAGTATTTTAAAAAAGTAAAATAAAAACATCTAATTATAAAATGAATGTAATCATTGTGTAGACCAAAGATGTCAAATATGGGGCTTATGTTGATTAAAATTAATTGGAAAATAAACAAAATAAATAAAAACATAATAGAATGTATATGATGTTAATATTTCTAAGTTAATGTGTGAATTGTAGGAGTCTTTCTATGTAGTTTATTGTTGATTTTACTTCCATGCTTCTCTCACTGTATGTAGTGTTACCCATTTTTATAGTGATTTAGGGTTTTAAAAAATGCCTTCCTTACAACCATGCTCAGAGATAAGTAGGGCATATATTCTGATCCTCCTCTTAAATCCAATTTTCTTTTCCCAATACAGTACTAAATGTAGAGCATTAAAAATAGATGCATGTATTTTTAGTGTAATTGCCTCATTTCTAAAAAATTGTACATAAGTCAGTGTGATTTCTTCTTTTGGTAAATGGTATTTTTAAAGTGCTAAAGGGAAACTTTGTCAAAAGGAATTTTCTGGTAAATATTGCCATTTCTACCATAAAGTTTTTTGCCTTTCTTAGCACCACACTGCAAAGCTGTTATGAGGGTTCCAAAGTTGTTGATATAATGGAGAATGGGAGTATTTTCCAATATACTTTGCAAACCCTTCAGAAATACTAGCACAATTGAGAAATCCTTGGCTTCTTTGCAGGGTAGTAAAGTTCTATTTTATAGATTAGGGTCAAGAGACTGAAATGAAAAAATAACTTGCCTAGGTTTTCAAAGTAAATGGTATCAGAGGAGCTGAGGTAACTTTTATTTTCCTCTTTATTTCAACCCACTCTTTAATCCGTGTATTATTGCATCAAAAAAATTTAACTTGAATTTTTAATAGGATTTTGGTTCCTATTTTTGGTTTTATTAGGATTTTGTCAAATGAGAGAGACAACATATACAATAGTGTCAAATTCAAATGAGAAGGACAGCCACTAAGCCATACATATGGCCCTAGAGGCCACATGTAGTTTTAAACTATAATGTTATCTCTGATTTATTGTATTTTATTTACTTCATTAAATATTTCACAGTTACATTTTGATCGTGTTCTCTCTGCACTCAGAAGTATTATAAGCTGCATGTATTTGACAGCTCTGGTATACACATTGTCTTTCACTTTGGAATACACTTTGGACTTGGTTTTGAGTTCAAAATTTGCTTCAGATATTTATTAGGTGTGATTATAAGCAAGTCATTTAGTCTTTCCAACCCTCAGTTTCCTAGATATTAATTAGACATTATGAGAATTGTACAACTTACCACAGGGGCTTGTTATGAAGAGAAGTAATGTGGTCTGCATAAAGCTCTGCCTCTGGAATCAGAGAATATGAGTTCATAGCCTACTGTTTTTACTTCCTACTTTGGAAAAGTTGATTCTTGCTAAGATTCAGTTTTCTCATCTGTCAAAGGAAGAGTTTGGATTCTTCCAGCCCTAAATCTCTCATCCCAGGAAGATGTCTTGTACCTAAAGTGCTATTGGAATGTGATTATTTTATTTAAAAGGTATTTAAACAACAACAACAACAAAACAAAACCCAGTAGCAAGCATTTATTAAGTGCCAACTACATACTGAAAAACTAGTTGTACTCCAGGAATCCAGAGGACCTGAGTTCAAATCCTTACTGGTTATGTGACTGCACAAATCACCTAGCTCCATTTGCCTCAGTTTCCTCATCTGTTAAATGAACTGAAGAAAGAGATGGCCAGCCATTTCAGTATTTTTGCCAAGAAAACCCCAAATAGATCATGAAGAGTCGGACAGACTGAAACGACTCAATGACATAGTTTCTGCCTTGAGGACTTGATGATGTAGCAAGGGGAGGAAAGCCAGTCTCAGTTATAATTTACAACAGAGCACACTGAGAGGTTCGTGGTGCTAGTGGGTTCTGAGGTGGTTCCATTGCAGCTGTGCCCTGATTTCCTCTTGCTATGCACTGATTTCCCTCATAGACAATGCACTGTTTTGTCATTTTATATGCAGAGATTAGTGAACAGATGGAAGGGAGGTTACTGTATTCCTTATTAGTCAGCGTGTCTATTGTATAATATTTCAACAATTAGTTGTTTTCCACTAGTAAATAGCAAAACAGCACTAGTCATTTTCTCAGCTGCTTGGCTGAGTAACTTCAGGCTCAAGAAATGACAGCATATGTTTGGGGAGGTGGAGAATGACTATACTTAATGATATTTTTCCTGAGAAAATTAAAATACAGAATGACTGATCAACATCTGAAGCTTTTGTTTGGGAAGCTTCTAGGCAGGGTTACATATAAGTGTGTAGCACCTAGATGAAGGGATCTTAGAGAAACAAATTCTAAAGGCAGAGAGGGGATTTGGAATTAGGGGATGTGGATTTGACTCTTGGCTCTGCTAATCATGTGACTTTGGACAAGTCATTTAGCTTTGCTCTCAGCTTCCTTATGTGTCAGAAAAAGAAGTCCCACTATATACATGCTAAGATCCTTCTAACTTCAGGATCCTGTGGAGTGTTTCTAAGGTGACACTTTTTTTTTTTAATTTTTATTTTATTTGCATAACATATGTGTGGGTAATTCTTCAACAATAACCCTTACATAGCTTTCCGTTACAAATTTTTCCCCCAACTCCCCACCCCTCCCCTAGATGTCAGGATATCCACTACGTGTTAATTATGTTAAAATATTGGCAAATCGAATATATGTATACATATTTCCAAACTTATCATTGGTGTGCAAGAAAAATCTTATCTACACAAACAATATATCAGATAAAGGAAACACAATGTAAGCAAACATCAATCAAGGAGTATGAGAATGTTATGTTGTGGTCCACATTTCGCATCCCTCTCTCTGGGTGTATATGGCTTACTTCAGTGAACAATTGGAGGTGGTTTGAAACATTTCATTGTTGAAGAGAGCCATGTCCATCAGAATTGATCGTCATATAGTACTGTTGTTGCCGTGTATAATGATCTCCTGGTTCTGCTCATTTCACTCAGCATCAGTTCATGTAAGTCTCTCCAGGCCTCTCTGAAATCATCTTGCTGGTCGTTTCTTACAGAACAATAATATTCCATAGTATTCATATACCATAATTTATTCAGCCATTCTCCAATTGAAGGGCATCTATTCAATTTCCAGTTTCTAGCCACTACAAAAAGGGCTGCCACAAACATTCTTGCACATGTGGGGCCTTTTCCTTCCTTTATGATTTCTTTGGGATATAAGCCCAATAGAAATGCTGCTGGGTCAAAGGGTATGCACAGTTTGATAACTTTTTGAGCATAGCTCCAAATTGTTCTCCAGAATGGCTGTATCCGTTCACAGCTCCACCAACAATGCATCAGTGTCCCAGCCCTCCCACAACCCCTCCAACATTCATCATTAACTTTTTCTGTCATTTTAGCCAATCTGACAGGTGTGAAGTGGTACCTCAGGGTTGTCTTGATTTGCATTTCTCTGATCAACAGTGATTTGGAGCATCTTTTCATATGACTATAAATAGTTTTAATTTCATCCTCTGAAAATTGTCTGTTCATATCCTTTGACCATTTATTGATTGGAGAATGGCTTGAATTTTTATAAATATGAGACAATTCTCTATATATTTTAGAGATCAGACCTTTATCAGAACCCTTAAATGTAAAGATGATTTCCCAATTTATTGCTTCCCTCCTAATCTTGTCTGCATTGATTTTGTTTGTACAAAAACTTTTTAACTTAATATAGTCAAAGTTATCTATCTGGTTTTCAATTAAGAGTTCCAGTTCTTCTTTGGACATAAATTTATTCCATCTCCACAGGTCTGAGAGGTAAACTATATTATGTTCCTCTAACTTGTTTACAAAATCACTCTTTATATCCAGATCATGAACCCATTTAGATCTTATCTTGGTATGTGGTGTTAGATGTGGGTCAAGCCCTAATTTCTTCCACACTAGTTTCCAGTTTTCCCAGCAGTTTTTGGGTGACACTTTTTTTTAAGTAACCTTTTGATTGTATATTTTTGGTTCCTGGCAGTTCCTACCAGTTCAGAAAAAGCTCTGGCTGATTGGCACATATTCTCCTGAAGACATGAATGACATGGTTGTTCTTTCCTTATAGACAAAGCTAGATTCCACCCTGCAAAATTACCAGGAAAAGTGACTGGGACAGAATTGAAGGGCATAAGAACATGAGTGCCACAAAAATCTGAATTTGGCTTCAGCAGCCTCTGATATTGTCAGCTTGGGTGTCCTAAATAGTCTTGCTTATTAGAAATAGGAATGACCTCCTTTTATGGCATTAAACCAGAGCTTCTGCATCCAGAGGTAGAGAGTTCCAGTGTTTGCCAGCATATGCCCTTTCTAGCAAAACCCAGTTCCCAATTATGATTGATTTGTACTTGGGTGAAAAAAAAAAGATTCCCTTGTTCTGCTCCTACAGAACATTGTCCTGAAAAGGTTAACTTCTGATTCCAGTCTTCTTCAACTGTTTAAAAGAACTACTGAAGTAACAATAACTGAGGGGAATGAAAGAAAAGGAAAGAGAGAGACAATGACAGAAAGAGAGAACAAAGAGAGCAGAGAGGAGGAGAGAGACAGACAGACAGACAGAGAAAGACAGAGAGAGAGAGAGAGAGAGAGAGAGAGAGAGAGAGAGAGAGAGAGAGA
>JAJPUD010000172.1:675352-744718 GCA_023553655.1 Myrmecobius fasciatus
AGAGAGAGAGAGAGAGAGAGAGAGAGAGAGAGAGAGAGAGAGAGAGAAACAGAGAAACAGAGAGGGAGAGGGAGAAGGAGAGCGTGAGCTTGCATAATCACTTAATCTTTGCAGAGTTTTGGGGGAGGGTACTTGTGGGGGTGTAATAGACTAGTGGAACATTATCAGAGGACCTGAGTTTAATTAAACCCATGCTTTCTTATTTGTGTGGCTTGTTTGTATTTCTTCAGATAAGGCATTCTACCTCCACCCCCACATACATGCATAAACTTTCCCCTCTGTAAAACAAGGGGTAAGGATTAGAATCTATTCTCTAAGCAATCTCTAAGATCCCTTAAAACTTTAAATCCCATGAGTCATTATTCTCTGTACTTTAGAAATTCATTATTGCATGAAAATAGCCTTATGACATGCCATGGCAAAACTTTATTTGTAAAAATTAGAGGAGAAAGAAATAAAGCTGCTTATGTAATGCTAAAAGTAAAAAACAAATAGTAAAAGATGTCTATAGAATGAGATAGTGGGGAAAGCCCAGGGTCTTGTGTTCAAATTTTGTCTACTTTATTACCTGAGGGAATTCACCTTAGTTTTCTCATTTGAAAAATGAAAAGTTCGGACCTAACAGTCCAGATCTGTGAAATCTTTGAAAGGTATCATTGTTCTGTAACAGTGTTATGTTGATTTTTATCTTCCAGCAGGAGCATTCTGAAGAAGTTGATCAGGATGACAACTTTGCTTTTATTTCTGTGTTAGCCACTAACACTACATGTACAGTGAAGATTGCTGTTATCACTAAAGGCGGAATTGGGCCTTTCAGTGATCCAGTGGATGTGTTCATTCCAGCTAATGGTAAGAGCCAATATCCTTACTTGCTGCCAAAAAGTGGTATTCCAGTTGGTGAGCAGATTGTCACTAAATATATTATGGGCCTAGGGAATAATTTAAGACTAAAGCCAGTGTCAAAGTACCTTTTTTACTATAATAAAATTGTTTTTTTCCCCTATTTATTAAGTACTATGATAGCATGCTTTTAAATGGCCTTTGCTTGTTCTGAAAGTCTTACAGAAGTATATAGTTCATTAGGAAGACAAATACATTTGGGATAGAAAATGTGGCTTTACTCTTTGCATTGTCTAAATCCTTGGAATGGGGAAATACTTCAAGAGATCACTGAATTTTAACTTGTTAGATCAGTATTGTGGGAATTGGCAAGACCGTTTAATTCGTCAGGGAAAGGAAAGACCCATCCAAATATTTACCTTTGGAATTAGTTTTGAAATGCTACTTGACACTTCAGTCCATTACTACTTCCAGTATTACTGCTGGAAAGGCCAAATAGCCTTTGAATTGCTTATTTTAACATGATACTCTATAAATTAGTAAATGTGAAGCTGTCTCTTTCTTTATTTCTTGGCTTACTGATTCAAAAGCCTGGTCCTATGCCGTGATTTTGTTTTCTTTTTAGTTTTGTTGACATGGAATCTTAATATTGCATCAGGTGACCTAGTACATAGCCTCTGATTTTACAGTTTAGTGGAAACACTTTTGTTCTGGCTGTGACCAGTCCTGGTCTAGTTTAAGTGTTTGACCTCCTGCCATAAAGATCCTTTGTTATTGTATTGTGTCTGTATGTGTTGTACAGATGTGGTGATATTAATTAATACGCATGTATTAAGCATCTACCATGTGCCAGGCATTGTGTTCGTTTTGGGGAATGTAAAGATTGAAATGAAGTAAGATCTTTCTTCAAGCAGCGTATGTTTTATTGCAAAAGGGTGGGGAGGTATAGTCCTTTCTCCTGATGGTTGTTTAAAAAAAGTGGTCTTGTTACCTGATTGCAGGAGTAGTCTAGGAAGACCCTGAATTATCTATCTAGAGAAATAAGGAAAAGGAGGGAAATCTACCATCATCATTTGTACTTAAACATTATTTGGGAAGTTAAAATAGGATCTTTTTACAGGTTTGAGATTCTAGGACATATCCTGAACCTGAGGAGAGTTAGTAATTGAAAATTCAATTTAATTTAACTCAATAGGCATTTATTAAGCATCTATTATATGTAAGGTATTATGGCAGGTTCTGGGGATTCAAAAACAAAAATGAAGTATCCTCTTTTCTTCAGGAACTTATGTTCTAAAGAGGATCAACTACCTGTACATAAGCAATTCACAAAAAAAAGAACAAAAACATTAACAAATGAGAGCTTTAGGAAAGACCTCACATAGAAGATTTTGTCTGAGCTGGTCCTGGAAAGGAGTTAGGGATGCTGAGAGGCAAAAGGGAGAAGAAGGAAAGAGAAACAAAGGGGACAGCCCATGCAAAGGGGTGGAAGTGGGAGATGGAAGATTGATACAGGTAATAATAGTAAGGAAACTAGTCAGGCGAGCAGTGTGTGAAGGACAGCAATAATTATGGAAAGATAGATTCTGGCCAGATTATATGAGAGCTTTAAAGGACAAACAGAAGAGTTTGCATTGTAGCCTAGAGGCAATAGAGAACTACTGAAGTTTCTTAAATATGGGAATAATTTCAAGCATGTATTTTGGAATTTACCTTCACAGATGAATTGGAGGTGGAAAGACTGGAAGCAGGGAATCAATTTGCTATTCCAGTAGCACATGTGAAAGGTGGTGAGGGTCTAAACTAAGGTGTGGTGGCCATGTGAGTACAGTTGGGAAATCTAATTGACATAGTCTTGGCAATTGATAGATATGAAAAGTGGAGAACAGTGGAGAGTTTAATATGACTCCAGGTTTGTGAATCTAAGTAATTGGAGGGATGCTGGTAGCCTCGATAGAATTAGGAAAGTTAAAAGAGATTGGTCAAGTATGGATGGAGGAGAGAGCAGAACTAACTTGTTTCTAATTAGTTAAAATACTAACAGTATTTTAGATTTTTAATTTGAAAATAACTTTGTTTTATAGGTTTAGTAGATTTTGCGCCTTCTTCGACTCCAGCACCAGGGAATACAGATCCAATCATAATCATCCTTGGATGCTTCTGTGGAATTATTTTTATCGGACTAATTCTTTATATATCTCTAGTTATTAGAAAGAGATTACAAGAAACAAAGTTTGGGTAAGTTGCCAAATTAAAATTAACATTAAAACAAATGATATTGCTTAATGTTACATCTTTTTTAAATTAATTTTTTCAATCATTTCTATTTCTCTCTCCCTCCTTTCCTATAATTAAGAAAAAATAATATTACATATTAGTCCTTTATTGGTTAGTCCTTTTGATGTTCTCCTGCTGAGTCCAAATTATCATGTGGTCTATAGTATAGTAATCTTTTTTTTAAACTTAAAAATATTTTTATTAAAGCTTTTTATTTGCAAAACATATGCATAGGTAATTTTTCAACATTGACCCTTGCAAAGCTTTCTGTTACAAATTTTTCCCTCCTACTCCCCACCCCCTCCCCTAGATGGCAGGAAGTCTAATACATGTTAATTATGTTAAGATATATGACAGATCTAATATGTGTATATATATTTACACAGTTATCTTGCTGTACAGGGAAGAGGAAAAAAAAAACAAACCTGAGAAGGAAAACATAATGTAAACAAACTTCAATAGAGAATGTGAAAATACTATATTTAGTCCAGACTCAGATCCCACAGGCCTCTCTCTGGGTGTATATGGCTTTCTTCATCACTGAACAACTGTAACTGGTTTGAAACATCTCATTGTTGAGGAGAACCATGTCCATCAGAATTGATCATCATATAGTCTTGTTGTTGCCGTGTATAATGATCTCCTGGTTCTGCTCATTTCATTCAGCATCAGTTCATGCAGGTCTCTCCAGGCCTCTTATAGTATAGTAATCTTTAGGCTGATCAGTCTACCAAATAATATAAAAGTGCCTTTATTTAGGAAGTTTCTCAGATATTAACTTTGTTATCAGTGATTTACTATAGTTTGATTTTGGTCAAAAGCCAAACCTAAAAATCACTCTCAGAGACACAGAATCAATGTACCAATACTTTTTAGTGATATTTCTTCAATTAGAAATTTAAAAGAAAAACAGAATTAGTGTAGCTGTTTGTTATTGTTGGGTTGTTTCAGTCATGTCTGACTCTTCATGACCCCATTTAGGATTTTCTTAGCAAAGATACCAAAGTGGTTTGCCATTTCCTTCTCTGGTTCACTTTATAGATGAAGAATTGAGACAAATTGAGATAAATGACTTGCCTAGGATCACACAGCTACTAAGTGTCTGAAGCCAAATTTGAACCCATAACCATGAGCCTTTTGAATTCCAAGTTCAAAACCTAGCAACCTTAAACTTATGTATAATTAATTTCCAGAAAAAAATCTTAAATACCAAGTTACTTTGTTACAAAAGTCAGAATTGATCTCCTATAAAGGTTCCAAACTTTTTCCTGATGAGAACTTTTTACAATTTTATTTTTCTAAATACATGTATAGTTTTCAATATTTACATATTAACAATCTGATGTGTTAAATATGTAAAGAAAAATTAAATCAGAAGAGAAAAAAACCATGAGAGAAAAAAAAAACAAACAACAAAAACAGTGAGAATATCATATTTTGATCCACATTGAATCTCCATAATTTTCTCTTTGAGGTGGATGGCATTTTCCATACCAAATTTATTGGAATTGTTTTTAATCACCTCATTATTGAATAGAGCCAAGTCCATCACAGTTGATCATCACATAATCTTGTTGTTACTGTGTACAATGTTCTCTTGGTTCTTCTCACTTCATTCAGCTCATGAGAACTTTTAAAAAATGTTTTTCCTTAAGTCTTATATTCATTAATAGAAGAAGAAAAATCAGGAAAAAAATGGAGTTATGGGGGACCCAAATTCATTCCCCACCACATATGAATGTATTGCCTGATACGTCTCTCCTCTGGTATTCCCTCCTGCTGGAATTTCCCAAAATGGAGAATAGGGAATGGTGGTGGCAATCAGCCTGCCCATAATTTGACTTAAACACTAACTAAAACTAATAATTAGTAGATATCAGTTATCTACTTGGGAACTCCTAATTTACTTGTATTGTTTATAAAATATTCATTATGTGAACAATGAGTGTGTAGTTTGACAAGAGTGGAAAAATCTGTCTTTTGGATAGATGATTGGGTCCTACCTTCCCTGAGAATGTTTTTTTTATTAATACTTTTTATTTGCAAAATATATGTATGGGTAATTCCTAAACATTAACCCTTACAAAGCTTTCTGTTACAAATTTTTCCCCCCTACTCCCCACCCCTCCCCTAGATGGCAGGATATCCACTACATGATAATTATGTTAGAATACTTAAGAAATCGAATATATGTATAGTTATTGCTTCATTTTTGTGCAGGAGAAATCATATCTACAAGAAAGAATAATCCGATAAAGGAAATACAATGCAAGCAAACCTCAATAGAGAACATGAAAATGTTATGTTGTGGTCCACATTTCACATCCCTCTCTCTGGGTGTATATGGCTCTCTTCACCAAACTTGGAACTGGTTTGAAGCATTTCATTGTTGAAGAGAGTCATGTCCATTAGAAATGATCTTCATATAGTATTGTTGTTGCCGTGAATAATGATCCTTGAGTATGTTTTGTTTTCTTTCTCATATCTTCACATATGCAGAAGACCCACAAAAATTGGGAATATGGTATAGTAGACAACACCCTGGAAGGGAAGTTGTGAGACATTGCTTCTAGTCCCAGGTTTGCTACTCACTCCTGAGCATATTTCAACCATTTGGGTTTTGGTTTCTGCATCTCTAAAATGAAAAGGTTGGGCTACAGAATCTGTGAGGTCTTCTGAACTCTGAAAATCAGTGAGATTAAATGGAGACTTTTGGACTCTAATACAATCCAAAAGGATGTGCTAAGAGCCTACCATTTGCTGAGTATCTTGCTATGTGCCTGAGGATACAAAGAGGAAACAAATCAAAACAAAACACCAGACTCTGCTTCTAAGAACCATTTCGCTGTCATTGATTTAGGGCAGGGATTTTGTGTTTGACAATCCATAAGAATTTGTAGTTAAACAAAATGTAATGTGTCCAAACTGGGCAGAAATTCCTAGTTTGGTATCACAGGAGCTATCTGATATATAGAAAAAGTATTTGTTACTTTGTTAAAAACAGATTTATTTTCTTGAGGTCACCCAAAATGAATGATCAGCAAATGAAGAACAAGAGAAATAAAGGACAAATAAATTCTTTCACACAAGAGGGACTCAGAGAAATACTAGTTAAAGACTGGCTTCCTGGCAAAAAAAAGCAGGAAATACAGCTGTCTTAATATCTTTTGGCACTCTGGTAGCTGTGGTCAAGGGCTTGGATCACTATTGAAAGCTAGACTTCTCTTTCCAGTAATTTCACAAGTACCTCACTGTCCTTCACTTGCTATCCTTTCCAATTCAATTTCCTTCCTTCTTTCAGAAGAAAATTTGACATGTCTGCCTGTCCCACAAAGTTCCTCTAAATCTTTTTTGCATCATGAACTTGAAATAGTTTTATTGCTTATACTCCCAACAGAAGAAACTGATAAATTTAATTAGTGGTTAGTGAAAATAAACATGTAATCTTTTTTTGTCATCTAAATTCACTTAATCCTTGAAATCTATCCATTGAAGGCAAGTAGTAAAAAAAAAAAAAAAAGCATTTACTGTGTGCCAGACAGTATACTAAGGGATAAAGAGAGATGAGTAGGAAAAGAAAGTCTATAGATTCCAGTTTAAAAATTTCTTCTAAAACAAATATGATAACATATTTTAAAAACTATGAAGTCCCACTCAAATCTTATTGGATCACAGGAACTTCTTGACATAGCACCAACAGTGTTGCTATTTTAGTCTTAGGAGCAAATCATCAGAAATACCAGATATAGAAGGAACAAACTTTGGGAGGAGGGGTGTTTGTCTTTTTTTCTTAGCCAAGATTTTTGACCTGACCAATGACTCTCCATTCTTTTTGGCTCCTGGAATTCAAGTTGTTTGAATATTGCATTGTAAACTTGGAAACACAGTGGAAAGAAAATAAATAAGTTTAGTAGAATGAAAATAAAGTTTATCTTTAGGAGAAGAGTTTCTTAAAAAAAAACAGGAGTTCTTAACTTGGGGTCTATAGATTATATTTGAAAATTTTTTATGCTATTTCAGTATAATTGGTTTCTTTTATGATCCAATGCACTTTATTTTATTCACTTAATAACATTATTGAAATAAGATTCAGAAACTTCACCAGTTAGTCAAAGAGATCCATGACATAAAAGAAGAGTCTGGTGAGCAATAGTCATGATTAGTTAAGCATTTTATTAAACATAGATTAAGTATTTAGTATGTCCCAGCATAGGTGACTAAGTGGATAGAGTGCCAGACCTGGAGTCAGGAAGATTTATCTTTTGTGAGTTCAGATTTGGCCTCAGATACTAGCTGTGTGATCCTGGGCAAGTCACTTGACCCTGTTTCAGTTTCCTTCTCTGTAAACTGGAGAAGGAAATGACAAACTATTTCAGGATCTTTGCCCCCAAATGGATCACAAAAAAGTTGGACTTGACTGAAAAGCAACTGAACAACAGGGACCAAGCCCTGTGCTAACGTGGGACTACCCAAATACAAAATAGGCAAGAGAGTCTCTGCCATCAAAGAGCACACCATTCTAATGCAGAAGATGACAAATAAAGGGGAATTGGAAGGGAGGTTTAAAAGTAAGGAATAGAAGCTTGATTCTGAGCAAAATAATATAAAAACTCCCCTTTCAGCTCGTGTTCCAAGGAAATATTCTAAGTAAATGGGTGGAATGGCAGTTAACACTAACATTTGCTATTTTTCTTTTATGAATTCAAGTTTTTCAGAAGGTTTATCATATATATGTATATATTATATATAATGTATATGTCTGTATGTGTATATATATATATATATATATATATATATATATATATATATATCTTTTTTTCCATTTAGGAGTGCCTTCACAGAGGAGGATTCAGAACTGGTTGTAAATTATAAACCAAAGAAGTCTTTCTCTCGAAGAGCTATTGAACTCACCTGTAAGTTGACTGATAATTTGATTTCCCTTAAAAGAAGTTTAAATTGTTTTCTAACTGGCAAAGGCCAAATCTGTTGGGGTTCTAAGAAGCATCAATTAAGTGTAATAACAACTAATGAAGTGTGTGGTGTAGTAAAGGAATAAAGCACTGGGTTTGGAGGCAGGAAAACCTGCATTTAGAATCTGATTCTGATACTTACTGGCAGAATGATCCCAGGGGAAACAATTAGTCACTCTGTGCTTCAGAGAACTTGCTAGGACTTTTCTACCAAATCATGGAAAGTTAAAATCTGTTGTCAGAGATAGTTTACTATACTGTGAATAATTCCAAGCACTAAAAATAAAAACTAATTAGAGTAAAGGTTTATCTATCATTTTATCTATTTTGTACATTTTTAACAAGTTAGCTAGGCTTAAATCTGGAGGTGATGGGTTAATATACATAGACTTGTACTAAGTAGAAAACCAGAGTAATAGAATGAAACCCCAAAACTTTTAGCATTTCGGTGGCTACCTCTAAGAAAACCTAATCAGATGTCAAATGCTCAAATGAAAAAAATAATCTAAAAGACTTAATCTCAAGTATTATTTAAAATATTGGTCCCATGATAACTGTTTTTCGAAGCTCAGAGGGTTATTTATTCTCTAGAGTCCTTTGTACAAATTATGATTTCTTCTTTCCTTAGAGCACTTTCAGACTGCTCTAATGTAATTAGAATTGGAGAAGAGGGAGACATCATCATAGTGGTTGTGAATTACTTCTGAAATAATATAAAAGGAATCACACAAATGTTATATGATACTTCTAGATTTCATTAGAAAGGCTGCCATAGTTCAGTGATGGGGTATAAGGGAAAGCCATCTAGTCAATAAGCATTTCTTAAGCATGTATTGTATGACAGACATTGTTTTTCATGCAGGATCTGTAAAAAAAAATGACAAAAACAAAGTTCTTGCCCTCATGAAATTCACTTTCCAATGGGAAAGTCACCATGAAAAAAAGTCTATTTATCTGTATTATATGTACACACATATAACATACACATGTATATCTACACATGTGTGTTATATACATTGTGTACATGTGTGTGTTAGTGATTATGCAAATATATATATGTATACACATATTATATATAATAAATGAGAGGGAGAATAAATGGAAGGTTATCTCAAAAGACACTAGCTGACAGATCCAAAAGTGTACAGGAAAAGTGAATCAATGGAATGGGAAAAAACCTTATGGAAAAAGTGATATTTGAGGTGTTTTGAAGGAAGCCAGAAGTCAGGAAGAAATGGTGAGGAGGAAGAGTGTTCCAGGCAAAGGGGACAGCCAGTTAAAAAGGCATGGAGTCAAGAGATAGTGTCATGTTCAAGGAAGAGCAAGAACTCCAGCGTTGCTAGGATGTAGAATATACTAAAGAGACTAAAATGTAATGAGACTGGAAAAGTGGGAAGGGTTCAAGTTGTAACACTTTGTGTCCAGGAGAAGACTTTATATCTGATCTTGTAGAAAATAGGAAGCTATGCATTGTGTTGCCTTTCTCTGATTCTTTTTTTTTTTTTCTTGTAGATAGGATTTTTCTTGCATAACTTCTCAAGCATTTCAACATTATTAACATGTAGTGGACTTCCTGCCATCTAGGGGAGGGGAAGGGACTGGGGGTAAAATTTGTAATGGAAAGCTTTGTAAAGATCAATGTTGGGAAACTACCCATATACATGTTATACAAATAAAAAGCTTTAATTAAAAAAAATTAAAAAAAATATCCCATGGAAGCAGATTAAAAAAAAAAAAGAAAATAGGAAGCTATTAGAGTTTACTAAGTGAGACGATAACATGGTCAGAATTGAACTTTAGGAAAAACCACTTTGGTAAGATAGATTGGAGTGGGGAGAGGCTTGAAAGGTGCCCAAGCAGAATGCTAGTGTAATAGTCCAGGAATTAGGTGATGAGAGCCTGCATGAATGGAGAGAAGGTGATGTCTGTGAGAGATTTAAATGAGTAAGTAAGAGGGAGAATTTAAGAATTATAACAAATAGGGAAGTCCAGAAGTGAAGAAAGTTTGGGGAGAAAGAAAACAAATTCTACTTTGACTTGTTGAGTTTGAGATGTCTGTAGGGCATTAAGTTCAAGATGTCTAAAAGACATTTGGTGAGAAAGATAGATAAGGGCTAAGAGTTTCCTTGATTCAGACTTTGTTATCCAGAGATAATGGAGCTGTAATGGAATCCACTGTGATAATTATCATTAGCTTTATCTCTGGATAAGTGTCTGAATCTTATCTATCTCTCTGATCTATTTTATTGCTAGCTCTTTCCCTTTCTTTATTATCTCCAATCTATCTTATATGTACATTATTTTCTCATATTGTTTCCTCCATTAGGTTACAAACCTTAGGAGTTCAGACTTGCTTTTCTTTTCATCTCTGGCAAATTGTTTGACACATAGTAGGCACTTAATAAATGCTTTTTGACTGAATGAAAGACTTTGACTGAATGAAAATGATTCTCATGATGTTGACAACTATTCTGTGTGCTTCTCTTTCAGTGAGAAGTTTGGGGGTTAGTGAGGAATTACAGGATAAACTGGAAGATGTTGTGATTGACCGGAACCTCCTGACTCTTGGAAAAATTCTGGGAGAAGGTAACCAATTTGGAGCCATTATTAAAAAGCAGAAAAAGTGCCACAAGATCATCCCAGTCAATTTGAATAATGCAAAATGTGTCATTTTTATTTGAAATAAAAGGATTAATAAGGATGCTTGTCCTAAGGATTTGCCTTCTGGGGATAGTTCATAAAACAAGATGTTTTAGTTCCCAGTAGGGAAAAATACAACTACTCTTGTGAGAGAGAATATCTAGAAACTCATCAGTCAGATCCCCATGTGTTTTAAATAGGCTTCTCTGGTCTTTCAATATATTACTTCATTAGGAAACCTGGGTTCAAAGTTTGCCTTAGACACTTATTAGCTGTATGACCCTGGGCAGGTCACTTGTCAGAACCCCCAGTTTCCTCATCGATAAAATAGCCATTTCTTTTTAAACTTTAACACACTGTAGAAATGTGCATTATTGTTATTCCTTTTGACTTTTTAATTATTCTAGTAAGGACTAACTTGGAACATATTAGAAAGGGTATATGGACATGCTGAAACTGAATCAAAGGAGGTGACTATCATGATAAAAGGACTCAAAACTATGTTTTAAAAGGAGTCTTTTAAGTAACTAGGTGTTTTTAGGTGGGAGAAGACTCGGGCAGACTTGGGTAGATTGAAAACATGGCAGCTATCGTTTGATATGTGAAGGAGGGATTTTCCATTAAGAAAGAAGGATTGGAAATGTTATCTTTCACTCAACAGGAGAACTAGAATGAATGAATATAAGTTATAGAGAGACCAATTTCGGTTCAAAGAAAAAGTTTCCTAAGAATAAAGAAATGTTGGAAAGTGGAATGGAATACTTCAGGAATATGTTTGAATGAAGAAGGCTATTTGTCAGAGATGTGTTGAAACATTAAAGTAGTCAAAGAGATTTACCCATTGAGACAATGAGCTAGACTATATGTCCCCCCCAAATCCCTTTCAGCTATAGAATTCTATGATTCTATGTGATAAATAAATTACCATAAATTATCTGAAAATAGTTGGTATATCTTTTTTTATTGTAAATCTTATTATGCATCATTAATTTAATGATTTTTATTTATAGTGCTCTTAATTTCTTAGTCATCAAATTTAATAAACTAAGAGTTCAAATTAGATTATTTTAAAGGACTTGCTAATGTCTTAATTGAGGATTCATCGCATGTTGATTATCTTCTTTTACTGAAATAATAGTATTAAATTGTAAATTCCTGAAAGGCAGAGATGGTTCTCTTTCATTTCTTTTTTCATTGTGCATTGAGCTCAGTAGGTATTTAATAAATGGGCTTGGGAGAAATATTATTGAATTTGATCTAATTACATTAATTGTAGCTATGATCTCTTATGAAAAGTAGTATTCCTTTTGATCCAGCAAATCCTACTTTATAAGTGTGGAAGAGAGGGGTAGAAGTAGAATGGAGTTATAATGGAAGGTATACTAGATGTGAATTTCAGTGGTCTTGGGCAGTATTTCTCAAACTTTTTGATCTCAGGACCCTGTTACACTCTAATAAATTATTGAGGACCCCAAAGAGCTTTTCTAGATGTGGGCTATATCTACCAATATTTGTCACATTAGAAATTAAAATCAATATTTTAAAAAATTATTTATTAAAATAAAGATATCTATATTAACATCATATAATTTCTAAAATAAAAAATTGGCAAAGGATGTGGCATTGTTATAAATCTTTTTTGCAGATCTCTATATATCTGGCTTAATAGAAGAGAGCTGAGTTCTCCTATCTCCTACATTCAATAGGTTGAATAACAGGAAGAAAATTTGGCTTCATACAGTTATGTAATTAGAAAAGGGAAGAGTATCTTAATAGGCAAATAACTTTTTGATATTATTATAAAATTTATTTTAATCTTGCATAGCCCCCAAAAGGCCTCAGGCACCTCAGGTTTCCAGACCACACTTTGAGAACTGATGATTTAGATCAAGTCCCAACCTTGTACTTGTTGACTATATGAACTAAGGCAAGTCACTTTACATCTCTGAATTTCATCATAATCTATAAAATGAAGAGACTGGATGAATTTATCATTAGACTGTGAGTTCCCTGAAGATAAGAACCATTTTTTGCCTCTTTTTGCATATCCAGTGCCTAGTTTAGTTCTTGCACATAATAAATATTTACTGACAGACTGGTCTCTAAGGTCCCTTCCAGCTCTTAATCCTATGGTCCTATGCAACATACATGTAATGTATAAACCTTTGCCTGTTGTGAGTATATTATTTTAATCAGATTGGCAATTATTTTGATGCTCTTAGATTTTTTTTTTGTATTTGTGGGGTAACTTTGCACAGGGTTAATATAAACTGTTCTTTTACTTTCTAGGAGAGTTTGGGTCTGTAGTGGAAGGAAATCTTAATAAAGATGGAACATCTCAGAAGGTAGCAGTAAAAACCATGAAGTGTAAGTACCCATTTGATGAATATAAATACTGTATCAAGATATGTTTTTTTGTCTTATATATTGTGAGAATATGCGTGATGGAGATTCTACTAGATGTTGAAGTAATCCTAGTTTGATCACATAAGTAAAATGTCTGCTTGGAAGAGGGAAAAAATGGATGGGGGAAATTTTGTTATTGGGGAAAAGGTTGAGAAGTAAAGGAAGAAATTTTCAGGTACCCCTGTCATTTGTATTGGAAAAGATTCTAGGTATAACCCTTACATGCCTGCCAGAAATGTTTGATTACTTAATCAGCCCCAAGATTAACCAGTTAATCAATAACTTCAACATTCTGGGATAAATAATTAAGTGCTTCAGTGGATCCATGATCACATTTTGTATGGGCTTTCTTCTCAGCCCATGCCATTCTTGCCCATGTCTTTCCGTAGCGCCTCCATTTTGATCTACCCAAACAGTAAAGGGCTTCTTCTGGGTCTTTCAATATTTTGCACATACCATGATTATGTTATATTGTTTCAAATTAACAATACTCTTAGTAATATATAATAAGGTGTTGTATTGTATTGAAAAAAAAACTTTCAAGACTCATAAAGAAAACTATTAAGTCTACGTACAATGGGTCTACTATTAATACCTTCACTCTTATCTTTTTATTAATTCACAACAAATGTTCTGTGATCTTTAATCAAAGTTGAAAGTTTAATTTAGTAAATTAAATTATTTCAAACTAGAACTCCAGTATTAATTGGACAAAGGAAATGCAAAAGGAGACTTTTATACCTCTACATATATTGCCTGAAAATTTATTACAATAAAAAGGGGTGATTTGTTCTATTAACTAATAGCAAAATTTGTTTCTAAGTATGGCCATTCAGATAACATGGACCGGGTCTGAATCATATATTAATCTCTCCTTTGCTTTTTTAGGATTTTTAGCTTAGATTTGTGAGTATATCTATCCTTCATGTGTTTACCTGTAGGAAAGCCAGTGTATTCTTTTGCCTAATGGCCTGACTGAGGTTCACATAAGAAGTGGGTAAAAGAAGGTAATATATTATGGACAGAACTGCTGAAAAAATTATTGGCCATTATAGTTTTGTGAATATCACTGGCAAGTTGATTTAATTCCTGGAAATGGAAAGAAAAAGACTGATAGCTTTAAAAAATTGAGCTCTTGAATATCTGAATGGGGAAATGCTCCCTTGTTTAATACAACATTTTTGGAATCCTCTCCCTCCTTGAAATCATTGATCAAATGTTAGCTAATCCTTCAAGTTTCTCTGATTTTCACCCTCTTCTTCTTCCCCTTCTCCAAGACAAAAGGACATGACCTTTTCCCTCTTGAAGCTTCTTGAATGCAGAACATTTCACCTTTATTATATATCTGTTGTACTTTATTTGGGATTTATTTATCAAACATAGATGGGATGTGTTATAAAGGAGATTATTTTTCAGGTTAGAACAGATGGCCATTGAAGTCCCTTCCAACCCTGAAAAAAAGTCTGTGAAATAAAAAAAATCTGTATTTTTGCATATTTCTCATCTGCCCAAATAAATGGCAAGCTCCTGCGAGTAGGGTATGATTGTCTTTATAGCTCTCTCAGTGCTTACATTATATGCATATCTAGCAGACATTCAGCAAATGTTGATTGAATTTGTTGAATTACGTTTTTAATGGAGACAAAAAAAAATAACAAGAAGAAATCAAAGTGGAGGGTAAAAAGTGCTTCCCCCTTTTACCCTTCCTGTTATTAGGTAAAATAACTTTGATCTCTGATTTTTTTCAACTCTTTTTCAGTGGACAACTTTTCCCAGAGTGAAATAGAAGAATTTCTCAGTGAAGCAGCCTGCATGAAAGACTTTGACCACCCCAATGTCATCAGACTCCTAGGTATGCAGACTAGATATTAGAAGTAAACCCTGAAAAGAAACAGTTCTCTTAAAATAGAATTATCGAAAATAAACCCAGATGAAGAGTTTCATTTTAACAAAATTTCAGTTTTCTCTCCTCTAACTTTTTCTTGGGCTTAATTTTGGATATTTGAAGACAGGCACCGGGTCATTTATTTCTCTGTTAGATTGTGAGACCCTTTAGGGACTATCTTTTTGTTATTGTTATTGTTTTAATATTTTTATTTTTTCCAGTTACATGTAAAACAATTCTTTTACATTTGTTTTTTTAACAAATTCCAAATTTCAGTTCCAGATTTTCTCCCTTCCTCCCCCTCTTCATTGAGGAGGCACATATGAAATTATGTGAAACATTTCCATAAAAGTCATGTTGCAAAAGAAAACATAGTTCCCCTCCCCCAAAAAAACCTTCAAGAAAAATAAAATTTTAAAAAAAGTATTCTTCAATATGCATTCAGACACAACCAGTTCTTTCTCTGGGTATGGATGGTCTTTTTTATCCTAAGTCCTTCAGAGTAGTCTTACATTACTATATAACTAAGAATAGTAAGGTAATTCACAGCTGTCATTCCACAGCATTACTGTTACTTTTACACAATACATTTCACCTTGTTTGAGCTCATGGAGGTCTTTCCAGGATTTTCTGAGAGCATTCTGCTCATCATTTCTTTTAGAACAATAATATTCCATCATAATCCCATATCATAATTTATACAGCCATCCCCCAATGATGGGCATCTCCTGAATGTCCAGTTCTTTGCTTTGAGAAAAGAGCTGCTATAAATATTTTTTGTGTGTAAATCCTTTTCCTTTTCTTCAAATCTCTTTTCATGCCGAGTAGTTATATTGTTAGGTCAAAGAATATGCATGATTTTATAGTGCTTTGGGCCTAGTTCATATCTTTTGATCATTTATCAATTGGGGAATGGCTCTTAGTTTTTATAAATTTAACTCAGTTTCTTCTGTGTTTGAGAAATGAGGCCTTCATCAGAGAAACTTGCTTCAAAATTCTTTTCATAATTACTATTGCTAACTTCGCATTTATTCTTTCTCTCTCCTTTGACCCTGACTTTCCTCAAGTGCTTGCTTCTGACCATCCCCTCCCCCAATGTGCCCTCTCATCTATCACCCTCCCCCCTTCTCATTTCCCTTTCCCCTCCTACTTTCTTGCAGAGTAAGATCGATTTCTATACCCATATTAAGTGTTTATGTTATTTTCTCTTTGAGGCAATTTTGATAAGAGTAAGGTACTTATTCCCCCTTCCCCTCCACTGTAAAACCTTTTTCTTGCCTCTTTTTTGGCAGATAACTTGCACCAGTCCACTTTTCCCTTTCCTTTTCTCCCAGCACATTCTTCTCTCACCCCTTAATTTTATATATATATATATATTTAGATATTACCCCTTCATATTCATTTCATGCCTGTGAAAGAACTACCTTTTGCCTCTTTTTGTACCCCTAGGACCTGGCACATAGCAAATGCTTAATAATCGTTTATTGATGGATTGCTTTTGTGAGCCTTATAGACACAATGTGTTCTCTGGGACCTTCAGACTTCATTTTCCTTGCTTGCCTGACTACTGTTATCTTCCCATTAATTTATATTTTCATTCTCTTTCTCTGCGTGCTTTTGATCACTCTTGTATTTCTGTGTTTCACTCTATTCTTTTGCTTATCTCAGATCTCCTAGGTCTCCTTATGGCACATTTACTCTCCTGCTGCATCTTACTCTGACAGTAATAATGGTCTTGAGCTCCACCTCCTTAGAGGGTTTGTTTTCTTATATGAAACACTGAAGAAGCCTCACCTACTGAAAATAGACTAATCTAATACTGCTAGAGGTTAGTTTTCCACTACTGGGGACTTTTATCGTATTTTGCTGGTGATGGAATTTGGATATTCACGTCAACAGCTGGCACAGGATCAGCCCAGTTGGGTACCAAAGCAGGCATTCTGGATTGGGGATTTCACTTCTAGGCCTAATTCTATCCCTGATGTTCTGCTTCATTAGCATGGATATGATTTCTCAAAATAAAGGGGTTCCCCTACAAATAGAACATACCCTACATACCACAGAAAAAATGGGACAGGAAATTAGATATTGTCAACAGAGTTTTGGGGACCAAAATAGTGAATGGATGGAAAGAGTTATAACAATTCATATTTCTGTGTTGCTTTGTGGTTTACAGAGCAGTCTTTTCACAACTTTGTGAGGTAGATAATAGGAATATTATTATTTCCATGCTATAGATGAGTAGATGAGGCTCAAGGAAGCAAAATAATTTGCCCATACATGTAGGACTATTGCTTGTCAGAACTGGGCTCAAACTGAGGTCTTCTGAGTTCTTTGGGCCACACTAATTTGTTTCCTCTACTTTACCCAAGCATGGTCAAATCTAAGTTATACCTGTTGAAGTAAAGGGACAGGGGTTCAAAGTGTTTACATCTAAAGTAGTACATATCATTAATCTTTGAAAGTCTTTTTCTCTTGTAAGATTTACCTTCCTAATTATTTTTTCTTAAATAGGTATTAAAACTAATTTTCTTATCTGAAGTACAAACAACTCAAGGGGCTGTAGCCACAATCTGTGCTAGGTAGCTGGGCTGATCTACCATTAAAATTTTGCCACAAGTAGTCTACAAAGTAATTCACTGAGAACTGGATTAGTTACTATATTTATGAATTTGTAATTATGCAGACAGTAAGTGACTGTTAAAATCATATATATATATGTATGTATATATATATACAGAAAATTTCCTTAAAATTTCTTTGAACAAAAACATATTAAAGACATTTAGTTGTATCTGCTTTGTTCTGTAGACTTGAGCTTCACAGGAGGCAAAAATATCCAATTTATTCTTTTACTAAAACATAAGGAATTTGCCTTGTAGAGAGAGGGTTCTGAAAAAAAAATTAGATTTGGGTGGGAAAGTATAAAAATGTCTCCTCCAAGAGGAAATGATTCTGTGGTAACAGCTGCGATCTGACAATGAGTTTTCCCCATGGGCAGTTTTCTGTGCTGTTAATCTCCTTCTTTAGGCTGCTGCTATAAGAAGTAATGGAGAAAAGTATTTTTTTTCTATGACTGGAAATACCAGTTCCACCTATTGAAACAATATTTAATTCATCTGAACATTTAGAAATATTTCCAAATTACATTTCATACTTAAAATGTTATTTAAAAATAATTACTCACCAATGACAATTGGTGTAGTTGAAAAGGCACCAAATTCAGATTGACTCTGCAATGCTTTCCTATGTGATCTTGCACAAGTCATTTAATTACTCCACCCCACCCCCACCCCAGTTTCCTTTTCTGTAAAATAGACTAATGCTTAACTTACTGGGTTGTTGGGAGTATAAATTGAAATAATGCATATAAAGTACTTGTAAACTGTAAAGCAATAGAAATAGCAGTTTATTTTTATTACTAATGATTTGCCTGAAACTCAGCAATTGAAAGTGTTTATAAGAGAACTTTAGTAATGATTTCTTATAGAGAGATTATGATATAGGTGTTAAGCATTTTTATAATGATTTTCCATTATGTAACATCTAATTTTAATGGTACAGTATAATATACAATCTATCTATATTCTTTTCTTTTTTATTGCTTTTTGCTGAGGCAATTGAGGTTAAGTGACTTGCCCAGGGTCACACAGCTAGGGAATGTTAAGTGTCTGAGACCAGATTTAAACTCAGGTCCTCCTGACTTCAGGGCTGGTGCTCTATCCACTGCGCCACCTAGCTGTCCCTATATTCTTTTATGTTCAAGTTATGTTTTCGTGAAACTAAGGCATCAACGAAAATTGTATGTCAGTATGCACCACAATCATTATACTAAATTATGTTGAGAAGTGTAAAAATAGTAGATAGAATGCTGACTTGGAATCAGAAAGACCTCAGTTCAAATCTTTCCAATGGTTACTTCCTAGTTATGTAACTATAAACAAATTACCTTTCTGAGCCTCAGTTCTTTCACCTGTAGGTGGGGATAATAATATCTTCCAGAATTAATGAATGTGAGCATCAGTAAATCAATCAATATTTTTAAAGCATTTATTATGTTTCAAGCAAAATGCTAAATGCTGGGAATACAGAGATTAGATAATGTACTTAAACTGCTTTGCAAATTTTATAAAACTATATAAATGGCATTTATCATTACATTATAAAAATACCTTTCTATAAAATACCAAGGGGTTCTACACAGCAATATTATTTATAATTTTATTTTATTAAATCAAATAAATAGATGACAGATGAAAATTTTGCAAAAGAATTGGATGGTGGGTTTTTTTTTCTGCTAATGGAATTTATATTCTGTGAATCCTTCAGAGAAATGTTATCAGGGAAATATGGTTTTATTCAGCCAATTATTCCTCCAGTATTTTGTTCTGAGACTATATAACAAAGATTGATTTCATGATACTAATTCTATTTAAAAAAAAATTCTAGGTGTATGTTTAGAAATGAGCTCTCAACGCATTCCAAAGCCAATGGTTATTCTACCCTTCATGAAGTATGGTGATTTGCATACCTATCTGCTTTACTCAAGATTGGAAACAGGACCAAAGGTAATTATCCCATCTATGGTCATTTAACCACCACAGGGGTCCTAAACAGTTTTTCTCTATTCCTGGCCAGGAGTCTCTAATTCCTCTATTTTAAGTTCTTGTCCGGAAATCCAGATATCATTCTAAGATACCATCTTTTTAACTTAATGAAGGTTCATGTGAGTAGTCGTAAAAGATTATTATCTTCTGCTTCTGTTGAGGTTAAGAGAATATTATACAAAGAGATCAGTGTCTTATATATTCAAAACTGCAGTTGAGTCACTGTAGAAAATACTAGGGTAGCAATAATAATTATAGTAATTATGATAGTTGCATTTATATAGGGCTCTAAGGCTTGCAAGACACTTTACAAATATCACATTTTATTTTCATAGCAGTCCTGGGAGGTAATTGCTATTTTTATCCCTGTTTTAAATATGGGGAAGCTGAGGTAAATAGAAGCTATCTGATTTGTCAAGGATCACATAGCAAATAAGTATCTGAGTCAGGATTTGAACTCAGGATTTCCTCATGCTATGTTAAGAGGTCTATCCATTGTGCCACCCAGCTATCTCTAAGTAAGTGTCAAGGGACAATAAACTTAAATATTGTCAAATCTTGCCTTTTTTTAATCTTCTCAGGGAAAATCATATTCCTCTTTTTTTTTCTTGGCTCTTCTCAGAACTAATGGGATAATTTTTTTTATTTCCTCAAAAAATTATTTTACTTCCTCAAACCACACAAGATCTTAGCTAAATATAGAAAATATTACTAGATCCCAGAGCCTATGAATATATACTAGTGTGAGTTTCTCCCAAGAAATAATATACATAAATGGAACCAATTTAAAAGTTCTAAGTTAAGTGATACTGTCTTGTTAATGGCTATGGCTCTTTGGTGTATCTAGATTTTGGGATTTGGGGGTGATAACACTTCCCTCCAGGAAATGGAGTAAATAAAATCATATATCTAGAGCCACTTCCTGCCCTGAGCTCAAACCTGACTTTTCTAATGTTCTGTTGGATGTCTCCTTTTGGGTATATTCCTTGGTACCTTAAACTCAAACTGAGCCTATCATCTTTTTAAAATTTCTATTTATTTATTCAAATAATAACTTTTTAATTTTCAAAATACATGCAAACTACATAGTTTTCAACATTCACCCTTGCAAAACCTTGTGTTCCAAATTTTTCTCCCTCCCTTCCTCCACTTCCTCCCCTAGATAGCAGATAATCCAATATATGTTAAACATGTACAATTCTTCTATGCATTTATCATGTTGCACAAGAAAAAGCAGATAAAAAAGGAAAAAAATGCGAAAGAAAACAAAAAGCAAACAGATGACAACAAAAAAGGTGAAAAACCTATGTTGTGATTTACATTCATTCGTCACAGTTCTCTCTCTGAATGCAGATGGTTCTCCATCACAAGTCTATTGGAATTGGCCTAAATCATCTCATTGTTGAAGAGTCATGTCCATCAGAGTTGATCACTGTATAATCTTGCTGTTGCTATGTACAATGTTCTCTTGATTCTGCTCATTTCACTTAGCATCAGTTCATGCAAATGTCTCCTTTCTGAGATCATCCTGCTGGTCATTTCTAATAGAACAATAATGTTCCATCACATTTATACACCATAACTTACTCAATCATTCCCCAACTGATGGGCACCCACTCATTTTCTAGGTCCTTGCCACAACAAAAAGGGCTGCCACAAACATTTTGCACATGTGTGAGCCCATCATCTTATCCCCCCAAAATTCATTCTTTCCCATTTCTGTTGATAATGATGTCTTTATCATCATTCCACTTACTCAGGTTTAAAACTTCACAGTTGGGTTTGATTCTTCTTCCTTCTCCCTTACTCATTTGTCTACTCTATTACAAGTCCTAATACTTCTGCCTTACCAGTGTGATTACCATTTATCCTACCTCCTTCTTTCACATGACTATCACCATAGATCAAGCCTTCCTTATCACTTAGTTTTATTACTATAATAGCCTTCTAAATGGTTTCCTTCTTCAATTTCCCCTTTTCTTTAATCTGTCCTTCCTACAGCTCATTTTATATATTTCTATCCTGTCCCCTAACATTGTATTGGCCATAGTAGGTGCTTAATAAATGTTTGTTGATTTCTTGATAGAGTTCAAACCTCAGCTCTGAAATTTTATGCAAGGCCTTTAATTTTGTCATGAAATGGAAATAATATTTACAAAACCTAAGCCATTGGGTTTTGCGAAGAAAGATCTCTGTGAACTCTAAATTGTTAAGTAAATGTGAATTATTTCTTGTGTGACCTAAATCATAAACTTCAGCGTTTTTATCTCAGCAAAATGAAAAGACAATCTCTGAGGTTCCATCCAACTTTAAATATTATGATGCTGTGTCACTCCCCTCCTCTGAAACCTGTGCTTTCCAATTGCCTATAGGTTAATATGAAATTCATTAGAGTAAGGACTTTTTCCTTTCTGTCTTTATATTCTCAGATTCTAGAATCAGGTCTTAACCAGAGTAGCCACATAGGAAATAAATGAGTTGGATAGAGCTAATTTCAATTGGGTAGTCCTAAGACATGAGAAGGGAGAAAAGATGCTGGTTTTTATTATATTACTACAAAATTCTTTGCTAATCAGTAAACCTTGTAGCCTTCTTTCTAATCAATCAGTCAACAAATACTTATTAAATACCTACTATGTGCTGGACACAATAAATTCTGTAAGGATGTATGTGGAAAACTTCTGACACTATCCTAGCTACTCCCCATATTTGTGACTCAGAAAATAGGTCTAGCTTAGGAAGTAATAAGAAAAGTCATTTTTACTTCAGATTAAATTGTTGTCTTTTCTTGTTCATACATATACTGAAAACAAGAAGTCCAAGAAGTTTGGAAGGGAGTTCTGAATCCTCACAAACTATCTAGCAGACTCAAGCTAGTATGTCATTGGATAAATAAGACAGCTTGTGTCAACTTTGCTCCGTTCTTGAAGTATTTTTCCCTGCTCCATTTTTTTAAAATTTTATTTTATTTGCATAACATATGTGTGGGTAATTCTTCAACAATAACCCTTACATAGTTTTCCGTTACAAATTTTCCCCCCAACTTCCCCACCCCTTCCCTAGATGGCAGGATATCCACTACATGTTAATTATGTTAAAATATTGGCAAATCGAATATATGTATACATATTTCAAAACTTATCATTGTTGTGCAAGAAAAATCTTATCTACACAAACAATATATCAGATAAAGGAAACACAATGTAAGCAAACATCAATCAAGGAGTATGAGAATGTTATGTTGTGGTCCACATTTCACATCCCTCTCTCTGGGTGTATATGGCTTTCTTCAGTGAACAATTGGAGGTGGTTTGAAACATATCATTGTTGAAGAGAGCCATGTCCATCAGAATTAATTGTCATATAGTACTGTTGTTGCCGTGTATAATGATCTCCTGGTTCTGCTCATTTCACTCAGCATCAGTTCATGTAAGTTTCTCCAGGCCTCTCTGAAATCATCTTGCTGGTCATTTCTTACAGAACAATAATATTCCATAATATTCATATACCATAATTTATTCAGCCATTCTCCAATTGAAGGGCATCTATTCAATTTCCAGTTTCTAGCCACTACAAAAAGGGCTGCCACAAACATTCTTGCACATGTGGGGCCTTTTCCTTTCTTTATGATTTCTTTGGGATATAAGCCCAATAGAAATGCTGCTGGGTCAAAGGGTATGAACAGTTTGATAACTTTTTGAGCATAGCTCCAAATTGTTCTCCAGAATGGCTGTATCCGTTCACAGCTCCACCAACAATGCATCAGTGTCCCAGCCCTCCCACAACCCCTCCAACATTCATCATTAACTTTTCCTGTCATTTTAGCCAATCTGACAGGTGTGAAGTGGTATCTCAGGGTTGTCTTGATTTGCATTTCTCTGATCAATAGTGATTTGGAGCACCTTTTCATATGACTATAAATAGTTTTAATTTCATCCTCTGAAAATTGTCTGTTCATATCCTTTGACCATTTATTGATTGGAGAATGGCTTGAATTTTTATAAATATGAGACAATTCTCTATATATTTTTGAGATGAGACCTTTATCAGAACCCTTGAATGTAAAGATGATTTCCCAATTTATTACTTCCCTCCTAATCTTGTCTGCATTGATTTTGTTTGTACAAAAACTTTTTAATTTAATATAGTCAAAGTTATCTATCTGGTTTTCAATTAAGAGTTCCAGTTCTTCTTTGGACATAAATTTATTCCATCTCCAAAGGTCTGAGAGGTGAACTATATTACATTCCTCTAATTTACTTATAGTATCACTCTTTATATCCAGATCATGAACCCATTTAGATCTTATCTTGGTATGTGGTGTTAGATGTGGGTCAAGCCCTAATTTCTTCCACACTAGTTTCCAGTTTTCCCAGCAGTTTTTGTCAAATAGTGAATACTTATCCCAAAAGCTGGGGTCTTTGGGTTTATCAAAAACCAAATTGCTATAGTTATTGCCTAGTTTGTCTTGTGATTCTATCCTATTCCACTGATTGACTACTCTATTTCTTAGCCAGTACCAAATGGTTTTGATGACCGCTGCTTTATAATATAGTTTTAGATCTGGTACAGCAAGTCCACCATCGTCAGCCTTTTTTTTCATTAATCCCCTTGAAATTCTTGACCTTTTGTTTTTCCAAATGAACTTTGCTACTATTTTTTCTAGATCTGTAAGATAATTTCTTGGGAGTTTGATTGGTATGGCACTAAATAAGTAAATTAGTTTGGGTAGTATTGTCATTTTTATTATATTCGCTCGTCCTACCCATGCCTGCTCCATTTTTTAATTCAAACCAATGATCTCATTGACACAAAACAGAAAAACCAGTTTAGAAAAGTCATAAAACAACATTTTTAAAAGCTTCCTTTTGCCTTTTAATATATAGGGACAGAGTCAGCAGGATTAGATCCATCTTTCTCCTTTGACAAAAAGAGATAAAGTTAAGTGAAATCCTAGAAATTCTTGAGATAATATAGATCTGCAAAACTTTAGTGAGCTCATCACCTCCTCAATGCTAAGATCCCCTTGTGACAGTACAGTTTGCAATCATCCATGCTTTCTCATTCCCTGATACTCTTTTAATATTTTTCTTAGGATCTTGGTAAGGCAGTTGATTGGCTTAGTGGATAGAGTACCAGCCTTGGAGTCAGGAAGAAGGAGATGGCAAATCACTCCAGTATCTCTGCCTCCAAACCCCATAAAACACAGCCCACCAAAAAAAAGCCAAACCCACAACCAAGATAGTGTTGTGAAGAGTCAAACATGACTGAAAAATGACTGAAAAGTCCTTACAGCTTGCATGTGTACTAAGTTTGTTGCAATTTGAAACCCTGGTATTTATCACATTGGCTTTTGAAATTTTAAATGGATTGTAGGACACTGATCTGTGGTTTTACAAGAATACTCTTGTTACCTCCAACAATAAAATATCCATGTTCCTCCACCCCCTCCTCCCATCTTGCTGGAAAAATTCCTTAGGTTTTTAGCAATTTATAGGTATCACAGTGCAGTATTGTTACACGCTGTCTTTCTATTACCCAACACTGTTTTGTAGTTTCTATTATTGTCACTGTTATTATTATTATTTAAAGTCATATTTATGATTACTTTGAAAAGATATTAAATGAGTGAAAAGTAAGCTCTAAATCTTAAATAGCCAATGAAGTAGAAAGCAAATATCTACTACATTCCTTGTAGGTTTTCTTACTGTTTACATCTGATCCTCAAAGGTAACCTTTAGGAAATTAAATGTCAAAGGTGCCCATTATAAATGAAAAAGACATTTATTTCTAATTAGCTTGTAGTTTCCCAGCAGCCCTATTGCACACGAATAGATTAGAGTTGAAAGCAATTTATAATAGATACAATATGTGGTTGGTATGTAAAATCGTTCAGCTCAAATCTGGCTTTGTGAGGAAAAAAATGCCAAACTTATGTTCCATGGGAAGGAAAGTCATGGAAAGTTAAGCTCCCCAGGGAGTGTGTGGGTCACACATTATTAACCCTTGGATGGCTGAATGTTTTTGAATATGAATTCATTTCATTGGGGCTTCAAGTCATGCCTTTAGCAATTCAGTAAGTCCTCTATTTCAGATGGAAGGTTTTACTTATATCAGCATCTAAAGAACTATATTACACAAATCTTATGGGTGTTTCATAAAGACATCATGACAGATTCATCACATTCACAATTATCTCGAGGGAAACATAATTGCAGCATTTTAAAGCTGGAAGAGACTAGATTTCCATGTGGGCAAAGCCCTTGATTAACATGATTTCTATAACACAGCTAAAATACTGAATTGTAAAATATAGCATTAGGATTCTGGGGGAAGGGAAGGGAGACTGAAAGAAAAACAACCCTTTTATGTGTATAAATGAAAATAAGTATTCATACAAGGATAGCTGCATTTGGGGAAACTGCTTGCTGTTGTAACATATTTATCTTTGATGTTTAGCCATCATCCAGTGGCTGGCCAGCCTGTTAGTAATCAACTTCTCTGTATTTAGTTAAGCTGGTCCTTGGAAAGCAGTCCTAGTTTTCCCTGGCACTCTACTCAGAAGTCCTTCCTCAGTGGCAAAAAACTACCAGACCTTCTGTTATCCTGGCCTAATCTCTGGAGACAGAAGTCAGGATCAGCTCTAGGCCACAATGAGACATCAGAATAGAACTTTTCTCAACACTGTGCACATGCACAGACACATACACAGATACAGAATATATAAGTTCATAATATAGTATAAATATATAATATAGAAATATGTTATAAATATGTAATCATGTTATAATATACAGCCACATATTGTAAGTATATATTTATAAATGTTTAATATGGCATCATGTCTTAATATCAAAATACCAAAAAGAAAAGTTCATTTGTTTGACCCATATAACCTAGAGATAGTTGTTTTTATTCTGCTAGCAGTCATTTGATTGATTTCAGGATGGTTTCAGAGTGTCTGATATAATATTTGGAATATTGAAATAAACCCACTTTTAAAAATTAAAATACACTAGATATTTTAAGTTTTTTTCCCCTTTTGGATTTCTAATGCTAGTTTCTGGTAACCACATTTTACCATTTTCTATCTGGTAGGAGAGAGGCTATTATTTTCAACACATATAAGTAAACTAAAACCATATGGTTTCCAGACATATATAGTTAATTGGAAACAGGGATGTGGATAAGGCTCACTGATTAGTAAACATCAGATAGAAGTCCTAGGAAGCCAGACAATTTCAAGCTGGACAAATAATCAATTCCCTTGTGCATTCTACCAGTATTCTCTTTCTATTGGCTATTTGGTTACACAGTAACAGTACTATTTTGCCTTCCTATTTTATGAAGAGAAAACCAAGTGGGTATTTACTATGTCTTAAAATGATGACATGAAAACAATTTTTTAAAAACAAAGACTTCCTGAGTTTTTTGTTTTACAGTTTTTTTTCTTTGGAAGCCTTATGATACTAATAGTATGGAAATTTATTAATTGTACTCTTTTGAAAAGCAGGTGCACATGCTTGGTGTGGGGTGGGAGGCTTTTGTTTGTTTCTTAATGATACACAAAGCTAGGATATTTCTTAGTTCTCTATTTTTTTTGTTCCCTCAGCATGTACCTCTGCAGACCCTGCTGAAATTCATGGTGGATATTGCCTTGGGAATGGAATATCTGAGCAACAGGAATTTTCTTCATCGAGATCTAGCTGCCCGAAATTGCATGTAAGAATTTTAGTGCCATCTTCATCTTTTAAACATCATAATTTTTTATGATTCCTCTGTCATAACAGGAAAGGAAATGATGATTGATTCTATTTTAAAAAGTTGTTATAAGGGGAAGGTAGATATTTTGTGTTTCAGAGAGTAGCAGTATAGGTGAAGTTTTGTGTAAGAAATGACTTTTACAAAATTGTGGCATCCAAGGATTAGACCACATTGCAGGGATCAGCCCAACATAACTTTAAACAATATTTGTGTAATAGAACTAGGTCCTTTTTACTCCTCTCTTCATGATTCATCATCTGGATTTTTAAAGTTACACAAAGGAATTAGTATTTTGAATCTGTTGCTATTGAAGTTAAACTTTCTGCTCCTAGGTTACGAGACGATATGACTGTGTGTGTAGCTGATTTTGGTCTCTCTAAGAAAATTTATAGTGGTGATTATTACCGCCAAGGTCGTATAGCCAAGATGCCTGTGAAATGGATTGCCATAGAAAGTCTTGCAGATCGTGTTTACACAAGCAAAAGTGATGTGGTATGTATGAAAAGCTGAAAAAACAGCCAAAAATGAGAAAAATGATAAATTAAAAACGATAAATGTCAAGCCAACTCTTTTTATTATTTCAAGTAATTAATGACTTGAGAATGTACTTTGATTTTTCCTTTGTGATACCGTGTGATATTTTAGTTCATGGGAAAAGAAAGCAGCATGGCATAAAATCAAGGATTTAGAATCAGAAATACTTGTGTTCAGATCCTGCCTCTGAAACTTACTAGCTGCTTGACTCTAGGTAAATTATTTAACTTCTCAAAGACTTGAGGTTGTTCTAAGCATCAAATGAGATAATAGATGAAAAACAGTTGTCAGAGTTTAAAGCATTATATAAATGTCAATAAAGTATTATATAAATGGCATAGTAGATAGAATGCTGTGCCTGGAATCAGGAACACCTAAGTTCCTAAGTACAACCTTAGATACTTATTAGCCCTGTGAGCCTGAGCAACTTGCATAATCTCTGTCTGTCTCGGTTTCCTCAACTGAAAAATAGGGATAATTTATATAATTGGGTTGTTGGGATGATCACATGAAATAATATTTGTAAAAGTATTTAGTACACTAGTGGATACTTAATATTTATTCCTTCGCTTCTGTATTACAGCCTGGCATTCATAAGATCCAAACTTTATCACTCCAATCACTGATGCTTTATGAATTTAGATATGTCACTTAATAAAAAGAGAATGATTTTGAATGCTGATGATCTACTTTAGAAATATTACACAAGGAAATGAGTTAATCTAAGTAAAATTATTTGGAGTCTTCAGAAGAAAAATGCCCATATCCACATAATGAGTATTATTCCAACTTCATTTTCGTGTAATTAAGTTTTCTGGGAAAATCACAAAATGGGAGTTGACAATAACAATGAAAAAGAGCAGTGAACAAAGCATTTCTGGGTGAACTGCTTCTGCATCTTTCCTTACGAAGTTTCCTGGAATGGCTTCATTAAAATTAGTGAGCAGTGAAAGTAGCACCATGTTATTTCCATGTTGTGGGAACATAACATCCTAGATATAATTATCGACATTGTGCATGATCCTCATGTACTACAGGAAAATGACCTTTTCTGATGAAAAGAGTCATTCAGTCTTTCTTGAAAAGGCATTCTAATTTGCTATTGCTTTGTCGTAGTGGGCCTTTGGAGTGACCATGTGGGAGATTGCCACCCGAGGGATGACTCCATATCCTGGAGTGCAAAACCATGAAATCTATGACTATCTTATTCATGGCCACCGACTGAAGCAGCCTGATGATTGTTTGGATGAATTGTGAGTATTGATTGCTTCTCTTTATCATCTCATATTTCTGCTATTGTCTTGAAAGTATTATAGATGACACTATAAGTTGCTTGAGACCAGAGATTGGGTCATCTTTTTCTTTTTTCATTAACATGCAATGCTTTGCACGTGATAGACACTCCATGCATGTTTGCTTATTAATTGGTAGTCAGAACTTGGGAGGTAGCCGCTTAGGGTGGCAATGATGGGTGTAAGTGGGACACGATGAGGAACATTTTCTAATTCTCCTTTTTTATAAATGCACAAAGTTTAATGGCAGAAAATTCCATTCTCTAAGGTATGTGAGTACTTGATTTGATACTCAAGTGAGCACTTGATAAGTCAAATGACATGTATTAGAGTGAAGGCTCAAAGTACCTAATGAACAATTAACCTAGTAACATGTCAGTGGATTTGTTATCTCACTAGTGTGGATACCCCTTCCAGTAGCACAGATCACAGCCCATCCATACCATTTATTTTGTATAAATCTTGTTCATGTCCTCTCATACATACTTTTAAAAGTACAGTCTACTCAACAAACTTAACAGCTTTTCTCTAGGCTTTTTAATATTATGCAAGTACCTGTGCAAATTGTTGTTTATTCATCTTTTTCTTTTATACTCATTACATGGCCAGTCTACTTCCTTTGCTGATCTTTTATTTCTGGGGTGTTTTTTTTTTTGTGTGTACTGCTGCACTAACACAGAGAAGGCAGGATTTTCAGTTAATAGATAGAACCTACAGATATCCCATCCTAATTCTGGGACTAGCACTTGATTCTGGTTCTCTTGCTTCCTTAGTTCTATACAGTACCATTTTAACTTAATATTATTCTCCTTCATACTCCCAGATTCCTATTTGTGCAGGTGGAAAACAAATATTCTGCCTGCTAATAAGATGTGAAACACAAATGGATTCACTAACTTGTCATGATAGTGTCACAGAGCATTAATTTTAATGAATGTATGTTTTAGTTCAACTCATAAATTGTATTCATTGCACTCCTATAAAATGCAAAACAGGTGAATTAAGATAGAAACTGTGCTCTGAAAGAACTTAACACTGTAGGAGGGAGAGGTAATAGAAGAACAAAAATAACTACATAAGACCAAAAACATTCAAGAAGAGATAAAACCATTGTATTCTGGAGTTTCAAAAGAGAGGAGCGAGATCATATCCAGTGATGAGAAATGAAGAAAGACAATGAATAAGATAGACCTTAAAGATTAAGATGGAATTAGGGACTAATCCTTTGATTTCACTAATATAAGGAACTCTCTGAATTTCAGGTTGATATTTTATCAATAAATCAAAGGCCTTTGAAGGTTTCCTAGAGCATTAAATGGTTAAGTGACTTGCCTAGGATCACACAGCCAAGATGTATAAGAGGTGGGATTTGACCCAGGTCATTCTGGTTAAAAGGCCAGTTTTTTACCTTCATACCATTCATCTTTTTAAAAAGGACTTGCAAGAATGAATACAATTTCAACTGAGGGAGAAGGGAAAGTGTTACATTTTAGCTGGAGGGAATAACGTGAGCAAAACAAATTGGAAAACCAGAGACACATAAAAGAATATTGGGGGGTAGTTTATATGGGTACTCTACTGATCAACCTAGTACTAGCAAATTTCATTATTATTTTTCACTTGCAGGTATGAAATAATGTGCTCTTGCTGGAGAGTTAATCCCTTGGACCGACCTACTTTCTCAGAGTTAAAACTCAGACTAGAAAAATTCTTGGAAAGTTTACTTGATGGCCAGGAAAAGGCAGATGTAATATACATTAATACACGACTTTTGGAGGATTATGAAGGAATGGCAGAAGATCCTGTGTTCACTCAGATGGACATGGACATTGATCCCAACTATATCATGGCCTCCTGTGCTCCCAAGCCTGACTCTAGTGTGGTCACAGTAGAAGTACATGAAAATCATCTCAATGAGGAAAGATATATCCTGAATGGATTAAGCGAAGACTGGGAAACTATTGCTTTGACTGCTCCTACATCAGTGACTCCTGAACAAATGAACACAGTTTTATTGGAGGACAAAGTTTTGAGAAATGGAGCAACATGGTCACAGTCTAGCACTTTGCCAATGGGTAGCACATTACATGATCAATTGTTGTATGCAGATGATTCATCAGAAGATTCTGAGGTTCTGATGTGAAAGAGATACAGCAGTCAGACTTGAGGAGAATGAGATGATTATGGATGAGAAAGGTGTACTTTGTAATGATGTTTGTCTTTCATCAAGGAAATGGTCTAGCCCCAAAGTGCCATTTGGATATTGACTAATTAAGTGACCATTAAGATATATAACACATATATATATATTTGTATAAAGAAAAATATGTATATAGAAAGAGAGTCAAAGAGATTTTATTTTATTAAAAAGTGATCTATTTTATGTCACCATCTCTTGTAGATATGAAAATCTAGGTTTAAAAAATTTCATCTTGCTAATGGCTTTTTCTTCACATCAAGTATAAAAGTTTTAAAGATAAGCTGTTAATGTTTTCCTTTTTTCCTTTTGTACATTAATAATGAATAAATTTGAACAGTGAAATTTTAATTTTGAATTTTCTGCTTTTTTATAAGCAATTCCTTTAAATTAATCGTGAAATTGTCAATGTGTTCCTAGCTAATCCCTGAATTGCCCTTCTTGGTATTTATGTATGATTTTATTCTGAACACTCTTTGGCTTTCCCTGTGTTCTCTGAAATATATCTCCTTCCTCATGGCAGAAAAGGGGAGGACTGCTAGATTAGTAAATACTATACTTTACTGGAGGCTCTCACTATGTAGGGTGTTTTAGTTTGTCTCTTTTTTTTGTCACAAGGGAGAGCACAATCTGGAAAGAGGCAAGCTTGAAATGGCTGTTGTTAAAACAAATGGTATCAATAAACAGTCTTTTGAAGAATGATTCTCCTTACTTTATCCCTGGTTGCCTTGTTTACCCTTTTAATGAAGGATTCTGCCCTTATACTTAGCTGAAATACCAAGATGCTAATCTCTTTTTGGCATATCTTAAGTTGTGATTTCTGTCATTTTACTTGTCCAATTCTTCATGACCCCATTTGGGATTTTCTTGGCAAAGATACTGGTATGGCTCACCAATTTTTTTCTCCAGCTCATTTTTACAGATGAGGAAACTGAGGCAAACAGGATTAAGTTTTTTGCCAGTGGTCACATAGCTAATGAGGCAGGATGTGAATGCAAGTATTCCTGATTCTAGGCTCGACAATATATCCACTGCACAACCTAGCTGCTCAGTATATCACCGTCCCCCTAAATCCTTTTCTATCTTTTCATAGAGATGAAAGTTGAGAAGAAAGCTACAGGGATAAAACAAATAATATTTCATTTATAAATAATAGTTCAATAATAAATTCAAATCAAGACATGTTTATTTTTTTTAACTTGACAAGATTTTTTTTCTTTATTAAAGCTTTTTATTTGCAAAACATATGTTTTCTTCAACATTAACCCTTAAAAAGCTTTCTGTTACAAGTTTTTCCTAACCACTCCCCATCCCTCCCCTAGATGGCAGGAAATCCACTACCTGTTAATTATGTTAAAATACTTGACAAATCGAATATATGTATACATATTTCCACACTTATCATTATTGTGCAAGAAAAATCGTATCTACAAGAAAAAAATCAGAGAAAGGAAACACAATGCAAGCAAACATCAATAGAGAGCGTGAAAATGTTATGTTGTGGTCCACATTTCATATCCCTCTCTCTGGGTGTATATGGCTTTCTTCAGTGAACAATTGGAAGTGGTTTGAAACATTTCATTGTTGAAGAGAGCCATGTCCATCAGAATTGATCATCATATAGTCTTTTAGTTGCTGTATATAATGTTCTCCTGGTTCTGCTCATTTCACTCAGCATCAGTTCATGCAAGTCTCTCCAGGCCTCTCTGAAATCGTCCTGCTGGTCGTTTCTCACAGAGCAATAATATTCCACAACATTCATATGCCATAATTTATTCAGCCATTCTCCAATTGATGGGCATCCATTCAGTTTCCAGTTTCTACAAGGCATATTTATTAATCATTGACTTTTTCAAATCATTTCAAAGTTTGGGAATATAAAAATAGATAGTTTCTGCCCTCAAAGAGCTTCTAACCTATTGGTAGAGATGATGCTACACCAATAAATTTGAAACAAATAGAATTCAATAAATGTGTCAGAGATATATGAGTAAACTACTATATTATTCATTCCTGGATGAAGAAGAGATTATTTCTGGTTGGTGTGGGCAAGGGAAACTTCTTGAACATGAACTGATTTTGTGATGTATTTTTCCCATTAAACAGAACTCTTGCAGAATGCATTATAATTATTTCATTATATTTAAATAGATGATTTTCATCTAGTCCTACCTTTCATTTTTCAGATGAGGAAATAGGCTCAGAGGGGAGAAGTTATTTGTTACACAGATCTTTAAGCCCAGGACTTCTAATACCAATGCAACCTTCACTTATTTTTAGTTTGAGTATTGAGTCTCAGCAAAGATGATGGTTCTTATAAATTTCAGTTTTACTAAAAGTCAAATTTCCCCACCATTCAAGCCTGCTGTGAACTTGCCTATGTAATCATTTTTAACAATATGTTAATTACTTTTGCCCAGGTGACTTCAGGTTTTGGAATAGAGTGTTGAAAGGGTTAGATTTGCATCACCTCTCCTTTATTTTGCTCCTTCAGGGAAAATAAGTTTTAAGATCCTAAAAGTTAAGGATTGAGTGATAGTATGAATAGAGCTGGACACCTTTTATTCAGGCTTAATTGGGAAAGTGGTTTTCTCTTTATTAAAAGAGCAGAATCCTATCAATTCAAAACTGACTGCTACAGAATAAATTTGGAAAAGGGAAACTACCCCCTGATCTTCAAAGCTGACAGATCCTGAAATGTTTTTTAGATGTGAAATTGTTTCACTCTAAGAGGAAGGCAAGTCTTAGATTTTAGAATATTATATGATCTCACCAGAAGTAGTCATCAGAGCTTCAAAACCTTTGTCTTCTAGGGTCTTGCTCTAGATTTTGCTCTCTTCCTTCAGTTGAGCAAAAACCCTTGGCCCTACTCTTCCTATTCTCTTTACCCTGACAATTTTCCCTTCCTATCTAGTAAGCAAAAAGAGACCTGGCTCTACTACTGGACTCTCTTCCTATATTCTTTATCTGGAAACCCAGAGAGCAGAAGCTTAATGGTCCTGCTCTATGCCCTACCCTCTTCCTTTCTTCTGATCCAGGATATTAGAGTGATCTGCTCTTATTGTGTCCTATTTCTCTTCTTGGTCAGCCTAGGAACACCTTTTGGCTCATCCATGACTCGCAGATCACCACGTGGTAAGTCCCACTGGGTTTAAGACAAGTGGTAATTGGCAATCTCTTGCCAACTTCTTTATAAAAATGTTTATGTCATATTTTCAGAGATAACTGCATATATTACATATTTAGGATTCATGTTAAGATTTTATTCTCATTATAGAGGAGGCATTTTAAATATATTTGTACAGTATAATTATGCTGACATCAGAATTTCCCTTTTTCGTCCATAGACTTGATACCTATCAACTTAGGTGGGGGTTACATGTTATTTAGCTAAGCATTTCACCTACTTTTTCTGTGCCTGATAATACCGATCCCAGAATACCTGCCTCCTGTCCTTTATACCTCCTGGGGCTGTCACCATTGGGAGGACAGGCTCTGTGACTTGGAGCAGTGACCTGTGAGGAAAATCACTCATCCTTCCCTTTTTGTTTAGTGATTATTACATAATCTTGTTATTGTGTACCATGTTTTCCTAATTCTGCTTACTTCACTCATCAATTAATATAGGTCTTTCCATGCTTTTCTGAAATCAACCAGCTCATCATTTCTTACAGAACAATAATATTCCATTACATTCATATATATTAACTTATTTAGCCATTCCCCAACTGATACACATCTACTCAGTTTCCAATTTTATGTCACTATGAAAAGAGCTGCTATAAACATTTTTGCACATGTGTCCTTTTTCCTTTTTTAATATCTCTTTGGGATCACTGTCCACATTCCAATGAGGGAGATAACATGTGAGGTATATGCAGGATAGATGGAAGATAATTTCAGTGTAAAAGGCCTTAGTACTGGGCTGCACTTAGAAAGCTCTCCTGACCCTAATCCCTTACTTAGTAAACTGTAGTGACTTTATAAATAAATTATTAATAAAAAATTATTGGCTTTATCAAAAAATATTTTTATCTCATTCTTTTTTATTTTGATTTTAATATATATTTTATAATGTATACTTCATTAATATATGTTTATTAAAACATGTATATGATTTATAAATAACTAAATATACACATATATTAAGTAAGTTCTGGGCCTACTATATCATAGTCTACTATACTGCCCATCAGAGTTCTAGGAGTACAACTGAGGGATTTGAGTGCTTCCTTTACTATTATCAACGAGTCCTCATTCTAGGTGTGCTTCTCCTACTATTAACTGCCAATAACAAACATCCTAATTTCTTTTTTTTTTATTTGCAAAACATATGTATGGGTAATTCTTCAACATTAACCCTTATAAAGCTTTCCGTTACAAATCTTTCCCCCCCTACTCCCCACCCCTCCCCTAGATGGCAGGATATCCACTACATGTTAATTATGTTAAAATACTTGACAAATCGAATATACATATTTCCACACTTATCATCAAACACCCTAATTTCATTTAATCACTTAATATTAATTAGAATTTGCAAACCAGATATTTATTTTAAAGATATAGCAAAAATAAACATATAAACATTTGCACTTCTTCCAACTCTTCAAGAGCACACTCCCTTAGAAACCTTGGTTTCTGGAGAAAACCAAATCAATCAGTTCAGTTTCTATAAAGTATTGGTTCTACCAAGTTCATGTCCACTTTTAGGATTATTTCTGGATGAGGTCTCATCTCAGCTACCCTCTGGACAGTATATGAAATTCCATCTTTACTCCTTTAGGCATTGATGCTGGGATGGCTACAAAATCTGGCAAACTCTCAAACTCTGAAACTCTTGATCTTCTGAAACTCACAAGTTCATAGTTCCCAATTTTACTTAAAATAAAAGCTAACACTAAAAAACAAAGAAAATACACTCAGGCTGAGAACCAAGGGCCTTCCAGTATTGTCTCTCACCAGACATCATCAATAAAAGGGTCAAACAAAGAGAAAACATTCAACAGGAGAGAGAGAGGCCAAATAAGGATTTCAGAAGGTGCCTCCAGTTCTGAAGACAAGACGCTTCCATTTAGGACATGGTTAGACCACAACCAGTTATAGAATGCTTATGTATGCTCTAAAGTTTCTTCAAGGCAGTTTCATTATATATCAGCTAATTATATAGTTAGCTTTCCAGAAGCAGACTTCCCGGCCTCTTCTATATAGGGAATTGCAAAGCTGAGAACTCTGATGAGTATATTACATTGGTTTACAAGGATAGGGTTTATTAATGCCAGCTCCCTTGTTGGAGTTCAAAGAATACCCCAAAAAGCTTGGGTTCGAGACTGATGATGTGAGGAGTCTCAAAAGAATTTGCAGGTTTGCACCCATCTCCAAGTCAAGGGGCAAAGTTTATTTATAATTGCAATGCCAATTAAAATGGACTAAGTTCCAAAAGAATTTAGCAAAGATCCAAGAGCAAGAAGACAAACTTATAGTAAAAACAGAGAGATCAGGTGCTTCATGTCACTGATAGGCTAATGTTTATGGAATTGATGAGTGGTCTCAGGATTGACTTCCATGATTTAGAGGTGGAGTTGAAGAGTGGTCTGATGTGCACCCTCATTATTGTCTCAGAAACTTTGTCATCACTGACCAACAGATTGTTATCAGACAGCCAGCATTGTTTGTGAAACTACAGCACTCCCAAGGCCAGGTGGCCTTATGGTTAAGGCCAGGTAGCTTTAGGGTTATTGCTACATCATCCCTGGGAGCTATACCACATCGCTACCCCCTCAAGTGTTTTATCTTCTGGAGCTGCTTCAGACTGATAAGGGGCATAGAGCTGGCCCTGCCCAGTGGGATCTGGACTGAGGAGGGGAGACATATGACCTGATGATGGTGGCAGCAGCAGTTAGGGGATGCTCAGGCTCAGGATCAGATGACAGGTGGTTTCAGGTTGAACAAAATAGTTGGAAGTTCATGGCCTGGAGCCTAGAAGAGACAAAGCTTATGAAAAGGTTGAATAACAGTTGATGTGGAAACCTAAACAACAACACCCTTGCAAATAGAGGCTTTCTATTCCTAGCATAAAAGACTTGGGAGGATCATTTATTAAAAAAAGATTATCTGTACCATGGGACACATAGTACAAACAGATGGTATTTCCACATAAGTAACAAACTTGAATAAAAACAATTCTTTTTATTGATATAACAACAAAATATCAATAGAATAACAGGTCACATAAACTATCAAATTAGGGACCTAATTTCATACAAATATATATCTAGTAATAGGCAGGCGACTAGGCAAAATACTCATTTATCTAATTAATTAGGCTATAATGACTACATATTTTCAGATTGAAAACAGCAAGATGGCACATACTTGTATTGTGCTCATGGCTTCTACTGACCACTTACTCTGATTATAGAAATTTGATATAAAAGGAAAAAGCAGAGATATGATTATAATAGCATTAAAACAAGTCTTTAGGCTTCAGCCTGAGAGCACATACATGATAGAAGAAAGCTTTTAACTCTGTTTGACTTTACATAATGGTCATAGTTTACAACCAATAATGCAGTAACAATTCTACTTCCTAGCCAGATGCGGGAATAATCAGATAGGAAACAAATACAAAGAAACAGAACTGGGAAACTGAGTCAGAAGGACTCACCTTGAGCAATGGCCAAGGTTGTTCTCCCAGCTCTTGCCCAGGTAGATTTTCACCTATGTCAGTTTAGTATGGCATCCCTCTGAGTAACTTAGGGCATTTCTCTTGAATGGTGGGTTACTGACTTAATTCAAAACTCAAAAGAATATCAGTTATAGTCCCAAGAGATTTTATCTCTACTAGCAAATTCTACTCATCATAGCTTAGGGCTAGATACATTATTTTTGTTCTCATGAAATTTCAATAAGCGATAAAAGTTTAGCAGGACCCACATAAAAGAGATTTTGTTTAACATCTTTAACATGTTTCTCTTTTCTTCTTCTTGAGTTTAAAATCATCCTGGTGCAGGGACCAATCATTAGAAATCATTTTTATATAATAAGTGAGCTTATAGATTCTTAGTAAACACACATTCCTTGTTTGGTAACTATATATCCTAAACAAGCTCATTTCTCAAGACTAATGAACTTGTTTATCCTGACGGTTTCAAAAAAAAAAAAACTTGCAAGTTTATAAATTAAGGGAAATTGACAGAGACCCAAGAGAAGGGGCTGAACTTGCTGTTGCCCACCCCAACTATCAGCTTCCCTGGGCTGTGCTGTTTGAAACCTCCCTCCATTCTGTGAAGGGAAGGAAAGGGCGCTGCACACCCTCATACTTGAAAGTAAACTGCTAAGGCTTTTGTTCCCTTTTGTTCTACACACAGAAATTATCAATTTTAATTTTAACATAATGACAATAACTCCAAATAATAGTTAACAATCTCAGAATTTTCCTTAATAATAACCAAATGATTTTAGCTGTGATTTCCTCTTAATTTTCCAGCAAAGGTAGAAAAGCCTAATTCCTAAATTATATTTACAAAATATTATAAAACAGTTAGCAAGGCTGATGAAATAAATAAACTTTCCACCTTCTTTTGTTGTCTAGTTTATTCTGGTCCCCAAACTATTGAAGCTTTGGAAATTTTCATGGAGGGTTCCGGCTTCTCCTCCTGTTCCCTTAAATAAGTTTCCCTTTTGTTTTAGGGAGAAAACAATTCTTAAAATTGAGATAGAGCAGAATCTATTGCAAAAATGAATAGGAGTCTCATATTAATTCACAGTAAAATGTCCAGTTTTAACATACACACCACTTAAAAAGTTATTTTAAAATTGATTTAACTTTAATTTATGAGGTTCCCTAAATTCTAATTAAATGTTCCAGTTAAAGTGAAGTACCATTTGGTTATTTTCCAATTCACACAAACCATTTCTCTTTTGTGAGCCAAGAAAGGGTTAAGTACCAGTTTTTACTGACAGGGTCTCCAGAATGTTTGCTGCCAGAGTTTTCTCAAACCCTTAAATCTTTTGTTAACACCATCAGTGCAAATAGATTACAGCTTATATATACCTTTAGTGGGTTTTGATTAGAGCTCCTTTAAAACTGTTTTTACTATCATATCTCAAATAACAAATTTCAAACTGAATTGTGTATATTTTCTTTCTATCTCTCTCTCTCACCCCTTCACCTATGTATACCTGCTACAGTCAAGGAAGGAGGGAAGGGGAAAGAAAGAGAGATTCTCTTTCCACTATGCACTATCCTAGTCCTGGAGAGCTCAGGCATTGTAACCTTAACTTAGTTGAATTTGTTTTCAAATTACTTTACACACACACACACACACACACACACACACACACACCATTTATCTCAACACTGGTGGTGTATATTGGTCACATCTAAAAGCCCATATAAAGTTATCAAATATGAAGCAATTATATCCAATAAAAGTTAATATTCATGTAGTATCTTTTATGCTAAGCACTTTTGCAATTGTGATCTTCACAACAAACATTATTTTTTTCTTTACAAATCAGAAAACTTGGCAGACATAACATAATTTGCCATAAATTACATAGTTAATATATTTTTGCAACTGAAACAGAGAATATCGGGCTTACCAAGTGCAGAGGCTGGCTGGATTTCTCACCTTACACTGCCATGTTTGGTGCACCTGGATTCTTTCCAGGCAATTGCTGGACAGAACCTGCTGAAGGCCGGGGTGGCTGATGTCAGGATCTCCCTTTGATGGTAGTTTCAGGTACCAAGGCTCAGGGAATGTTGACCATGGGGCCTGACCCCTACTCCACCCCCACCTTCTCCAAGCTGGCAGGGAAGTGCTTGGGCAAGGTGTGTGGGGTCCCCACTGCTGTTTCTCCTTCCCCCATTTATGTAGGTGGGGCAGAATTTCCCTGTAGTTCTTCAGGATTCTCTTTTACTAATCTGATCTGAGATGAGAGGGGGTAACAGAGGGATATGGGCTATGTCAATCTTGTTTAGCAATCCTCACAACTGAGAAGCATTCAAGATTCTGGGGAGTGGAGAATGCTGAGTGATCAGGGTTGTGGAGAGAGTCCCTTAATACCTTCTGGGGTACTTTCCCTTTTCAGCATCTATCTTAGCCTTTACATAAAGTGAACCATAATTTCCTTTCCCAATGAAGCAAAAGGGGATTCCAGACAAGATAGGAGTCAAAGAAGGGTTAACAAAAGTTGCTATTTCCTTAGGTTTTTTTTTTCCACTCTCTTCTTTCAGAATGGGTTAGATTTCTGAAATACTCCTCAGTTTCATAAAATTCACCTCCTTAATTCCATAAAAGCATATCAGTGATATAAAGCACTTGATCTACCTTTTTCCTATAAATTTATCATCTTCTTACTCCTGGTTCTTTGCTAAATTTTTTTGGAACGTAACCCTCTTTAATTGGCATTAAAATTATAATAAAAATTTCCCCTTGACTTGGAGATGGACCCAAGCCTGCAAATTCTTTTGAGATAGCTCATGACAACTCTGGAACCCCAATTTTTTTGAGTTTTTTAAGTTCTCCCTTGAAGCCCAATATCTCAGGAATTTTTTTCTTGCAATTTTAAAATGACTAATCACCAAACTTCTTAATCATTGTTTTCAAAACCTTTAAAATCTGCTAAGCTGTTATCTTAGTGTTTCTGTAATGTTTATTAGCTAACTTTATTTCTGTGGCTCTAAGCTTTGCCAGAACTAGAATCCACAGCAAAAAAGTCAGGCTTTTCCCTTTTTTAAGGTAGAAGTCAAGCATGTTAAGTATTCTTTCCCAGTGTTGCAACTACAATACAGAAATTTTTTCTTGCTGGTTTCATTTTAAATCTTTCTAGGTAACAAAATCTAGCTCACAGAATAAACATGACACAGACATACTGCACAGAGATGCAGACACAGATAAAAATGACATGAAAGAAGACTGTCCCATCTTTGCCAAAAGCCATAAAATCTATTCCTATACGCCTCACCTCCCCCAGCATCCCCAGGGAGAGTGAAAAGGTGGCAAAGGTCTCTTGATCAGGGGGGAACTATGCCAAGAATTATAAGAATTCCCAAGACCAGAAGTCCCCAGTCAAGGAAAGATTGCTGAACATGGAGCTCCTGACGACCCAAACAAGCCTTCCTAGGTACTTGGGGAGTCTCAGTTATAGGATAGAGGGAGAAAAGAATGGGAGGCTTACTTTGACAAGAAAAGAGTAAAGCCAGGGGAGACCATACTCTCCCTGTATGGGGCCACAAAATGTTGGGATTCAAGGGAGACCCCAAAAAAGTTGGGGTTTCAAACCGATGTCAAGAGATATCTCAAAAGAATTTGCAGGCTCAGACGTATCTCTGAGTCAAGGAGCAAAGTTTATTATAATTTTAAAGTCACTTAAAGTGGGCTAAATTGCAAAAGAAGTTAGCAAAGAACCAGGGGCAAGAGATAAATTTATAGGAAAAAGTTAGAGAAAACAGGTGCTTCATATCACTCATATACTAATTTTTTGGCTGAGAGGTAGAGTTGAGGAGTGGACTTTGTGCATAGGCACATTACTCATAATTCTCTGGGAAGAATGCCTGAGGAGCCTTCTGAAGGTGTATATTTAGGCTTGAACTGTCAGACACTTAATTTTGTCCTGAGCCTGACTCAACTTTAAGCCCCTCATTATTGTTGCTCATTAGTTTCAGAAACTCTGTTATCCCTAACTAATAGATTGTTATCTGACAGCCAGCAATATTTGTAGCCATACCATACTGTATGTATGGAGTAAACTGGGACAGGATAACCTAGGGGAAGAAATATATCATTTCCAGCTCCATCACTCCTAAGTCTAGGGGATCTTGGGGTTATTGTTACATCTCCCCTAGAAGCTGGACCATATCAGTCTGGTATATAGCTCATTATTGTCTCAGGAACTTTATTATTACTGACCAACAGATTGGTATCTGATAATCAGCATTGTTTGTGGAATTACAGCATTCCCTGTTGGAGGGGATGTGGGAAAACTGGGACACTGATGCACTGTTGGTGGTATTGTGAACGGATCCAACCATTCTGGAGAGCAGTTTGGAGCTATGCTCAAAAAGTTATCACATTGTGCATACCCTTTGACCCAGCAGTGTTTCTATTGGGCCTATATCCCAAAGAGATCTTAAAGGAAGGAAAGGGCCCCACATGTGCAAGAATGTTTGTGGCAGCCCTTTTTGTAGTGGCTAGAAACTGGAAACTGAATGGATGCCCATCAATTAGAGAATGGCTGAATAAATTATGGTATATGAATGTTATGGAATATTATTGTTGTATAAGAAATGATCAGCAGGATGATTTCAGAGAGGCCTGGAGAGACTTGCATGAACTGATCCTGAGAGAAATGAGCAGAACCAGGAGATCAATATACACGGCAACAACAATATTATATGATGATCAATTCTGATGGACATGGTTCTTTTCAACAATGAAATGTTTCCAACCAATTCCAATTGTTCAGTAATGAAGAAAGCCATATACACCCAGAGAGAGGCCTGTGGACCCCAGCATATCATTCTCACTCTCTCTGTTAATGTTTGCTTGCATTTTGTTTTCTTTCTCAGTTTTTTTTTCCTTTTTGATCCTATTTTTCTTGTGCAACAAGATAACTGAATAACTATGCATACATGTATTGGATTTAACATATATTGTAACATATTTAACATTTATTAGACTACCTGCCATCTAGGGGAGAGAGTGGGGGGAAGGAGGGCAAAATTTGGAACAGAAGGTTTTGCAAGGGTCAATGTTGAAAAATTACCCATGCATATGTTTTGTAAATAAAAAGCTTTGATTTAAAAAAAAAGAAGAAAAAAGAAAAAGAAATTTTTAAAAAGAATTACAGCATTCCCAAGGTCAGGTTTTAGGATTAAGGCCAGGAAGCCTTAGGGTTATTGTTACATCCTCCCTAGGAGCTACATCACATTACCCTGTTACATTCATATGGGTGGTACAGACTCAAAAATTAATTACTAGTAGCAGCGTATGATCAAAAAAAGTTTGGAGAGCATTGATCTATAGAAGAGGGAGTCTCTAGTCAATAAGCTTTATGAATCTCAGAGACCTGGAAACCCAAGAAATGAAAAGAAGAAATGTGAAATAGACTGCAAAGATAGATTGGAATCAATTTGTGGAGAGTCCTATGTAAGAGTCATTAAGTTAATAAAGCTTTATTAAGTGTCCATTGTGTTCCAGGCACTGTGCTTAGTGCTGGGAATACAAAGAATGGCAAAAGGCCATCCCTGCTCTCAAGAAGTTGAGAGTCTAATGGAAGAGACAACATGTAAACAATTATACACAGGAAGCTGCACACAATATAAATTGTAAATAGTCAACCGAAGGAAAGATCTAGAGTTAAGAGGAAACAATCAAACAATGTTTATTGATTGAATCAGGAAAGGCTTCCTATAGTAGATGAGATTTTTATCTGGGACTGAAGTAAGCCAAGGAGGCTTAGAGAAGGTAAATGATTTGATCAGGATCACAGTATCTTAGGTGAGATCTAAATCAAGGTCTTTTTGACTCCAGGTCCCATGTTCTGTCTCTCTAAGGGGTTTTTATTTTATTCTATAGGCAGATGGGGAGCTTTGAAAATGTTTTAGTAAGGAATAACATGTTTGTTCACACTTCCATTTAAGGTTTAAATATTTTGACAATCCAAAAAGAGGATTGTGGGGACTGAATGTAGATCACGTTTTCACCTTTTTTGTTTGCTTGCTTTTTGTTTTCTTTCTTATTTTTCTTCTTTTTGATCTTTCTCATGCAGCATGATAATTGTGGAAATATGTATAGGGGAACTGTACATATTTAACATACATTTGATTACTTGCTATATTAGGGGAGGATTACTTGCTATTTGTAAGAGTGAATGTTGAAAACTATTTTTCATACATTTTTAAAATAAAAAGCTATAATTAAAAAACAAAATAAAACACAAATATTTTGGCACCTATGTAAAGGACATACTGGAGAAGGAGAATACAGAGCCAATTACAATAATAAAGTGGCCCTGGAGTGGAAAGGGGAGGGACAGATTCCAAAGATGTTGCAGAACTAGATTCCTAGATTCAATAAGATTTGACACCTTAATAAATGGATGTATTGTGAGGGAGCAAAGGGGGAGTAGAGGAAAGGAAAAAATTGAAAATGTCTCATGGGTCTTGAGCCTGAGTGTGAGGAAAATGATGTCACACACAAATGAGTAAAGTGAAAGAACAATTCAGGGTGAATATTTTTAATGTTGAGTTTGAGGTACCATTAATAAATCTCGGTGGAGATGTCCAGCAAGAAGTTGGAGATAGACCCCTGGAGTTCAGAGATATAAAGGTTAGATAAAGATTTAGGAGTTGTGTTTGAGAAAAAATGATTAAATCTATTTGAGAATGGATAGAAAGAGAGAAGACATCAAGCTATGGGTCTATAAAAACTCCTATATATATAGTACTGTATTTGGAATCAGAAAGACCTGAATTTAAATCCAGCTTTAGATACTTAGTAGTGTGTGGCTCTGTGTGAATTATCTGTAGAATGGGAATTAAAAAAATAATATTTAACTCATAGGGTTTTTTTTAGATTTTAATGAAATAATATATCTAAATGGTTTTGTCAACTTTAAAGTCCTATATAAATATAAGCTATTATCATAATCATGATCATCTGTGAGACCTTGGGCAGTCACTTTATCTCAAGTATTCAAAGAATGCTTATTTAACCGAGTCAGAGAAGAGTTGCACTAGAAATGCTAAAGATCTATGACAATCTTTTATTCTTATTTTCAGTTCCAAATTCTCTCCCTTCATCCCTCAAAAATGCCAGAAATAAGATATACTTTATATAATATAAAGTATGACAATATTTTTAAAAGGTCTTTTAAGTGTTTGCCTTTTTTGTCATTGAAAAGCCTGGGTTGTCTCATTAACTTAAGTATTTAGTGAATACCTACTATATGCAAGATGTTTGTAGTAAGGGCAATAAAGAAGAAAAGAGGTCCCTACCCTTCAGATAGCTGTTTGGTTTCATAATGTAAAATAGTAATGAAAAGCATAAAAAATGAGAAATACAGTGCTCAGTGCTTCACAGCAGACCTTCCTTGCCTTTGTTCCATTTAAGAAAAAGGTTTTATCATTTTTTTTTCAATGCTGGTTCCTTTATGCCATTAGAGTTTCTGGTGGTTTACATAGTTAGACTTTAACTGGAATCTGCTGACAGAACAGAAATCACTAGACAGAAAAGTGAATGCAATCAGAGTGACTGGACTTTTCTTGAGATGTTAAAATATACAAAAGAGAAACTCACTATATTGATCATTTGGCATGGATTATGAGCCAAGAAAAATGGGTAATCACTTTTTAATTTTTTCAGTATAAGTTGAAAGAAGAAAGATGTTTGAATTTTATTTTGCAAATATTTAAAGTCATTCAAAATTCTGAAACTGTAGAACATTTCTCATTTATGTAATCATTTTGAAGATGTTTGCCAGCATATATTAGTATAAAAAATAAAAATTATATGTAGATGAGCATAGTCTAATTGTTTTCTTATTTTCTGAACTAAAAAAGAAATTTTTCCGTTTTTCTTTTCAAGTCTTCAATTCAGTTCAGGAAACTGGCTTTTAGAAAAAGAAAGTATTAATAGGAGTAGGGGGAAAGAGGTATGTGAAAGAAGGAATGGATGCTATAATAAAAAGAGCACTCAATTTGGTGCCAGGCAGTCTGGGTTTGAATTGTAAGCCTGCTAATGACTTACTCCTTGTGGGATGTTGATGAAGTCACCCAAAGACTTTGACCTTTCATGTTCTCACCTGTAAAAGAAGTTGCTAAGTCATATAACCTCAAAGATTCCTTCCTGCTCTAACACCTACAAAATTTTGGAGGCAGCAAGGTAACAGAGTGGATAGAGTACAAGAGTACTAGACTTAGATTCAGGAAGATTCAAATTCAAATCCTATCTCAGATAATTACTAGCTCTGGATAAATTATTTAACTCTTTCAGCCTCAGTTTCCTTTTTCTAAAATTAGGATAATGATGGTCCTTATTTCCCAGGGTCTTTTTGAGATTATATGCTTAAATATGTAGTAGACATCTTACAAACCTTGAAGTGCTATATAAATATATGTTTTATACCATGATGTTATATTATTATAATCTATTGTTTAATATGGATTTCTATACCAATATCTTGAATTTCTCTATCATGTATTGTTGTTTAATAGTTTCAGTAATATCCCATTCTTTGTGATCCCATTTGGGATTTTCTTGTTAAAGACACAGAAGTGGCTTGCCATTCCCTTCTCCACTCATTTTACAGATGAGGAAACTGAGGCAAACAAGATCAAGTGACTTTTCAGGGTCACATAGTAAGTGTCTGATTTGAATTCAGGAAGCTGAGTCTTCTTGACTCCAGATCTAGCATTCTATCCACTATTCTGCCTGGCTACCATGTATACCTCATTTCAGAAATAATTTGTGGAGGTGCAGCCAATCCTGATTTCTAAGGATCAACTTAATTTAATTGGGCAAGCATTTAAATTCTTGCTGTATGCTAGATGATGGGAATGTAAGAACATAATTAAAAAGCCCTGTTGTCAAGGAACTTAGGTTTATAGGTAACTGGTGTAACAGGGAACTTGTCCTTGAATTAGGAAGACCCAAGTTCAAATTTACCATCAGACCCTTACTAAGCTGTGTTACCATGGGCAAGTCACTTAATCTTAGTCTGTATATTGGAGATAAAAATAACACTTACCTTCCATGGTAGTTATAAGGATCAATTGAGATAATATTTATAAAGTTCTTTGAAAAGCTTAAAAGTGCTGTTTAAACGCCTGATTATTCTAGTTCTAACACTCTTGACAATGTTGTTTGTTGTGTCAAATGTTGGAAGCTTTGTCATTTGGATTTGAGGTTGTGGAGTATATGTCCAAGTGGGATCTGGGAAAGAGATCTTGGCAGAAATTTAGTCAGAAGTTGGCCTTCCCCTCCTGTGCAGACCAAGACAGGAGAAAGCTTGTCCATGAGAGAAGCCCAGTGAGGAAATGCTTTCTTATTATTGACCAGTATGATTCTGTCAAGTTTGTGCTATCTTCAAGTAGTCTATGTAAATTCAGCTGAAACCCAGGGTGTCTGTAAGTCTGTGGCACCATATTATTTATGAACTTTTGTCATTCAGCAGTGAGAGAAAACTTTCCCTCCTTGTTCATAAACTTTTGTGACCTTTCATAACTCTTTTGGTCAAAGGACAAAGCAAGCCAAAGCATATGACTATTTGCTGAGTCAATGAGGAAATGGTTTAAACAGGAAGAAAATCAAAATAAGTAACAGTCTAACTTCTGTTAAGTGCTCCAAGGCAAAAAGTATGGGAAAAGGGAAGATTTTTGTTGTTGTTGTTAGAGATTTCAGTAATAAACTATGTTGGAATTATGCTTCTCCAGTTTTGCTTTTATCCCTTTTTTCTTCCCAAAGCTACCAATAGGAAGACTACAATGTAAAACTCTCCCTTTTAGCATCTCTCATCAAAATAGAGTAAACTGAAAAAATACTTATTTAAAACCAAAATATATTTACTTGAAACACTCAATAATTCCTGCATAAAATGTCCCCTATAACACTGCTGTTCCTCACATGTAACACATCTCCAACCCAGGCTTTTGCACTGAGTATCCCCCATATGAAATGTTCTTCCTCTCTTAGCTTCCTTGGCCTCTTTCAAAATTTATGTCAAATCTCTCCTCTCTGAGCTATTTTCCAGTCCCTTTTGCTTCATCCCACACATCTGTGCTTTCCCTCTGGGATGACTGTCCATTTTGTACTATATGTATTTTTCATGTACATCATTATTTACATCTTGCCTCTCCCATTAATAAAATATGGGCTTCCTGGGATTAAGGACAGAATTTCTACATTTCTTTATATCCTTAGCACTTCGAACTTGGTATATCATAATGCTTAATAAATGCTTATTATTATTATTATATGTTATACTTGGGTACTTTGAAGAACCTATGATCTCAAAAATGTGATATTTTCCCCCAAGCGTGCCAGTTACAATCAATCCATGCCCGCCAATCCTGTGCAACTCTTGTCCAATCTTCTTATTACTTCTCCACAGAGTACCTGTCCAATATGCTGGGGGCCATATTTTAAATCTCGTGACACTACATGATTACCAGGAGAACATGTAGAATATCCTTCATTCTCAATACGTAAGCTAACTCCCTCTTTCTTCTAGTCGTACCTATCTTAGTACCCTTTAGACTATTTCTTCATAGTTTTGTATTGGATTATAAATCGAGATCTTAAAGAGACCTCGGAAGCTAACTAGTCCAATCTTTTCATTTTACCATTGATAAAATTGGGATCCAAGGTCATCCAAGTAGAAAGAGTCAGAGTAAGAATGTGAATTCAAGCTCTTGAACTGGGGCCCTTTCCATCTTGACTTGTTGCCATTATAATTCTTCACTGGTCTAGTCTACTTATTCCCACCTTGCATTTTCCCATTGGAGACTGTCATCTTCCATGGCTTGAAGCCATATAGTCAAGAAACATATATTAAACTTCATTTGAATGATGTTTTTTGTTTTAAAAAAATGGACTTGTTTTTGGTGAAAAGATGAGAAGTTCGATGTCATTAAAAGCATTGCCCAATTTCCCAAAAGCCCTTGAATACACTTTCTTTTTTTCCATTCAATTCCTGGCCCAATTTATTGTCCTACATAGGGCTTTTAAACTTTTTTTTTTTTTTAATTAAGATCCCCTTTGGCAGACTGGTGAAGTCTACAGACCTCTTAGAGTAATAGTTTTAAATGTATAATCTAAAATACATAGAATCATGAAGGAAACCAGTTATATTGAAATACATTTATTAAAATACTTTTAAAAACAGGGGTTTTTATTGATTATTTTTGTTGATTTTTATTGACCCTATAGTCATATCAATCCAAAGGAAAACAGATCAATTTGCATTAATGTACAACATATTCTAAAGTAGCAAGTAAATATGTTTAGCTTTGATATAGTATTCTTTGTTAATATATTTCCATGTAGCAAATTTATATATACATTTTATATATACATTTATATATACATTTACATTTATATATCATGTTAAAGTTTACAAAGCATTTTCTTGAAAACAGCCCTATGAAGTAGTTAGTACAAATATGACTACTCCCATTTTACAGATGAGAAAAGTAAGGCCTGGAAAAGTGAGAGTAATTGGCCATGCTAATAAATGCTGGAGGTGGGATAAGAACTCAGATCTTCTGACTTCATGTTATAAAATGAAAGAATAACATATTTAAAGCTGGAAGACATTTTAAAGTTCATTTAATTCAAATCTCTCCTTTCATTGTGAGACTTAGCCCAGTGCTAGACTAGTTAAGATGTAGCTGACAGAAATGACTTCGTTATTTGACCACTGATTTACCTGCCTTGTAGTAGGAAGTTCCTATGTACCAAATATTAGGTTATTCAGCTAGGTTTAAGCAATGAATGCAAGACTCTACTGCTAGTTTAGCTAACTTCCTCTAATCCATATATACAAAATTTGCAAGCTTTCCTCTGAATGCATTGGTTCATAAGGAAGGGGAGGGGTTGAAGTCCAGACCACCAGAGGATTCTTTTCCCCAAGGTCCTCCTCTCACTCAGTCCTTATGAATCTTCCCAGCAACAACAATCAGATAAAAAAAACCAGACACTTAAAGGTCTGGATTCTTGATGAAATACTTATACTTATCCCATCATATTTGCAAACCTCTATCTGTTTTGAACTGGGACTAGGTCTGGAGGGAGTCAGACTTGCATGTTTGGGAGTAACAAACTACTTTGAATGCTCCTGTTCATTTACAATTTCTTCACATTTACAGATTAAACAAAACAAAACAAAAACTGAAGCCAGAGAATTTAAATGATTTATTCAATTCAAGTAGGAAAGAAATAAGCATTTATTACACAATGTCAAGCATTTTATGCATATTATCTCATTTGATCATCACAACAAAGCTGTGAGGTAGATATTATTAATCCTATTTTATAATTATAATTACAATTTACAATAAAGGTGAGGCAGACAGAAGGGAAATGCCTAGGGTCATACAGCTGATAACTGTCTGAGTTCAAATTCAAACTCCCATCTCCTTGCCTCCAGACCCAGCATTTTATCTCCTGTACCACCTTACTGCATCTAATTTCATACACAGTAAAATGGAGTCGTAAAGTCAACATTATACAGGGATAAGCTTGCTTCACCAAGTTTTAATTGTTTTCAGGTATTCTGGAGGATAACTTATCATATATGATTCCATGGTAGTTGATAGCTCTCAAACTTTGCTTTGGGTTCTTGCTCCATTATCCCAAGTTAGAACAAAGACCTCATCAATGGGGTAATGAGAACTTTATGGCTACCTCAGTGTCACAGTAGGGAGAAAAGGGCCAGGTCTTCTCCTTAACAAGGCTTGAAACTGCCTTGACAAAGAAACCTTGACAAAGACCTTTCTTTGTCTCTTTGATCTCTTTGATACTTAATGATGATTCTGGCTAGTTCAGCCCCTGACCTATGCTTTGGTGCTTCATCTTTTAAAAGAGGAGAAAGACTGGAGAGTGGAGAATAATTTTGTTTTCCAAGTAAGACCCTGAGCAGCCACTATGCAGTGGCAGTTTATGCAAACTATCTTCTTATTTCTCTGGGGAGGGAGCAAACCACATTAGAAAAAACCCTTCTCTTTCTAATGAGGTGTTAATACCATCAAATCGCATGGCTCTTAGGCAAAAAACCCTCAAACTTACATCACAGAACCATAAAATGGTTATGTCTTGGTATTGTGTGTCAACTTGGTTCCTCAAATGTCTTTTCAATTTAGCAACATTTTCTGTTTTCCAATACCTTGTTTAGATCTGCAGACATTACTTAAACATGATAGGTACTGCCAATTTTGTGGACTTCTACCCATAGTTCATTGTCTATGATCATATGGTATATCACCAATGGCTAAGGATTGGTCTTATTACATAGTAGCTTAAATTATAACATTTTGTCTACATAATTTTTCTGTGTTTATCCACCCAAGAGAAGTAGTGGGTACACTTGCATTAAATGTCTTCATTTAGGCAATAGCTGGATGAACACTTGTTATGGATGTGATAGGATTCTTATTCAGTTAGGGGTTAGACAAGATGTCTGGTGTCCTGTTAGGATGTGAGGGTCTGAAGTTCTTACTTAGGATGATTTCCTGGGGGAGGGGGGGAATGGAAAGATATATGGTCCCACTTCAGCTTCATAGGAACTTCCAGTGTTTACATTCTATTAGCACAGCCTTCAATTGAGAAGGCATGCCATAGGAGAACACGGTACAGATTTTTAAAGTTTAAAGTGTTAAATAAATGGGAATTATTATAATTAAGAACATATTGAATAAGCAAACATATTAAAGAGATTTCCACTTTTAAAAAATCCTCACACCCAATACCAGAATTATAGAACTGAAATTTACTTATTATCTGTGACACTGGCCAAGGAAACTAACCTCTTTGAGACTCAGTTTCTTTCTCTGGAAAGGTTTGATTAGAAGATGTCAAAGGTTCCTTTTCATTTTATTTTTTTAAGATTATTATAGAGCACTTAGTCATTGTATCTTTTTGTGTTTCATTGTTCATTAGAGAGCTTATTTGCATTCTTAGTATTCGTAACTGTTGCTTTGTGCCAAAGGGAAACATGATCTGTTTTCTAATGAAGTGAGTTTCTAATGAACTAAAACACGACCTACTTTATAACCCAGTGTAACAGAATGAACTATGGAGAAATACAGGGATGATCTGTTCATTCCATTTAAATTCTCTGTATTTGTTCTAATGGAATTGTATTTGTAAAAGAAGAAAGCAGAACTCTTAATAACTGTTTTTACTTCCCTCTTTTGAAGAGGTAAAATGAGTGATTTTTCTTTTTTTCATGAAATAAAGTGCTGATTTTAAATTTTATATATGTATAAATTGCTTTATTTGTAACAGAAAACAAAATCTAGAAATGCTCGATATGTCAAATAAGTGGGAAATGGTTAAATAAATTGGGGCATATTAATATATTATTGCATAGTAAAAATTACAAATATTAAAACTACAAAGACACATGAAAGTGAGCTCATAGGGGAAAAATATATATTTCTCATTAACTACAACTGTAGTCAACAATAAAACTATGCAATGTGATGCAAAAGAAATCAAGAGAATAATTTATATTAATGATTATTAATGGCAACAAAAACCTCCTCATGTCCCATTTGGAAAAGAGAAAAAAAGGGACATAGAAAATTATTATTTTATTCTAATAAAAATTATTTATATAATAAAACCATTATTACAGATACTTCTCAAAGACTGTACATTTCAAAGAAGGTGTTGACTTTTATTGGTAGAGGAATTTGCCTCACCCCAAAGTTTTCTATATTAATGAAATCACAGGTCCAGTATTTTTATCTAAACTTAAAGTCTATCTCCTGTTATATAGTCAAATCGGCATAGGCTGGCTAATGTCTACAGTATGGTTATCTGAATAAATACACATATATTTATTTCTCACTGCTACTGTCTCATTTCCTTAGATGGTATCATAACATTATGACCAAAACTAAGGTAAACTAAGGAATAAGGTTCCAAACAAAATTGATTAATTTACAAAGTACAAATCTGCTAACAAACAGCAGATTTGTTTCCTCTCAGAAAAACTATGTGGTGGATGAAAGATGAAATGACTGAAGAAAAAATGATTCGAGCTTCCAGCTATATCAATTTATTAAGCAATGCATGCCAATTGCCCAACAAATACCTCAGCTTAAGGCTGGACCCCCCAATATAGGAGACATACTTTTAAACATTAAAAATAATCAAATTATATCAATTAAAAGGTAACAATGTAATATTAAGAAATCTGATTTTGAATTGGAGGAAAGATTAGGAACTTTCTAAGTTGGGAGGGGGAGAGTGAACAGGTGCAATTTCCTGAACTCAGGAAAAATATGTCTTTCTTCCCTTCCTCCCCAAGTATATATAAACAATCAAATGAACATGGAAACAAAAACTGACTGATGAGTATGAGACCAGTTTTCAAATAAGATATATAGATTGCTTGAGATACACAATTCTGGGAAAATTCTTTGCATCATTCTTTGGATCTGATTGGGTTTCTAGTCAACGTAATTGGGATCCTTAGTTAATGATCTCTAAGTAGCAGGCAGAGGTAGTTCAGCTTTCCAGACACACAGGACTGGGTTCACATGATGCAAAGGTACTTTCACAATTCTCCACAATTGAATAAAGTCACAGGACAAAAATCAGACTAGACCCATAACTGAATAGAAAAGGAAATAAGAAAGGAAATTGAGTCACAAAATGGAATCAGTGTGATTACTCAATTCTTACCCCCAAACTTTGTTCCAAACCCCTCAATTCCCTCAGCTAAGACCCCAAATGAGGGGGATGGTTCTCTTTTATAGACAAAATGAGGAACATGCAGAACGGAAGGCAGCATCATAGATGAGGAAAACAGTATAACTGGGAACAAAGCTCGTAGCCTCATAAGCAGATGTCCTTCTTAATGGGCTAATCCTGCACTTGAAGAAGGTCATTTACCTGAGAGCCTGGGGTTTCAGAAGGGGCTGAGGAACAATCAATATGGTGCTCACCCCCTGAGCTTCAAAAGCAATGTTAGGAGCAGAACAGAAATGTATGCAACACGTTTGGATCTGACCAAGGCCTCTGACACTGTTAGTTACAAGGGCTTATGGGAAATTATGTCAAAATTTGTTGCCTAGGGAAGTTCATCAGTTTAATATGTCCATTTCACGATGGCCAGCTTGCCCGGGTTCTGGACAATGGACAATGCTCTCAAGATTTCCCAGTCACCAACGGAGTGAAACACGGCTGGGTACTAGCGCCTCTGCTTTTTAGCATGATGTTTCCAGCCATGTTGTCAAACACCTTCAATGAGGATGAACATGGCATCAAAGTCAGCTGCAACTTGAAAAGGCCACAAACCAAAACGAAAGTGGAGGGAATGTGGTGCCTGATTCCTTGTTTACAGATTGGGCACTGAATGCAGCCTCCAAAGCTGGGTAGATTCTCTGCCACTGGTGTTAATTTTGGCCTAACAATTAACACAAAACACAGGTGCTCCATCAGCCAGCACCATGCCATCCATCTATGGAACCACCAGTTACAGCAAATGGGGAAGTTTTGAACGCTGTGCATAAAAGTTCACTTTGGCAGTGTACTTTCCAGGGATGTCCACACTGAAAACGAGGTGGATACATGCATTGCCAGAACTAGCTGGCAAAGGAAAGTGGGGGAGAGGAGAGCTATTAGACTACTGTCACCAAATTCACAATCTCTGCCTCATTCTTGACTCCTTACTGTCACTCATTCTACCCATACGGTTCTTAATTGCCCGAATTTATGGTCTCCTTTTTCACAACTCTGATGTATATTTTCTTCTCTCATAGCTACCACCTGGGTTTAGGTCTTCATCACCTTTTAGCTAAACTATTTCAATAACCTCCGTATTGATCTCCTTACCTCAAACCCTTTCCAATCTATGCTCAGTGCGTCTGCCAAATTGATATTTCCAAAGTTCATATTTAACTATGTAACTCAATAAACTCCACTGGCTCCCTATTACTCTTAGGATCAAATATAAACCCCTCTTATATTTAAAACCCTTTATAACATGCCTCAAATATACTTTCAAGCCTTAGTACAGATTATTCCCTTTTATGTACTCTACCATCAGGTAAAACTTGGCCTATTTCTCACACACATTATCACATCTTTTCTTCAGATCTTTATGATTGTTTCTTATTCCAGGAATATACTCCTTCCTCACTTTCAACTCTTAGAATTCCGAAATTTCCTTTTAAGCTCAGGTAAAATACAATTTACCTTCTCTTACAACTACTCTTTCCCTTATCCACCATTAAGGCCTTCTCCTCCAAGGTAACTTTATATTTAATTTTTGTATATTCTATAAATGCCTATATTCATACATTTGTCTCTCTGGAGAAAATGTGACCTTCTTGAGGGCATAGACTGTTTAATTTTAGTTTTTTGTAACTCTAGTACTTACCATAAAGCTTGGCACAAAATAAGTACATAATAAATGATTATTGCTTCATTGAAATTGTAGAGAAGATTTAGGTTTGTCAAAAAGAAAAATTTCCTAACAGGAAGAATTACTGAAAATTTAGATTAGTTAGTACTGCAAGAGCAGGTTCTCTAACAGTAGAGAAACAAATGTTGGATAATCACTTGGATAATAAGAATAACATTCTTATTCAGATAGGGGTTGTCTCTTCTAATTGTGAGATTCTGTGATTTTATGTGGCTATATGCAGGGCATATATAAAATGCATTCTTCTAGTGCCACCTTCTGGTGAACTTTTATTAAATTTTAGAAATAGTTTGAATTGACCATGTCAGTTTTTAAAGGTTTTTTTTCCCCATCACCTGAAAAATTAGTAGTATGAAGAATAAACAATTTCTTCCAAAGTTAGAGTAATAATTGAAAATATGCTATGTAATAGCAAACTATGAAATCTGAGATTTCATGCAAGTCTAAGAAATGTTATCATGGACTTACAGAATACTAACAGGGGAAAGAATCTTTAAGATGATCAGCTTATAATCATCTAGAATTAAATGATGGGTTTTGAAGAAAGAATTTTAATAAAACTATAATTATATTGATAGTTTTTAATCCTAATTAAATGAAAAAAAAGTGTCTTCTGTAAGCTATATGTTCCCTTCTCTAGGTAATGTGGCTTGAAGGTTTTTGCCCTCAAGCTTACAAAAAGACAACTTATAATTATATCAATTATTCAGAAAGGGAATGGAATATGTGAGTTGCCTACCAGAGAGTGACTCTGATATTTATATGGAATAATTTTCCTTAAAGCTGCAGGATCTCCCACTGGACACTAGAGGGTGTTCCACCGGAAATTCCCTCAACTAGTGGTTTTCAAAGTTTTGTTCTCAGTACCTTTATATTATTAAAAATTAATGATGATTTGTCAAAATAATTTTTGTTTATGTGAACTATATTTATAGACATTTACTATGTTAGAAATCTCAGTATCTTTATACTATTAAAAATTAATGATGATTTGTTCCAAGAGTTTTTGTTTATGTGAACTATAGTCATAGATATTTACTATATTAGAAATAAAAACTAATTTTGAATTTGTAGACCTTTTGAAAGTATTTCAGAGATCACCAAGATTCTCTGAACTACACTTTGAGAACCACTGGGAAACAGGTTAACTGCTGAAATTGTGTCTTCAGATGGCAGTGCTGGCTAGGTCCAGAAATTAATAAAAGTTAGACTTTATGTACCTTTTTGAAGTTTGCATAGTATTTGATTTGTATTTAATTTAATTTAATTTATTACCACTTACCTTAGTACAGGAATGACTACGTCAGGCTACCCCAGCTCAGTGAACAAGCCACCAAATATCTGAGGCCCTAGCACTCAAAGCCATGTTTCTCAGCACAGGAAGCTTGAGACAGCATCCCTTGAGCCCAAGAAACAGGTCTCAACTTTAAAAGCCACAAAATAGGCAAAAAAGGAAGCAAGAAACAAAAAAGGACCTTGATCTTAGAAAGTCAGTATGGTGACAGGGAAGATCAGAACATCAACTCAGAAGAAGACAACATGCTCACATGTGAAACCTCAAACAGGAATATGAATTGGTCTCAAGCTCAAAAAACCTTCTTAGAAGAGCTCAAAATGAATTTTAAAAGTTAAACAAGAAGTAAAAGAAAAATTGGGAAAAGAAATGAAAATTATCCAAGAGAGAGTCAACAGCTTGGAGAAGGAAGGAGAATTGACTGAAGAAAACAATTCCTTAAAAAATACAAATGGTCAAAAAGCAAAAAAAAAAATTACTCAAGAAAACAATTCCTACAAAAGTAGAATTAGTCAAAGAGAAAAGGAAGTACAAAACATAACTCATACCTTAAAATGAGAATTGGGCAAATAGAAGATAATGATTCTATAAGAAATCAAGAAGTAATCAAATGAAATGAAAACAATGAAAAAAGTAGAAGAAAATTTAAAATACTTCATTGGAAAAACAACCAACCTGGAAAATAGATCTGGCAGACATAATTTAGGAATTATTGGATTATTGGACTACTTGAAAGCTATGATCAAAAAAAAAAAAAAAAGAAAGAAAAGAAAGAAAAGAAAAGAAAAAAACACCAGCCTGGACAGCATCTTTCAAGAAATCATCAAAGAAAACTGCCTTGATAACCTAGAACCAGAGAATAAAATAGTTATTGAAAGAATCCACCAATCACCTTCTGAAAGAAATTCCAAAATAAGAGCTCCAAGAAATAGTGTAACCAAATTCCAGAATGATCAGTTTAGGGAGGAAATATTGCAATCAGCCAGAAAGAAACAATTCAAATGTAGAGGAGCCACAGTTAGGATTATTCGGGACTTAGCAGCTTCTACATTAAAGGATCAGAGGGTCTGGAATATGATTTTCCAGAAGGCAAAAGAACTTGGACTATAAGCAAGAATCAACTATTTGGCAAAATTGAGCATTATCTTTCAGGGGAAGTGATAGATATTCAATTAAATAAAAGACTTTCAAACACTCTGATGAAAAGATTGGAACTAAACAGAAAATATGATCTTTGAATACAGAGCTCATGAAAAGCATAAAAAGATAAAAAGGGAAATTTTTTTTAAAATGTTGTTTAAAGGTTAAACTGTTTACATTTCTGCATAGGAAGATGATACTTGTAACTCATGAGAACTGTATCTTTATTAGGGCAGTTAGAAGGGGTATACATAGACCGGGGTATGGGTATAAGTTGACTTTGATGTGATGATATAAAATAAGAGATAAAGGTATGGTAAAAGCATTATATTGGGAGAAGAGTAAAGAGGAGGCAAAATGGAATAAATTATATCACATGAAGAGGCACAAAAGACTATTACAGAAGAGTGGTGATTGAGGATTGTTTGAATCTTAACCTCAATGATTATGGAGGGAATAATATTCACACTCAGTTGGGTATAGAAAGTTGTCTTATCCTATAGGAAAGTAGGAGGAGAAAGGGGAATGAAAATGGAAGGGATGGATAGATAGGAGGGCAGAAGTAATAGGGGAAAGAAGAAAAAGAAGGGAGGAATGGTGATAGAAAGGAGGGCAGATTGAGGGAGGCAGTGGTCAAAAGCAAAACACTGGTGAAGAGGGACAGGAAGAAAAGAGAGGAAAAAGTAAAAACAAAGGAGATAATATAACAGAAGGAATAACACAGTAATCATAATTGGGAATGTAAGTGGGATGAATTCTGCCATAAAACAGAAGCAGACAGCAGAATAAATTAAAAACCAGAATCCTACAATATGCTATTTATTCTTGCTTTTTTAGTCATATGCCTATTTCATTGATCTGCTCTTTCTCTAATTTATTCATATAAGCATTTAGAGATATGGAATTTCCCCTAAACTGTTTTTGCTTCATCCCATAATTTTTGGTATATTGTTTCATTATTGTCGTTCTTTTGGATGGAATTATTGATTGTTTCTATGATTTGTTGGATTCTTTAGGATTACATTGTTTACTTTCCAATTAGTTTTTAGTGTCTCTTTCCATGGCCCTTTATTACATGTAATTTTTATTGCATCATGATCTGAAAAAAGATACATTTATTATTTCTGCTTTTTTGTATTTGATTGTGAGGTTTTTATGCTCTGATATGTGGTCAATTTTTGTGTAGATACCATATATTTACAAGAAAACCCTTTGAAACAGAGAGATATACACAGAATAAAAGTAAAAGCTTGAGTAGAATATGTAATGCTTCAGCTGAAGCAAAAAAAAAAAAAAAAGCAGGGGTAGTAATTATTATCTCAAACAAAGCAAAAGCAAAAATAGATCTAATTAAAACATAAGGAAGGATCTTGTTGAAAGATACTATAGACTAAATTAAATAATATTAGTGCTAAACATATATGCACCAAGTGTTATTTAGCATCCAAATTCTTAGAGGAGAAATTACCGAAATAGACAGTAAAACTAAACTAGTGGGGAACTTCAATTTCCCCCTCTCAGAATTAGATAAATCTAACCACAAAATAAACAAGTTAAGGAGGTTAATAAAATCTTAGAAAACTTACATATGAAAGACATCTGCAGAAAACTGAATGAGGATAGAAAGGAAGATACCTTTGTCTTAGTGATATATGGTACCTACACAAAAATTGACCATATATCAGAGCATAAAAACCTCACAATCAAATACAAAAAGGCAGAAATAGTAAATGAATCTTTTTTTCAGATCATGATGCAATAAAAATTACATGTAATAAAGGGCCATGGAAAGAGACTAAAAACTAATTGGAAAGTAAACAATATAATCCTAAAGAATAAATGTGTCAAACAACAAATCATAGAAACAATCAATAATTCTATCCAAAAGAATGACAATAATGAAACAACATACCAAAAATTATAGGATGAAGCAAAAACAGTTTAGGGGAAATTTCATATCTCTAAATGCTTATATGAATAAATTAGAGAAAGAGCAGATCAAGGAAATGGGCATATGACTAAAAAAGGAAGAAAAAGAACAAATTAAAATTCCTCAATTAAATACAAAATTAGAAATTCTGAAAATCAAAGAAGAGATTAATAAACTTGACAGCAAGAAAACTATTGAACTAATAAATAAAACTAACAGTTGGTTTTACTAAAAAAAAAACAAAACCCTACAATAAAATAAACCTTTAGTTAATTTGATTTTAAAAAATAAAGAAAACAAAACCACCAATATCAAGAATGAAAAGGTTGAATGAATTTACCACCAATGAAGATGAAATTAAAACAATAATTAAGAACTATTTTGTCCAACTCTGTGCCAGTAAAACTGACAATCTAAGTAAAATGGAAGAATATTTACAAAAATGTATATTGCCCAGATTAATAAAAGAGGAAATAAAATGCTTAAATAACCCCATTTTAGTTTTTTTTAATTAAAGCTTATTTTCAAAACATATATATAGATAATTTTTCAACATTGACCTTTGCAAAACCTTGTGTTCCAAATTTTCCCTGCCTTCTCCCCATCCCCTCCCCTATATGGCAAGTAATCCAATATATGTTAAACATGTTAAATCCAATATATTTATACAATTATCTTGCTGCACAAGAAAAATCAGATCAAAAAGGAAAATAAACGAGAAAGAAAACAAAATGCAAGCAAACAATAACAAAAAGAATGAAAATGTACACTCAGTTCCCACAGTCCTCTCTCTGCGTGTAGATGGCTCTTTTCTTCATAAGATCATTGGAAGTGGTCGGAATCATCTTAGTGTTGGAAAGTCACATCCATCAGAATTGATCATCATACATTGTTGGTGGAACTGTGAATGGATTCAGCCATTCTGGAGAGCAATTTGGAACTACGCTCAAAAAGTTATCAAACTGTGCATATCCTTTGACCCAGCAGTGTTTCTATTGGGCCTATATTCCAAAGAGATCTTAAAGGAAGGAAAGAGACCCACATGTGCAAGAATGTTTGTGGCAGCCCTTTTTGTAGTGGCTAGAAACTGGAAACTGAATGGATGCCCATCATTTGGAGAGTGGCTGAATAAATTATGGTATATGAATATTATGGAATATTATCGTTCTGTAAGAAATGACCAGCAGGACGATTTCAGAGAGGCCTGGAGAGACTTGCATGGATTGATGCTGAGCGAAATGAGCAGAACTAGGAGATCATTATACATGGCAACAACAATACTATATGATGATCAATTCTGATGGACATGGCTCTCTTCAACAATGAAATGTTTCAAACCAGTTCCAATTGTTCAGTGAAGAAAGCCATATACAGAGAGGATTATGAAATGTGGACCACATAATATTTTCATGCTCTCTATTGATGTTTTCTTGCATTGTGTTTCCTTTCTCTGATTTTTTTTCTTGCAGATATGATTTCTCTTGCACAATAATAAGTGTGGAAATATGTATACATATATTTGATTTGTCAAGTATTTTAACATAATTAACATGTAGTGGATTTCCTGCCATCTAGGGGAGGGGTGGAGACTAGGGAAGAAAAATTTGTTACAGAAAGCTTTGTAAGAGTTAATGTTGAAGAATTATCCATACATATGTTTTGCAAATAAAAATTTTTAATAATTAAAAAAAAGAATTGATCATCGTATAATCATAATAACCCCATATTGGAAAAAGAAATTGAACAAGACATCAATGTACTCCCTAAGAAAAAAATCTCCCAGGCCAGATGGATTTACAAGTGAAGTCTACCAAACATTTAAAGGACAATTAATTCCAATTGCTGTCTTGGGGAGAGAGGGAGAAGGAGGAGAGGGAGAAACATTTGGAACACAAAGTTTTGCAAAGGTCAATGTTGAAAAATTATCTATGCATGTATTCAAAAAAATTAAATACTATTTTTAAAAAAGAGAAATATTTAATCTTTTAAAAAGGTGTGATCCTACCAAATTCTTTTTTTTTAAATTTCAATAATATTTTATTTTTTCAACTACATGTAAAGATAGTTCTTAACATTTATTTTTGTAAGATTTTGGTTCCAAATTTTTTTTCTTCCTCCCTTCATTACCTCTCCCCTCCCCAAGACAGCAAGCAATACAATATAGGTTACACATGTACAATCATTTTAAACATATTTTCATATTAGTCATGTTGTAAAAGAAAAATCAGAACAAGGGGCAAGAAAGAAAAAGTAAACAAACAAACAAAAAAAAGGTGAAAATGGTATGCTTTGATCTTCATTCAATTTCCAAAGTTCTCTCTCTATATGAAGATGGCACTTTCCATCCCAAGTCTATTGAAATTGCTTTGGATCACTGTACTGCTGAGAAGAGCTAAGTCTATCATAATTGATCATTACATAATTTCGCTGTTACTATGTACGATGTTCTCCAAGTTCTGCTCATTTTGCTCAGCATTAGTTGATGCAAGTCTTTCCAGGCTTTTCTGAAATCAGCCTGCTCATCATTTCTTATAGAAAAATAATATTCTGTTATATCCATATACCCTAACTTATTCAGTCATTCCTAAATTGATGGACATACTTCCAATTTCCAATTCCTTGCCACAACAAAATGAACTACATTTTTGTACATGTGGATCCTTACCCCTATTTTAAGATCTCTTTGGGATACAGGCCCAGTAGTGACAATGCTGGATCAAAGGATATGCAGTTTGATAGCCCTTTGGGCATAGTTTTGGACTCATTTATACACAAGTTGTCTCTCTCACTAGAATTCAAATGACATGAAGATAGGAACTATTTTTGCTTTATTTCTTTGCATCTCTAATGTTTAGCTTAAGATGTTGCACAGAGTAAATTCTTGAAGAATGTTTGTTGATGGAATGATATCTATTTTGCATACACTCATCTGTGTGCATATACATATATATATATATATATACACAGACACATATATTATCTTTCCTGATAAGACTATAAGTTTATTTTATTCTATTTACAGTGTCTAATAGTGCTTGGCCCAAGGTAAATACTTAATGAATATTTGATCATTGGTTGATTGCTCTTCATTTCATTCATCTTCAGAACATTCTTGTGAAGTAGGGGCAAGTCATTTTCCTTTTCTTTTTTTTTTATTGTAAATTTGACTCAGTTCCCTATACATTTGAGAAATGAAGCCTTCATCAGAGAAACTTCCTTCAAAACTCTTTTTACAATTACTAATGCTAACTATATCCCCCCATTGATCCTATTCTCTTTCATTTCCTCAAAAGTATTTTGCTATTGAACACCCCTCCCCTAATATGCCCTTTCTTCTGTCACCCTCACCTCTTCCTGTATGTTTTTCCGTGACTCCCTTTCCCATTCTCCCAGTACATTCCTCTCTCACTCCTTAATTTTTTTATATTATTCCTTCATTTTCAATTTACACCTGCCCCATCCATCTATCCATCTATCTATCTATCTATCTATCTATCTATCTATCTATCTATCTATCCATCCATCCATTATCTACATGTCTATCTATTTATCTATTTTTTCTAACTGCCACAAAAATGAGAAAGTTCTAATGAGTTACAAATATAATCCTCCCATGTAGTAATATAAACAGATAAACCTAATTAAATTCTTATGGTATCCCTTTCCTTATTACCTTCTTATGTCTCTCCTGAGTCTTGTATTTGAAATTTTCTATTCAGTTCTGGTCTTTTCATCAGGAATGCTTGAAAGTCCTCTCTTTTACTAAGTTCCCACCTTTACCCCTAAAAGATTATACTCAATTTTGCTGGATAGGTGATTCTTGGTTATAATCCTAGCTCCATTGCTCTTTGGAATATCACATTCCATGTTCTCTGATTCTTTAATGTAGAAACTGCAAAAGCTTGTGTTATCCTGACTATGGCTCCACTACACTTGAATTTTTTCTTTCTGGATGCTTGCAATATTTTCTCCTTTACCTGGGAGTTCTAGAATTTGGCTATAATATTCCTGGGAGTTTTCATCTTGGGATCTCTTTTAGGGGGTGATCGGTAGTTTTTTCTTTTCAAATTCTATTTTACCCTTTGGTTCTAGAATATCAAAATAGTTTTCTTGATAATTTTTTGAAAGAGGATGTCTAGGGTCTTTTTTTTTTCATCATGGTTTTCAGTCTGACCAATATTTTTAAAATTATTTCTCCTGCATCTCTTTTCCAGGTCAGTTGCTTTTCCAATGAGATATTTCACATTTTTTCCTGTTTTTTATTCTTTTGGTTTTGTTTTATTGTTTCCATTTACCATTTGTTACCATTTGTTAATTCTAATTTTCAAAGAATTATATTTCTCAGTGAGCTTTTCTATTTCCTTTCCCATTTTGTCAGTCTTGTTTTTTAAGGCGTTTTCTCATTAGATTTTTTTTTAAAATCTTACTTATTTTCCTCAGTTACTTTTAAAAACAATTTTTTTACATTTGTTTTTTTTTAAGCTTTTTATTTGCAAAACATATGTATGGGTAGTTATACAACATTGACCCTTACAAAACTTTCCGTTACAAATTTCCCCCTCCCAGTCCCCTCCACTCCCCTAGATGGAAGTCCACCACATGTTAATAATGTTAAAATACTTGACATATCAAATATATGTATATATATTTCCACACTTATCTTGCTGTGCAAGAAAAATCGTATCTACAAGAAAAAAAAATCTGAGAAAGGAAATCCCAATGCAAGCAAACATCAATAGAGAACATGAAAACATTATGTTGTGGTCCACATTTCATATCCCTCTCTCTGGGTGTATGTGGTTTTCTTCACTGAACAATTGGAACTGGTTTGAAACATTTCATTGTTTCATCAAAATTGATCATCATATAGTCTTCTTGTTGCCGTGTATAATGATCTCTTGGGTTCTGATCATTTCATTCAGCATCAGCTCATGCAAGTCTCTCCAGGCCTCTCTGAAATCATCCTGCTGGTCGTTCTTACAGAACAATAATATTCCATAACATTCATATACCATCATTTATTCAGCCATTCTCCAATTGATGAGCATCCACTCAGTTTCCAATTTTTAGCCACTACAAAAAGGGCTGCCACAAACATTCTTGCACATGTGGGTCCCTTTCCTTCCTTTAAGATCTTTTGGAATATAGGCCCAATAGAAACACTGCTGGGTCAAAGGGTATGCGCAGTTTGATAACTTTTTGAGCATAGTTCCAAATTGCTCTCCAGAATGGTTGGATCTGTTCACGGATTCACCAACAACGTATCAGTGTCCCAGTTTTCCCACATCTCCTCCAACATTTGTCATTATCTTTTCCTGTCATTTTAGCCAATCTGACAGATGTGTAGTGGTACCTCAGAGTTGTCTTAATTTGCATTTCTCTAATCAATAGTGATTTGGAGCACCTTTTCATATGACTAGAAATGTTTTTAATTTCATAATATTAAAATTGTCTGTTTATATCATTTGACCATTTATCTACTGGAGAGTGGCTTGAATTCTTATAAATATGAGACAATTCTCTATATATTTTAGAAATGAGGCCTTTATCAGAACCCTTAAATGTAAAGATGATTTCCCAATTTATTGCTTCCCTTCTAATCTTGTCTGCATTAGTTTTGTTTGTACAAAAACTTTTTAACTTAATATAGTCAAAATTATCTATCTGGTGTTCCATTAAGAGTTCCAATTCTTCTTTGGACATAAATTTATTCCATCTCCACAGGTCTGAGAGGTAAACTATCCTATGTTCCTCTAATTTGCTTATAATATCACTCTTTATATCTAAATCATGAACCCATTTAGATCTTATCTTGGTATGTGGTGTTTGGTGTGGTCAAGCCCTAATTTCTTCCATACTAGTTTCCAATTTTCCCAGCAGTTTTTGTTGAATAGTGAGTACTTATCCCAAAACCTGGGGTCTTTGGGTTTATCAAACACTAAATTGGTATAGTTATTGCCTAGTTTGTCCTGTGATCCTATCCTATGCCACTGATCGACTACTCTATTTCTTAGGCAATAGCAAATGGTTTTGATGACTGCTACTTTATAATATAGTTTTAGATCTGGTACAGTAAGGCCACCTTCATCAGCTTTTTTTTTTTTTCATTAATTCCCTTGAGATTCTTGACCTTTTGTTCTTCCAAATGAATTTTGCTACTATTTTTTCTAGATCTGTAAAATAATTTCTTGGGAGTTTGATAGGTATGGCACAAAATAAGTAAATTAGTTTGGGTAGTATTGTTATTTTATTATATTCGCTTGGCCTACCCATGAGCATTTGATGTTTTTCCAATTGACTAGGTCTGACTTTGTGTGGAAAGTGTTTTGTAATTTAGTTTGTATAGTTCCTCACTTTTCCTTGGCAGATAGATTCCCAAATATTTTACACTATCAACCATTATTTTGAATGAAATTTCCTTTTTGTATCTCTTGCTGCTGAACTTTGTTGGTAATGCTGATGATTTATGTGAATTTATTTTGTATCCTCCAACTTTGCTAAAATTGTGAATTATTTCTAGTAGTTTTTTAATTGAGTCTCTAGGGTTCTCTAAGTATACCATCATGTCATCTGCAAAGAGTGATAATTTGGTTTCCTCATTATCTACTCTAATTTCTTTTATCTCTTTTTCTTCTCTTACTGCCAAAGCTAACATTTCTAATACAATATTAAATAGTAATGGTGACAGTGGGCAGCCTTGTTTCACTCCTGATCTAATTGGAAATGATTCTAGTTTGTCTCCATTATATATGATGCTTGCTGATGGTTTTAAGTAGATGCTATTAATCATTTTAACGAAAAGCCCATTTATTCCTATACTCTCTAGTGTTTTTAATAGGAATGGGTGTTAGATTTTATCAAATGCTTTTTCTGCATCTATTGAGATAATCACATGATTTTTGTTTGTTTGGTTATTAATATAATTAATTAATAATTCTAATTTTGAACCTAATATTGAACCAGTCCTGCATTCCTTATATAAATTCTACTTGGTCATAGTGTATTATCCTGGGGATGACTTTCTGTAATCTCATTGCTAATATCTTATTTAAAATTTTTGCATCAATATTCATTAGGGAAATTGGTCTATAGTTTTCTTTCTCTGTTTTCACCCTACCTTGTTTAGCTATCAGCACCATATCTATATCATAGAAGGAATTTGGTAGTATACCTTCTTTCCCTATTTTTTCAAATAGTTTATATAGTATTGGAATTAATTGTTCTTTGAATGTTTGGTAGAGTTCACATGTAAATCCATCTGGCCCTGGAGATTTTTTCTTAGGGAGTTGATTAAAAGCTTATTCTATTTCTTTTTCTAAAATGGGGCTATTTAAATAATTTATTTCCTGTTCTGTTAACCTGGGCAATCTGTATTTTTGTAGCTATTCCTCCATTTCATTTAGATTATCAAATTCATTGGCATAAAGTTGGGCAAAGTAACTCATAATTATTACTCTAATTTCCTCTTCATTGGAGGAAAATTCTCCCTTATTTTTGAGACTAACAATTTGATTTTCCTCTTTCCTTTTTCTAATCAAATTAACTAAAGGCTTATCTTTTTGTTGTTTTTTTCATAAAACCAACTCTTAGTTTTATTGATTAATTCAATAGTTTTCTTATTTTCAATTTTATTAATCTCCCCTTTTATTTTTAGAATTTCTAATTTGGTATTTAGTTGAGGATTTTTAATTTGTTCTTTTTCTAATTTTTTTAATAGTAAGCCAAACTCGTTGATCTTCTCTTTCTCTATTTTATGCAAGTAAGCATCTAGAGATATAAAATTACCCCTTATAACTGCTTTGGCCATATCCCACAAATTTTGGTATGTTGTCTCATTATTGTCATTCTCCTGGATGAAATTATTGATTGTGTCTATGAATTGCTCTTTCACCCACTCATTCTTTAGGATTAGATTATTTAATTTCCAATTAACTTTTGGCCTATTTTCTCCTGGCCTTATATTGCATGTGATTTTTATTGCATCATGATCTGAAAAAGATGCATTACTATTTCTGCCTTTCTGCATTTGATTTTGAGGTTTTTATGCCCTAACACATGGTTAATTTTTGTATAAATTCCATGAACTGCAGAGAAAAAAGTAAACTCCCTACTGTCTCCATTCAATTGTCTCCAAAGATCTATTATACCTAACTTTTCTAACAATTTGTTTACCTCCCTAATTTCTTTCTTATTTATTTTGTGGTTTGATTTATCTAATTCTGAGAGAGCAAGATTGAGATCCCCCACTAGTATTGTTTTGCTGCCTATTTCTTCTTGCATCTCTCTTAATTTCTCCTCTAGGAATTTGGATGCTATACCACTTGGTGCATATATATTTAGTATTGATATTGTTACATTATCTATGGTAACCTTTAGTAAAATATAGTTTCCTTCCTTATCTCTTTTGATTAGATCTATCTTTGATTTTACTTGATCTGAGATCAGGATTGCTACCCCCTGCTTTTTTTTGTTCACCTGCAGCATAATAGATTCTACTCCAGCCTTTTACCTTCACCCTGTATGTGTCTCTATGCTTTAGATGTGTTTCTTGTAGACAACATATTGTGGGATTCTGGTTTTTAATCCAGTCTGATATCTGCTTCTGCTTTATGGAAGAGTTCATCACACTCACATTCACAATTCAAATAACTAATTCTGTATTTCCTGCCATCTTATTTATCCAAGTTATGTTTTTCTCTTTCCCCTTTCTCCTTTCCCCCCTCCCCAGTATTTTGCTTTTGATGACCATCTCCCCCAAACAGTCCTCCTCCCTTTAGAGCCCCTGCCCCTTTTTTACTCCTTTCCCCTGATTCTTCTATTTTCCTTTCTATTAGTCTTTCCCTTTCTTTTCCTCCTTTCCCTCCCACTTCCGTATAAGGAAGGACAAGTTTCTCTGTGAAACCAAATGTGTCTGATATACTCTTTTAGAGCCCAATCTGATGAAAGTAAGATTTACACAATGCTCATTTCCCTCCCTTTTTTCCCTCAATTATATTAGGTTTTCTTTGCCTCTTCATGAGATTTTACCTTATTTTTACCTCCTTTTTTTAAACCTTATTTTACTACTTTTCCCCTCTTTTTCCCATTATGATAGCCTTTCCATCTCTAGTTTGTTTTTCATATTATGAAAGTAATATCAAATTATACCCCCAATCTTTAAGTATACCCATAGTAGAAATATAGTTCTCAAGAGTTCTTTCCTTTTTACCTTTTTATGCTTCTCTTGAGTTCTGTGTTTGAAGGTCAAATTTTTTGTTTAGATCTGGTCTTTTCATTAGATATAGGTGAAATTCAGCTATATCATTAAATGTCCATCTTCTTCCCTGGAAGATAATGCTCATTCTAGCTGGATAGGTTATTCTTGGCTGTAATCCAAGTTCCTTTGTTTTTCGGAATATCTGGTTCCAGGCCCTTCGATCCTTCAATGT
>JAJPUD010000172.1:744818-835319 GCA_023553655.1 Myrmecobius fasciatus
ACATAGTAGAAATATAGTTCTCAAGAGTTCTTTCCTTTTTACCTTTTTATGCTTCTCTTGAGTTCTGTGTTTGAAGGTCAAATTTTTTGTTTAGATCTGGTCTTTTCATTAGATATAGGTGAAATTCAGCTATATCATTAAATGTCCATCTTCTTCCCTGGAAGATAATGCTCATTCTAGCTGGATAGGTTATTCTTGGCTGTAATCCAAGTTCCTTTGTTTTTCGGAATATCTGGTTCCAGGCCCTTCGATCCTTCAATGTGGAGGCTGACAGATCCTGTGTGATTCTAATTACAGTTCCTTGGTATTTGAATTGTTTCTTTCTAGCTGCTAGCAATATCTTTTCTTTGGTGTGATAGTCCTGAAATTTAGCCACAATATTCCTTGGGGATTTAATTTTGGGGTCTCTTTCAGGAGGTCATTGGTGAATTCTTTCGATGGTGATTTGGCCTTCTGATTCTAAAACATTAGGGCAGTTTTCTTTCAAGATTTTCTGGAAGACAGTATTTAGATTCTTTTTTTTCATCATGGCTTTCAGGAAGTCCAATAATCCTTAGATTGTCTCTCCTAGATCTATTTTCCAAGTCAGTTGTTTTTCCTAGGAGATATTTCATATTTTCTTCTTTTTTAAAAATTTTTTTTGTTTTTGTTTGACTGATTCTTGAAGTCTTATTGAGTCATTCACTTCCATTTGTTCAATTCTAATTTTTAATGTATTATTTTCTTCAATTACCTTTTTTAGCTCCTTTTGTAACTGGCCAATTGATTTTTTTTTGTTCATTGTAGACTTTTTCCAATTCACCATTTTTGTTTTTCAGTAAATTGGTGTCTTTATCATATCTCTTTTGGAGGGCTTCTTGCACTGGTCTCAATTCATTTCCCTATTTTTCTTCTAACTTTTTTTTTGATATTCTTTAAGCAATCTTCCAGGAAAGCCTTGTGAAAGGGGGACCAGGTCATGTCTCCCTTTGTGGCTTCCTCTGGAGATGCTTTGCCTATAGGAACCTCAGGATCTGGGGTCTGCTCTTCTTTCTCTTCATAAAAGCTGTCTATGGTGAGAGCTCTCTTTTGTTCTTACTCATTTTTAAAAAAGCTTGGGGTCTGTACAAAGCAGAGAAGCGGCAGCTGGGGTGATTTGCCCTGGGGTACTTCTGCTAATTAACTTCCAGTGTTAGGCTGGGACTGGCATTTGTAATAGGCTACAAACTGCCTTTTACAAAAGGCAGATCTGCCAGAGCACCTGCCTGAAAACAGGGCTGAGTGTCCCAAGAGCCTCAGATAGACTCCCCAGGTGTTTAGAATCTGCCACTCTGAGTCCTGCCTGGTTTCCTGTCTCCCAGAGCTGCACCCGACAAACTGCTCGACCCCCTGCCCGACTGAAACAGACTTGCTATGAAGCTCTTCAAAAGTACTTTCTGCAAGGAATATTTCAAGTCCAAATATTTCTGGGTTCTTTGACTTAAAAATCAGTTCAGAGGCTTAATCTGTTGTTGATTTGAGAGGTTGGAGGAAGACAGAGAGAGTTGTGTCTTCACTCCGCTATCTTGGCTATGTCTCTCTCTTACATTTGTTTTTTTTTAAAAAACTTTTCTGTTCGAGATTCTTTCCCTTATCCTCACCTCCAGGCCTCATCAAGAAATCACAAATTAACTTATGTGAAACATTTTCATAAGTCATGTTGTGAAAGAAAACATAAGTCTCCTACTCTAAGAAATAAAACCCTCAAGAAAATTAAAGTTGTGAGAGAGGAGGGGTGGGGAGAGAGGAAGCATTTTTCATCATAAGTCCTTCTCGTTATGGATCATTGTACTAATGAGAATAGAAGAATAAAGTCATTTTTAGTTGGTTATCCCAGAACATTGCTATTACTTTGCATATAATACATTTCACTTTGCTTTACTGAGTTCATGGAGGAATTTCCAGATTTTTTTTCCCCCAAAAGCATTCTGCTCATCATTTCCCACAGCACAATGATATTTTATGAAATTCATACACTACAATTAATTCAGCATTTCCCTAGCTGATGAGCATCCCCTCAATTTCCAATTCTTTTCCCCGAAAAGAGAGCTGCTACAAATATTTTTGTACATAAGGTCTTAATTTCCTTTTTTATTTTTATTTTTATTTCCTTTTTTTTCTCCTTTAAAAAAATCTTTCTTGGTATTCATGCCTAATAGTGGTAATATTAAGTCAAAGGATGTACATGAATGTATAGCCCTTTGGGCATAGATCATATCTTTTGACCATTTATCAATTAAGGCATGTCTCTTAATTTTTTTTTTTATAAATTTGACTTCATTTCCTTTACAAATGAATAACTAAGCAAACAAGGTTAAGTAACTCATCCAGGTCACACAGCTATTATATGCCTTAAGTAAGTTTTTAACTCAGGAAGATGAATCTTCCTCATTCCAGGCTTGGTACTCTATCCATTGTGCTACTTGGATGCCCTCTTTACATGTATAATACATATTAAGTTGCTTGCTTTTTCAAAGTTGGCTGAGGGGTGAGAAGGAGGAAGGGAATTTAAAACTCAAAACTAAAAAAAAAAATTATTGTTAAAATTTTTTTACATGTAATTGGGAAATAGTTAATGAAACAAAAAGATTTTTTAAAAAAGAAAATGCATCATCTATCCATAGCTGCAAAAGCCTCTTTTTCCTAATGGTGTCAGTGAATTATGTGCTGAAAATATGGTTATTGGAGAAAGCTGGGAAAATGTTTTATGCTGGGAAGAATGCAAGAATAACAGCATTGTAAAGGAAAATAATTTTGAAAAAACTAAGAACTCTGATCAAAGAAATGGCCAAGTACCATTCCAGAGGACCCACAAAGAAGCATATTATTCACCTCTTTATAGAGAAAAAATGAATTCAGGAGAAAGAGACATGTATTTTCAGTGATAGCCAGTATGGGAATATGTCTTTCTTGAATACACATATTTATGATATGGGTTTAATTTTTATTCAATTATAGGTGAAGGTGGAATGAAGGAAGAGAGGATGCTAAAACAAACAAAAAAAAGGGTGATTGAAGAATTTTTAAAATTCACAGAAGAGTAAAAAGTTCAGAAGGAAGCACAGATAAATGGTACAATTTTGAAAGTTGTGTGTTGAATTTATTAAATGCTTAAAGGACACCCAAACTTATTTCTGTTTCAAACACTATGCCCAGAATTGGGAGTACAAATTATAAACAAAACCACACATTTTCTTGCATGATCCTCTTTTTGTTTTCTACTTTATATGTGAGAATGATCATGTTATTTGGTATTAAATTCATAATATAAAAATTAAAAAAAGATGTTATTGCCAAATGTATTATGCACACAGTTGACATAATAAACATTTGATGAACTTTATTGATCATATTTTAAGATGTAAGTTTTGTTAAATTGATTTGGGTGGCAGTCATCACAACAGAATACAAGAGTTTAAAGAGGAAATGGTTTGTTAGAAAATGGACAAACCTAACTTATATTACTCTCAGGAAGTTTGGTAATGAAAAGAAAATAGTCCATGAAAGAAAGAATGATATTTAGTGCTAGTAGCCAGGTCAGAAGAGGCTTTTGTTTTTGTCGTTCAAATATTAGAAAGGAAGTATATAAGTAGTGGACTGAGGGCCAGCCTTTAGGAAGACCTAAGTTTCAAGTCCAGCCTCTAACCTCTATACAATGTTTCTATGGATAAGCCTTTAGGCAATTCTCTTAAACTAAATTAAAGATGAGTTGCTCTGTTACACCAGTGGAGAGAGTCTTTACATTTAGGATCCATTAGGCTAATGAAATTATACAACCAGACATAAGTAAATAATACAATAAATAGACAAACCAACTAATGCTTAAACAAACAAACGAATGAATGAATGATTAAGACGAATATATTTAAACCGAAAAGAAAAGAATCCTCTTTGGAAAGGGAAGAGGGGATAGTTGATGGAGATGGATCTTGAATACAGTTGGAGGGATTAATCTTGGCACCGAGTAAGAAGTGATTGAAAGGAGGGAGTGGATGAGGAAAAATATATGGAAATATACAATAAAGAGGAATCAAGACAGGTAGGGGTAGTTGGGAAGGCAAGTTACAGCTTTTTTTTTTTTTTTTTTGGATATATGTGAAGCTTTGCTATTTGTTTATAAGGGTGCAATTGATCCTTCTTACTAACATACATTTACTGATGTTTTTGCATTTAATCAAATATTTACTCCTGCAAAGACAACAAAAACAAACCACAAAAAAATTTAAAATCAATCTTATAGCAATGGTTTTCTTTTTGTCTCTTTCTCTCCAGTTCCTAGCAGTTCCTTGGTATATAGATGGCACAAAAAATGCTTAAGTCAAAGTTCTGCTTCCTAACTTCTTTTTCTTTTCAATTCTTTCTGTATGGCTTTTGTCAACATTCATGGGCTCCAGAAATCATAATTTTTATAGCTTGCTCCTCTTCACCCCCAGCCACGTTCTACAATCACCTTCTATGCTTTTGCCCATGCTTCCTCAACATCTACATGGAAATCCACAAATTCAAAGAGTTTTAATGTTGGGGTAGGGCACACAAAGTAAGACTGTTTATAGGCTTTTTAGCAAATAATGAAGTGGTATTGCAGGAGGACCACAAGCTGGGAGAACTACCTTACAATTCTTTGCTTCTTGCAAATTTGGAGCACTAGCTGAAAAACCACTGTGGCAGAGACACTACTACTACTACTGCTGTTGCTGCTGCTGCTGCTGCTGCTTTTCTATTTTCATCATTCTATATAAGCAGTGGGTCTTCCTTCTATTACTACTACTGCTGCTGCTACTACTACTACCACTATTACTAGTATTAGTGCGCCATCTTCATCAGTCTAGAGGCAGGGAGACATAACTCTCCCCATGGTTGTCCCAAAAGTCTGAGTTTGATTTTAGGCTTTAAGGGTTGAATACCAAGCTTTGGTCGCTTAAATATTTGGGATACGCTGGCCTTGTTGCCTCTGCTGGGCAGCCACAGGAATCGCTTCCCCCCTAGTCCAGGCCCCCGGAGGCTTTGGCCTGAGCTGCCCCCGTGTTGTGCTCCATCTTTTCTGGAGTGTCTGTTTCCTAGAGGAAACTCTCTCTCTTCTTGACAGTTTCCTAGTTGCCGGTTTAGAAATCTAGTGAGGAGGATCCGAGCTCCTGGGCCGGGGCTTAGTGTAAGCCTGGCCCTCAAAGACCCCCGGTTTCCTACTTCCTAACCTATCAGACACTACGGCTGCAGCACCCGCCAACCAGCCTGCCACCTTTCGCCTTCCTTAGACTCTGGCGTCCAAAGGAGGCGGGCGGGTCAAGGGGCGGGGCCGCCGCGTGGCAGGTAAAGGGCCGGAGGGGGGCGGGAGCAGGGGGAGGAGCGGGCGTCACGCGGGCAGCAGGTGAGGCCTTTGCATCAACATGGCCGCCGCCTGCCGACACGGGGGCCAGCGGCTCGCCAATTCTGACCCGGCCAGCCCCGGCCCCCGCGCTCTGTCCCGCCGCTGCTGCCCACCCCAGCGGCCCCAAACCAACCTCCGCCGCGCGCCGCCGCTGCTGCCCTTCATCCTGTGTTGGCTCTGCGGGAGCACGGGAGCGGTCCCGGAGCCGGGGCGCTGGGCAGTGACCGTCAGCAATGTAAGTGGCGTCTTCATGAGGCGAGGCCGGGACCGGACGCAGCGCCTCTCGGGCCTCCCTGAGCCGCTGCTGCTCAACCCATCCCCCGCCCTTCTAACGTCAAGGCCAAAGGCCTACTGGTTGGGGATCGCCCTTGGACCCAACGGGCGGGGATCGATCTGAGCTGTCCTCCTCGAGCCCCGGCACGGGTATTGGGCGGGTGGGTGTGGTGTTTGAGAGGGGCGACGAGCCCTTTGACTCCCCTATCTCCGGCCTGCAGCTTGGCTCCTCCGAGTTGTATCGAGAAGCGGTGGCGGCGGCGGTGGCTTCTGCTCGGTGCTGGACACTGGGGACAACACACCCCTGGCCGGGGCTTTAAACCTACTGTAACTTGTAGTAGCTTCGGAGAGAGTGGGCAGTTGGTGGGGTTTGGGCTTTGCTTTTTTTTTTTTTTTTTTGCCAAGAGTGCTGGGCTTGGGTTCAGCAAGATGCGTTCAAACCCAGCTTCTGGCAGCCACCAAGTATTTATTTATCTAGAGCGTACTTTTCACCAGTACTAGGAACACCCGGAAAGGCAAAAACCGACGTGCAAATAGCCTAGTACTTGTAGTACCTACATGCGTAGAAGAAGCTTGCTGGGTAGATGCGAGGTAATTTACAGGGGAGGACCCTTAGGGGAGCCTGAGAATGCCTTCTGCTGAAGAAGAGGGACTTTGCGGGGAGGCTGAGGTGTTGCAAGCCTGAGGAGTAGCTGGGACAAAGGCACAGAGAGAAGATGGAGCATCCTGTCTTACGGGCTGCCAGGACCGAGGCCAGGGTCGTTGGTTTTAGGTGTAGGGTGAGGAATCAAGTGGTAGAAGGGGAAGCGAGGTGGCTCTGTGGATAGAGCTCTGGGCCTGGAGTCAGAAAAAGCTGAGTTCAAACTTGGTCTCATACTCACCAGCTTTGTGATTGGGGCAAGACACTTAACCCCCGTTTGTTTTAATGCACCGGAAAGGGAAATGACAAACTACCGTGTCTTTGCCAAAAAAACAAACAAACAACAACAAAAAACCCATACGTGGGTCACAGAGAGTCGTGCTTTTCACAACCAAAGAATGATTTTAAAGAGTAAGAACACTGGAAAGATAGGGTGGATGCAGGTTATGAAGAGCTTTAAATGACGAGGGATTTTGTATTTGATTTTGGAGGCATTAAGAAGCCCCTGGAGCTGAGGGTGGGGTGGGAGGATAGTGTGTGACATAGGCAGATTTTGGATAAATGACTTTTGAAGCTGAAGGTGAATTGTAGTGATGACTTGAGATAGTGTTATCTCCAGTTAGAAGGATAAGCATGTCATGATGACACTTTGTGACCCAAAACATGTAGCATGGTAGATTTAGAATTGAAAGGGACCTTAAAGGCCTTCTAATTGAGTTCCTTAACCTAATAGGTGAGGCATTGAGACTGGTCAGACAGGAGGTAGAACTGGAATTTGAACCTAGATCCTAGTCACAAATCCAGCACTGTACTACAGTATTTATAGGAAATCACTTTACCTCTTCGAGCAATTCCTTAGGAATTAATCTACTAAATTATAGATTGGTGGACAGAATTCTCATACTGGGAGTCATAGAATCATAGATTTAGAGCTGGAAAGGTTCTGGGAAGACATTCAGCCCAACCTCTTTATTTTATAGATGAGAAAGTTGAAGTCCAGTCAAATGACTTACTGAAGCTCCCACAAGTGATAAGTCTGAGGGATCTGAACTGATAGGACTGCTAATTAATTTACTTGTGTATTTTGTACAATGTCTGGCATTCAGTAAATGTGATTGTTGACTTTTACAGTTGTACAGTTTACTTCTAGATTGTGACTATCTTGTTTCAGAATATACCAAGATAATGGGGGAAAGGTTTTGAGGAAGTGTTTGAAAGTCAGGGTTAAATTGTAGGGTGCCTAGGTGAAAAAATTTTTTTTTTTAAACAAGGAAACACCTTGAAAAAACATAAGGAATTAATAAAAGTGGATTGGAAATGTGTAGGAGGGTAGTGATTATAAAATAAGAGAGAGGAAAGGGCATAATTATGGGAAATTTTTGCAAGGGAGATGCATCAGGGCAGGAAGAAAAGATGGTTGTCTCTTGCTTTTCCTGGATCAAATGACTGATCTGGTATTTTGTTTGATAAGAGTAGTATTTTCTCCACGAGAGATGCATTAGTGTGATGTTTTGACATGATCTCATCATAAGTCTGAAAATGATAATATTCTCAGCTAGACTGTGAATGTAGTTCTAGAATTTAAGAATAAGAATGCTTATTGCATTAAAGCTATAAGAGAAAAATAGTTATCATTGCATTAGAGAGGAGGAAGGAAAATGACTTGAGTATTCTATTTGTATTTTTCATCTGCCCCTGCAGTGCTTCTACAGAATCATAAACTATAAGTGCACAGCACTACTAACTTCCTAGTTACTTCCAATAAATTTGAGTAAAGAATTTTCCCTTCCTTCCTTCCTTCCTTCCTTCCTTCCTTCCTTCCTTCCTTCCTAGGAATTCTTAAAAGTGGGGGTATTAATTTACCATTTAACTTTGGTTGCAAAAAATAAATTCCTGTTCTTAATTGTATTAAGTTTTGCCACTTGTATTACAAATTAGAAATAGGGTCATACAATTTTCAGATGATGAAATTAAAACCATCTCTAGTCATATGAAAAGTTGCTCCAAATCACTATTGATCAGAGAAATGCAAATTAAGACAACTCTGAGGTACCACTACACACCTGTCAGATTGGCTACAATGACAGGAAAAGATAATGATGAATGTTGGAGGGGATGTGGGAAAGCTGGGACACTAATACATTGTTGGTGAAACAGTGAATGGATCCATCCATTCTGGAGAGTAATTTGGAACTATGCTCAAAAAGTGATCAAACTGTGCATACCCTTTGACCCAGCAGTGTTTCTATTGGGCCTATATCCCAAAGAGACCTTAGAGGAGGGAAAGGGACCCACATGTGCAAGAATGTTTGTGGCAGCCCTTTTTGTAGTGGCTAGAAACTGGAAATTGAATGGATGCCCATCAATTGGAGAGTGGCTGAATAAACTATGATATATGAATGTTATGGAATATTATTGCTCTGTAAGAAACGACCAGCAGGATGATTTAAGAGAGGCCTGGAAAGACTTGCATGAAGTGATGCCGAGTCAAACGAGCAGGACCAGGAGATCATTATACACAGCAACAACAATATTACATGATGATTACCTCTGATGGACATGGTTCTCTGCAACAAAGAATTGTCTCAAACCAGTTCCAATTGTTCACTGAAGAAAGCCATATTCACCCAGAAGGAGGGATATGAAATATGGACCACAACGTAACATTTTCATGCTCTCTATTGAGGTTTGCTTGCATTGTGTTTCCTTTCTCTGATTTTCTTTTTTTTTCTTGTAGATAGGATTTTTCTTGCACAACTTGTCAAGTATTTCAACATTATTAACATGTAATGGACTTCCTGCCATCTAGGGGAGGGGAAGGGACTGGGGATAAAATTTATAATCGAAAGCTTTGTAAATATCAATGCTGGGGAACTACCCATACATATGTTATACAAATAAAAAGCTTTAATAAAAAAAATTTAAAAAAAAGAAATAGGGTCATAAGTAATGTATTATAAAGAAGGGGAAGAACAATTACTGAAGGAACTAAAGGATCACTTGAACATTAGACATAGGATGCCTCTGAATAGGGAGGGGGAACCATGCTCTTTTAAGGTTAAAATAACTTTGATCCCCAAGAGATGATGCAGTAGATTCAAAGATGAAATTAAATGAGAGATCATTCAGTCTGGGAGAAAAAGAATTTGTAGCAGTGATTAATAACACCTTGATGGGAGATACTGAGATAGCCATTATACAGGAATAAAGAAATCCTTGGTTCTTACTCCATTATTCCCCTAACTCTAAAATAGCTATGCCACAGATAATATCTATATTATGGGAAGAATAATAGCTGTAGAGATGCCCAGGAGTTCACAAGAAGCTAAATCCACACAAAAAAAGCAACAATAAACTCATTCTTAATACTTAAAAATCCCCATTTAAAAACTTATGGCCTTAGATGTATATAAACAAATGTCCAAAGAATAACAAGACAGGCAAATTAGAGATCCTAATATAAGGATAAAAACTTGATATCAAAGGTATCACTGAGACATGGGATAATGGGATGGAACCAGAATATAGTTTTGAAAAGGTATCACTATTTCCTATTCAGTGGGAACAGGATGGCAGGAGTTTGGGTGGGAGAGTAGGTACAACACATACATTAAGAGGACATACTTAAGTAAATCTATGAACTAGAAGACTTCTGTAAGAAACATTTTGATTTTGATGTCTATAGATCTTACAATCTGAAATGTCCATAACACTTGGAGATGCATGGTATAAGATATTTGGTGAAAATCAGTAGGCAGAAACAGAAGGATGCCATCATTGGGATATAGATTAGGTTGGGAAACAGATTGTTGAAATGACATCCCCATTTTAGAGCTCAGAATGCTCTGCCACATGTTAGGTACAAATCATCTCTGTGAACATTTGGGATAGATTCTCTAAATTTGCACATCTTGCATTTCTTCCGAGCTACTTTAATTCCGCTTTGCTCTTAGAGCCCGGCACCTTCTCTGATGAGGGCATGCCAGGCTGGGCGGTCCTGTGTCAGTGTCTCCCATGTCATACAATCAATGTCTCCCACGTCATACAATCGATTCCAAAATTCTTCAGAGAGACCTTGAGATGTCCTTGTATTGCGTCTTCTGACTACCCTGTGAGTGCTTGTGTTGCGTGAGTTCTTTGTAAAATAGTCTATTCCACTTGATGACTTCTGCATCCTTGGAAGGATAAAACTGCCATTGAGTTACCAAGAAATCCTTAGCTGCTCTGTTTATTCAGCTAGTGGCAAAGTGGTTAGAGTGCTAGACCTGGAGTCAGGAAGGCCTATGTAGTCTCAGATACTTATTCTTTATGTGACCTTGGGCAAGGCACAACTTATATTTGCCTTAATTTCCCTATCTGTAATATGGGAATAATATTAGCCTCTACCTCCCAAGGTTGTTGTGAAGATCAAATGAGATAATCATAGTAAAGCTCAGGTACATAGTAAGTATTGTATAAATGTTAGCTATTTATTATTAGCTGTTATTATTTTGGGCAGAGATACACCAACAAACACATGTCTAGATAGTTAAAGTCTCCCATCTGTATCTATTTGATGACTCTATTTGTTGTTCGAATGCCAAATGTACACTTTGCCTAAAAGATTTGCACAGACTCCTGTGGCTAAGAAGCATGGGAAAAATGATTCAAACTCAGGTCTTAGTCATTTCAGGTCCATTATTATATCCACTGTACTACACTTGCCTATCAAAAAAGAAGGAAATTTGATTTATTGAGAATCAGATTAGTTTATTATGATGGAGTCCTGTATCACATAGCCTTTTGATATCTCCTGAGGGAGATAATCTTTTACTGGAAGTTTTTAAAACGTACCCTGAGGGTTGGAGAATTGGATTGATGATTTGTACTTCTTCACAAATGGGTATTCCTACTTTGTATTTGAGGCTATGATACTTTTAACTGGTAAACATAAATTTTCATTATCTTTGCACTATATCTGGACTAAGTGGGTGCTTAATAAATGTTTTATTGATTGAGTTTTGTTTCTGAACAACTACCAAGGTAACTGTCTTTTCTGTATTTATTTCCTGATTGCTTATTTTTCTTTACCTGTTTACTGATTATGGTTTTGTATATGTTCTCTAGTAAAATAGAAATGTTTTATTCTTAAGCAGTGAAGGAGTAGTTTAAATAATAAACTCTTTAAACATCTTTAGGATAATATTTTTGTTCTTCTTTATAGGGATCAAGACCATTAATATTTAGGAAAACTATGTTTAATTCTACTGAGATCAAACTTAAAAGTAAGTATAACATTAGTGAGGGAAATTATATTTTTCCTAAAGACTTTTTTTTTCCAGTAAACTTGTAAGGTTTTAATTTTGTTTGAATTCTTAGTATTTGCAAGGCTGAATTTTTCTGTCACCCACAGTTCCCATAGTCACAATCTCATCAGCTGAAAAATCACAATGACTTTTTTTTTTTTAAACTTGTATTCTTTCAATTATATGTTTCAGGAGAGGGAGCAAGACAAAGTCCCAGTCTGTTAAATGTTCAGACTAAGAATAAAGAAACATGGATTCTAGTCTCAGTCTTGCCATTACCTAACTGGGGGATTTTGAACAAGTCATTTAATCTGTTTTTTTTTTTTTTTTTCCTACCTGTAAAATGAAGAACTAGATGATCACTAAGGCTCCTTTTAGCCAAAGTCTCTTGATTGTAATCCTTTATTCTATATTGGTTAAGGACTTATTGAATTTTTCCCCTTAGTGGAAGAGAAATAATAAATGAAGGAGCTTTGTGTTTTCTACTACATTTCTTATGTCTGTACAGATGAAAACATAGATCACATTAGACTTAACAATATGCATTAGGAACATTTAAGTTTTTGTTATATTTTAATGAAACTGTTTGCTTTTTTTTGTTTGAATAAATTGATTTTATTAAGTTAGAACAAACTTTTCAAAATGTGTTACTTAAAAAATACTAAGTTTGAGTTTACAATTTATATCTTAAATGTAAAATGATTTTTTCTTTCTAAACAGTTAAATCATTCAGCTGTCCTGAGCCTGTGAATTTTACCATAGAGTGGCATTTGAAATATCATGCATGTCACAATGAATATACTAAATTGGAAGTAAGTAAAACACAAATGTCTTAAGGACTGTATTGCTAATTAAGGTTGGTGGGGACCAGGAGTATAATGAATTATTAGAATATTAGGTTGGGAGACAAGGCCTTTACATTTAACTTAATATGGCAAGCCCTTATCACTAAAATGTTCCCTCTTCATCTCTGCCTTTCTGCATCTTTATTGTCCTTTAAGGCTGAACTTACCTGATATAATTTCCTTGAAGTTTCCCTGATTTCTCTGAGAAACCACTTTCTCAGTTGTTAATGCTCTTTTCCTCCCTCAAATTACCTTAAGTATAGTTATCTATGTATATGTTGAATCCCACAGTAGAATATAAGCTCCTTGAGGAGAAAGGATTTTTTATATCTCTGTTTCTTTGGCACCTAACACAGACCCTTCTATATAGTAGGTATTTAATAGCATTTAATTTTTATTGTTTTCTTAATTGTGCCATTGTTTCAATTTAGGATTTCATGTAAGTCAATCAAACTATCTTTTATCAATGCCAGTCCCTTAACATCCTCATAAATATAGTATAGATAAGTTAAATTAATAAAAGTTTAAGAGAACCACTTTTTTTCCAAACTTTAAAAATTAAGGATGGAGATCATAAGACTTTAGTAAATGTTTCAGTTCCCTAATAGGACCCAAGTAAGAGAGAAGATAATCAGTAGAAACAAGAGAATAAACATTTAAGTAAAAGGAAGGGGAAAGGGAGAAAGCTAGCGAAAAAATGAAAAGGGTATTGGAAAGGATAAACTAGCATTTTCTAACCTGCCTTACCATAGATAATCTCAAATTTTTATCAGACCTCAAATCCCACTCCTGGCAAAGAATGCTCTTATCTTTCTATATTTGATGGTATCCTTTCTATCATGTCCATTGGTGCCTATATTTATTCTTGAGCTACTTTTTAAATTGGTATATTGATGTGTTTAAGTCATGTCTTATGACTGGTTTTGGAGTACTTAATATGTTTCTCCCTTTCTATTCTTTTTAAAAACATTATTTTGGGGGCAGGTAGGCGGTACAGTGGATGGAGCACCAGCCCTGAAGACAGGAGGACCTGAGCCAAATATGACCTCTGACACTTAACACTTTCTAGCTGTGTAACCCTGGGAAAGTCACTTAACCCCAATTGCCTCAGCCAAAAAAACATTATTTTTATTATTGTCTTTTGTTTTTAGCATTACTTTCTTTTCTAAATTTATATCACTTCCTCCCCCTGGCTTCTTCTGTGGTATTGATATTTTTAAACTCTGTTAATTTTTTCCCATGGAGCTCCTGTATTTTGCTCCATTTTTCTAAAATTGAATAATTGCATGATGGGGTTAATTTGTGAAATTTGCACAAGGATATTAAATTTAATTGTATTATGACTACTTCAGTATAGTGTCTCACAGAGAAAAAGGGTTCCTTTTCTGTTTTTTTTTTTTTTTTGCATTCTCCTATCTATACCTTTTGAGGATGGGATTACTAATAATTTAAAACCATGTTGCATTTTCACAATTAAAATTATTTTGGGGGAGAGAAAAGTGATCCAGTAGACATGTGACTGAAATTTTTTTCAAAACCTGCATTCCATTCAACCATTTATTAAGTACTTTTGTGCTGGGAGAATGGTTCTAACTTCAAGGGGAGTAAATTAAACTGAAAGCATATATATCATTAATCTGAGGAGTCTCCATTTTGAATAGATACTTATTGTAGTTAAGCATCATATTTATTAGTGATTTCTGTATTTCATACTTATATGAAGTGACAGTATTTGTCCTTATGCACTCTGGCATTTTAATATTTACATTTAATGTGCATGATAATGTAAAAAATGATGGTCTTGATGATATGGATTCAAATCCTCCTTGGACACTGTCTGTGTGACTATAGGAAAATTAGTTAGCCTCCCTAAGCCTCAGTTTCCTTATCTATGTGTGGAGATGGTATCTACTGTACTTATCTCTTAGGCTGGGCAGGACAAGCATCTATAAAGCAGGGATTGTTGCCAAGCATTGTGCTAAATGTCGGGAGTACAAATGCAAATTTTAAAAAGGTCTTCCTTTTATGGAATTTATATCTTAGTGTGGAAAAAAAACACATAACAAAAGATCTGAAGTGGGAAATGGGTGTGGTGGAAGCTAAGTGAGGGCATGATGGCTAAGTCTAGGGAGTCAGAAGCATTTGCTTCCTGTCATGGACAGCCTTACCTGTTCTTGGGAGGAAACCCCTGGGAGGAGGGCAATGGAAAGAGAGAACCGCAGGTGCTGAGAGAAGTTCTTGGATGAGAAGGCAGGGAAATGGTTATAACAATGAATCCTGAAGAGTTGGAACCATAGCAGGGAAAGATTAAATAAAAAATTAAATATGACATTTTTCAAAATGTCAACTATTTTTTTTTTTTGCTAAGGCAGTTGGGATTAAGTGAGTTGGGCGGGATCACACCGCTAGGAAGTATTCAGTGTCTCGAGGTCAAATTTGAACTCAGGTCCTCCTGACTTAAGGGTTGCTGCTCTATCCACTGCGCCACCTAGCTGTCCCTTGTCAACTAATTTTTAAAAACAGAATTAAAGAGTTAGATATGATTCCTACCCAGTGCATTTCCCTAGAAACATCTCATTTAGAATTTACAAAGAGCAAAGCATTCCTCAAAATTTCTAGATGACTGTAGCTTGCCTTTCTAAAAAAAATTACTGATATTTTTTGTTTTTCTAACAACTCAGTTTCTAAATTTATTTCCTTCTTTACTACCCAAAGATTTGTCCCTTTAATAGAGAACAAAGAAAGAGAAAAACAAATGCAGTTCAGCCAACCTAAAACCTATATGTTTAATAGTATATGCAGGTTTAACAGTATATGCAGAATTCCACACTCATGGCCCCCCCTCCTTTGCAAAAAAAGAGAATGAGGTACATTTTCTCATCCCTCTCTTTGTGGCCTGTCTTGATCATTATAATTATACTTCATTCACTTTCATTTTTTAGTTCCCTTCATTGGTGTTGTGTTTTTTGTTTTATCTGCTTATTTCACTTTCTATGACTTTTATCAGTCTTCCCATACTTTTCTGTATTCATATCCATTGTTTCTTTTGTTGCAGTACTATCCCAGTATATTCATAGATTAAAATTTGTTTAGCCGTTCTCAAGTCTTTGGACATTGATTTTATTTCTAGTTATTTGATATCACAAAATATGCCTCTTTGGGTATTTTGTTGTATGTGCCTTTCTGTCTAAATGAAGTATTTGTTCAGTAGCGAAATCTCTGGGTCAAAGTATATGAGTATTTTTGTCACCTTCACATACTTACACATTGCTTTCCAGAATGGTTAGAACAATTCTTATCTCCACCAATGGCATATTAGTGTGCACAGCATATTTCAGCAGTCCCTACAACATTTACTATTGTCTTAGGTCATCTTTACCAATTTTCTGGGTATAAGGTGAAGTCTTGGTTTGTTTTGACTTTTATCTCTTTTTTAAGTATTTTAGAAAAGCCTTTCATACTGTTGTTAATAGTTGGCAGTTCTTTTGAGAACTATTTATTTAATATCCTATGACTGTATCTCCTGGGGAATGGCTTTTAGTCTTATATATCATAGCCAGCAGACCATTATTTCATAATTTTTTTTCCTCAATTATTGCTGGATTCACTTTTGTTTCTGCAAAAACTTTTCAATTTCATTTAATTAAAAATTTATCTCTTTATCTTTTGTTATCTTCTCTGTCCCTTGTTTGGGTAATAATTCTTTCTCTAGCCATAGTTGCAAAAAGTAGCTGTTGGATGAGGAAATTCAGGGGAGGGAGGGAATTTGGAACTGAAAATAAAACAAAATTGAATTAAAACAATGTTGGGTTAAAGAGGAAGAGAATTTGGAGTTGAAAATAAAATAAAATTGAATTTAAAGAAAAAGAAAATACTTGTTCTGTTTTTCTTCTCTTTTTAATGTGAACTTTTATAAACAGTGCATATCCATGTAAGTAAAAATTGAATTATTTTTTGTTGTTAAATTTAGGTGCAGGTCATTTTAAACTATTTAAAAATATGTTTCAATTCATCTGTTTCAATAAGCAAATTTTGAAACAATCCTAAACTTTATTTTATAGGAACTGTTAGACAAGCATATACTTAGTGGTGATGAAGACTTCTGTGAAAATTATTTCCAAGGAAAACAATGTCGCAAGCAAAAAAGTGAACGTTTAAATTGTGACAGTGATTTGCAGATGTTTCCTATGTTAAATGTGAGTATGTTGTGAATTTTTTGAATATTGTATCGTTAACAGTTTTTTCTTTTCAGTTAATGTAAATGTCAACTAATCACTAAAGAAAGGGTTTTAATTTTCATCAGCTTGAGTGGTTTTTTTTATTAGTACATTTTTTTTATCACAACCTCCTTTACCCCTCCCTTACCTCTTGAATTTTAATTCTTGGATAGAGGCATATCTCTTTGTAATCCACTTGACATTTTCTTGACAAAAATACTGGAATGGTTTGCATTTACTTCTCCAACTCTTTTTACAAATGAGGAAACTAAGGCAGTCAGGGTTAAACGACTTACCCAGGGTCAAACACCTAGTAAGTGTCTGAATCCAGATTTGAAGTCAGGTTTTCCTGATGCCAGATTTGGTGCTCTATCCACTATGCCATCTAGCTGCCCTAGAAGTCCCTTACCTACTATTGGCAAAAAAAGCCTGGTTTTACAGTTGTATTTTAGACAGCAGCCTCTGTTAATCTCTTGAAATTGTACTATTCCTCCCAAAAAATGTGTTCAGAAAAGATTTGTGGATCACTCACCAAAACTGTGATGGGTTCTTCCTGGAGGGTCATAGCATTACAGATCATGAGAATTCCATGGAGCTTAGAATTATGTGTTTAGTCAGTTGAAAGGGCAGGGGAACGTGGCTCAAAACCTATCTTTCTTTTCTTTTTTTTTTTTTGCTTTTTGCAGAGATAATTGGGATTAAGTGACTTGCCCAGGGTCACACAGCTAGGGAATGTTAAGTGTCTGAGACCAGATTTGAACTCAGGTCCTCCTGACTTCAGGGCTGGTGCTCTATCCACTGCGCCACCTTGCTGCCCCAAAACCTATCTTTCTTGCAATAGCCAATCATGGAATTTGTTTTCAACATAACATTTTTCTTCTGCTTTAGCTGTTGGACCCAAAGTTTAATTGTAGCCTAAAGCTTACCTATATCAGCAGCTTTGCAGGGCCCTTTAAGAAAATTCTTTGCTCCCTCTCTGCTTCTTCTCTCAATTCGCTGCAATTCTTGCAGACTCCCCCTCCCCACACTTCCCAACCAAATAAAGAGCCATAGGAAGAGGCATGGTCCTCTCTTTGTTTTCATTAAAACTATATTTTCCTTGTTTTCCCAAAAGGGAGATCCAACAATCAATTTATAACTTAGTTGTTTTTTTTTTTTTAAATAGGTGTGTGTATGTATACGTGTGTGCATGCACACATGGATGTACACATATATTCGTGCTATTCTGAAGCTAAAATTTCAGGATTTTATTATAAAATGAGTCATAAGGGGAAACTCCCTTATGTTCAGAGCTTTATGGTAACACTATTCTAACACAAAATGTGTGTATGCTATTGGGTTTTAAGCAACTGTAAGTCCATATTCTCAATCATTATATGTTGTCTATTCTAAATGGTCTAAAAATCATAAAAGTTACAAAAGAACTTCAAGAGAATATATGATCCCTGTCATTTTATTCCAAAGTTATTGTCAAATCTAGTGGCACACTAAATCTAGTCTTTTCTTAAATCTTAGAGCCCTATTCCTTTAAAATTTCCTCACAATTCAGACTTCTTAATTATTTGAAATATCATTTTATTCTTTTTCCCTATTAAAACATGAGGTCTCTATAAAGCAACTTACTTCTGCTACCTGTTATTAGGGAAAACATATCAGTTAACATGTTTCATTGTAAGCTTAAAAAAAAATATACCAGCACTTCCTTTTGTCCTCTCATTTAATTTATCCTTTAGTAATCTTAGATATTTTATACAGAAAGAGATTCCCCATTGGGTGTGTAATATCTTCATCTGCTGTTCTTTTTTTTTTTTTCTTTCAGAAAGTACTGTAAAATAATTTTTATTTCAAGTTGAACTTATTGGTCTCAATGATTTGCTCTCTTTTTTTAGAGTAAAGAACAAACAGTGGTAAATATGAAAAAACTTCCAGACTTGCAAGGATCAATGGTAAATTTAAATTTTTATTTGTTCATAAACCAAACATACAGTACAATAGGATTTTTAGAAAAATCTACTACTAAGGGATAGTCAGTTTCATTATGCTGAACCACAGTTTAGGGAGGGAAGGTAGAATAAATGGTTTGCAAATAGTTAATAGAATTGAGATTATGTAAATGGAGATAATATCTACATCAATCCCACATTCATTTGTATATTGTTTGAAAATCTCTTTGAAGTTTCATTTGATAATCTCAGTAAAAATATTTTCTTCTTTCTGAACTGTTTTTCCTCTACCTTTTACCTTTTGTCTATGAGGAAGGGAGGAAAAGATATAAATCAAATGATGGAAATTATTTAAGCTTATAGGAATGACTCAAGCAAGGCATTCAAGAGAGCAAAGGCAGCAAAATTGAAGAGTCCAGAGAGAAGGAGGCTTTTGTTAGAGTAAAATGTATTTTGTCCTTTGGCTTTAATCTAGATAATCTTTTGAAATTCTCTGAACTAATTTTTGAAAAGGCATGTTTTAGAAAAAATATAAATTGACAATAACTACTCCCTTCCCCCCAAAAAAAGAAGGATGCATAGAAAGATAGCATTTGGAGAGAAATTTGAGAGAAAACTGTTCCCTTTTTTGCTCAGTATGGTAGTAAAGAGTTGAAGCAAAGATTTATTTGGATAAAACAGGTATTTGATATTTTCATCATTAAGCCCTTTATGTTTGCTACAAATTGAAAGCAAATTCAGCGACTCATATTTGTTTTAAAAGTTAAGGAACAAATAGTTGCTATTTTAAGTGTTCATTTTCCTTTGCCATAAAAGGTTATTTTCCGTTTTATAGGATGATGTTGTAGCTACAACATGGAGGGATGGACCGCATCTCTTTATTGTTTCTTTTAAATCAGAAAAGGAAGACACAAACTGGGATTTGAATGGTAAATTACTCATCTAAAAGCATGTTTTTTTTGTGTGTTCAAAATACTCTGTCTCTTATTCTAACAATAACAACTATGTTGGTAACAAATCATTTAAGACTTAATTATTTCTAATTAGGCTTTAGAAAATGATTTTTTTTGGGGGGGGGAATGGCCTTAAATGTCTAAGCTGAAAGTCATACTTTTTTTCCTAAGAACAAATTTGCATTATATTTCAAAGAAGTATTTTTAATTTCCTTTTGAAGTAGTTTTCAGTAAAAAAAATTGTTTAAAATTTAAAATCTTATAATTAGTTATAAAGTTTACTCCACACTTGCGAATTTAAACATTTTTAATTAAAATAATTTTTTGATATTGTCAGGTATTATGAGGTCTTCAGAATTAATTAATATTGAATGTTTCTAGGAGGCCTCTTTAGGCCTTTGAGTGGTTTTGATTTTATAGAAATTTATTTGTTAAATACATTGACTTCTTCATCCTTTCAGTAAACATTTGCTGGAGGTAGTTGGGATCTCAGTAGAAAGAACATAGGGTCTGGAGCCAGAAAGACCTGAGTTCAAATATGACCTCAGACACTTATTAGCTATGGGACCTTGGGCTAGTCAATTAACCCTATTTGCCTTAATCTTCTGGGAAAGGAAATGGCAGACTACTCCAGTATCTTTGTCAAAACAAAAAAGAGACAAAACAAACAAACAAAAAACAGAACCTCACATGGGGTTACAAAGTTAGATACCACTAATGACTAAACAAAAACAATGATAGAACCTATCACTTGCAAATATTATTATTTGCATGTGGCAGATACTTTCTAAATGTGAAATGAATGAGAATCCCTTTAGGAGATTTCTAGGCAAATTGCAGAGATCTATAAAGGTTCTGCAAATAACTAGAATATCTTTCACCTTTTTTATCCAACTTTGCATATCAGATATACCTGATTGTCTAGGGGCCTTCATCTGGTCCTCTTAATGTTTTGAGAGCATTTGAGCTATCCATATGTTATCCTTCATCATTATTTTATAAATTTATGTCCAGTTTAACAGTGTTTGCCATAGCTTATGTCTCATTGGTATAGACTTTGAGAAATCAGTAATGTGTCTATGTTATGCATATGTTATACAAATTAGAACAGAAATGTCTAATTCTGAAGTAAAAGCTGAATCAGATAGCTACTTCATACTTCGGATAATGCATGCAGATCACACAATAATGCCATTAGGAATCAGAAAGAATTGTTAAGGATTGTGAATCTTTGCCAAGAAACTGAGACCTTAAAACCATAGGTGGGATTTTTTGTTAATGCTGCTAATTAAAAACTTTACAAAAGTTAAAGATTTGGGAAGTGAAGATCTGGGGATTTGGGAATGGGATTGGGTTTCTGGTCACTGGTTCAAAATATAAGGATGACTGATTCCTGGTTAGGGATGGATTGTACCTAATAAAGTATGTTAAAAATAGATTGAAATGGAGTAAGATAAAACTGCCTTCATAACAACCCACTTTATATGGTTATGTCTACAATGTGAAAAGAAAAGTAGTAGTAGAGATACCCAGAATTTCATTAAAAAAGACAACCCAAAAAAGGATTCAGAAATAAAACTCATGACTTTGGATGAGTATTTTCGATAAAGTACAGGGACCAGGCAAAGTAGAAATTATAAAGTGAGAAGGGAAATATGACATTGTGGATATATCTGAGATTGGGTGAGAAGGGACCCATGGACATGATATGATTATGAAAGTATATGCCTTGAAATATATGGAAGTGTAAAATAAATGGAATAGGGCACAAGGAACACAGAGTAGTATTTTATATAAGATATATTAAAGTTAGAGAAATGTAGTGATCAGAGATAGGGGAAAGGACAGCAAAAATGTTTGAGAGACAATTGGAACCCAAGATAAATAGAAAGGTAATCAAAACAGCATCTTTTTGGGCTTGATGAATTTGTTGATAGGCTTAAATGAAGGACACGTATAGTAAAGAACTAACAAATAGGTGAGAGCTATTGTCATTAATTTTTGAAAAATGAAAGAAGGAGAGATTTTGTGGGGCTGGAGAACAACAAATGCCTTAATTTAAAAAAAAAGAAGTAGAAGAATGATATGCAAACGATAAACCTTTAAGCTTGCTTTTGATTCCTATCCAAATTCTAAACGTGAATTGTTTAATTTGAAATAGGGTTTAATTTGTTTGGTTTGGCTCCAGAGTTGAAACATGAAAAATGTAAATGCCGCAGAGAGGTGGATTTAGGTACAATATAAATAAAATTATAATTGCTGAAAAGTCGAACATATTATCTTGCAGATGTCTTCCAACCAAGGCTAAATGTTATAGATGCATTCTTTTTCAGGTATAGATAAGACTAATGGGATTCTAAGGTCTTTTCCAACTCTTCATCCTATAATTCTAAGAGAACCAAAGAAGAAGTGATACCATCTAACTTGGAGGAAAAATGAAGATTTTAATGGATGAATTGACATTTAACTTAGTCTGTTCTTTCAAGTATGAGAAGAAGTAGGTGGATATTGGGGTGTGTAGAGAGGAGCAGAAGGTATGTTAAGAACATGATGGCTGCTAAGTATTGGAATATGGAGTCAAAAATATGTTTAGTTCTTTTGGTTCCAGCATGCAGCATGAGAAGGAAAACAGTAGAAGTAAGGTCAGAAAGATTGTCAGGGCCTTTCGTGTTTGGCTGAGGATTTGGGACCTTATTGGTAGGCAGGGTGGGTTATACCATTGAAAATTATTAAGCACTCAGTGTTGAAAAATTACCCATGCATATGATTTGTAAATAAAAAGCTTTAATAAAAAATATTTTTAAAAAATCATTAAGCACTACTGAGACATGATTAAAGCTATCTCTTAAGAAGAGTACTATGAGGAATAGAGGTTAGATGGCCCAGGAAGAGGCTGGGGGCCTGAAATGAGTTCAGAGCCAAATGTAGTACTCTAGGTGAGAGCGAATAGATTAATGTAGTGACAGTGGGAATAGAAAGGAAGGAACAGATGAGAGAGTTCTGGTAGATAGAACCAATAGAACTTGGTGACTGACTGCATGTGGAGAAGAGGTATGTTTTAAGTCTGGATGATTTAGAAAATTAGTAGAAAAGTTTAGGACAAGGATGGATTTTGGGAAAAAGATCATTTGGTTTTTAGACATGCTCATTTTGAATTAGGTCCAGGCAAGATATGAGAGTCAAGATACCTAGGAGGCAGGAGCTTCTGATCTAGAGCACAAGAGAGAACCTGTGATAGAAATCAGCCCTATTGAGGTGTAAAGAATCCTGATCCTCACCTAACATTTAGGTATGAAAGGTATAAAAGCAACCAGAAGCAGTCAGAGCTGATGTGGATCATGAATCCAAAGAGGAAGCAGATAGTAAGAAACTAAAAGTAGCAAGTATAAACTAATTTTTTGTAATGAAAGGAAGGCAAGAGATGAGATGAATGACCAAAAAGAAAGAATTAAGGAGAATAAGTTAACAGTTTAACCAAGGCTCTTTCCATTGTTTCTTTTTATTTTGGGATATAAAGGAGTACAAGATTACAAAATGGGTGAAAATTGAGGTCTGTGAAGATTGAGGCTTTCTGCTAATTCTAGCTCCTCTACTTCGGCTAGCTTTCCAAATATTTATTCTCTTTTACTCATCCTCAGTTATCGAATATTCTAAGAATAGGAAAACATTAGCAACATTATATTAGCTGTTGTGAGAGATCCAGAAGAAGGCTAAAATCTTTATCTTGTCATTTGAAGACAAGGCATAGATATAGACTAGGTAGCTCTAAGACCTGTTTTTCTTAGGTTTAGACATCTAGAAGGTTAGATTATGTTTCCTGTTGTAAATGACATAGATATCTGTTTATGAATAAATTTGGCTCAAATCATTTAACATAGCATGGGGCAGATTATTGAGTTAATCTGTCAAATAAGTAACTGTTGAAAACTACTCTGCATATCACTTTGTGAAATGAAATATGGTATAGGTTTTTGTTCATTTGAATAAATGAACTAAGTATATTGTGCAATAATGTGCTGGTTATGAAGTTAAAAAAGTAAGATAGTCCCTCGTCTCATGGAGCTGTCTTTCTCTTTGGCAGGGACTCTACACATAGGAGGGTAGAGTTACAGGGAGGAAGAGATAGAGGGACCTATGTCATCAGGGAAATGGGTGTTTTTTAAATAACTTACCAAAAGAAATTGATAGAAAACCTGTTGTTTTTTTTCTCCACCAGTTTCTCTTTCGATGGTGGGCCTTCATGGATATATCTCTGCCTCAGAATGGCCTTTAATGATTGTAAGTAGAGTAAATAGAAACCAACAAATGGTGGAAAATTAATTTTAGTAATAGAGATGTAATCTCCTCTAATCGTATTTTACAGATGAGTTAGTTGAGGCCTTGAGAATTGAAATGGCTTTTCTAGAATTTCTCATCAAGTGTCTTATTCTGTCAGTTGTCATCCATTTTTCGTCCAAACTATCAAAAATATATTAAATAATTGAGAATGATATTTGGACAGAAGAAAATTGGCTTACATAATCTAAAACTCATTTTCTTTCTACAGTTTTACATGGTGATGTGTATTATTTACATTTTGTATGGTGTACTCTGGCTAATGTGGTCTGCCTGTTATTGGAAGGATTTATTAAGGATTCAATTCTGGATTGCTGCTGTTATTTTCCTGGGAATGCTGGAAAAAGCAGTATTTTATGCAGAATATCAAAATGTCAATACTACAGGATTGTCTTGTAAGTTGCCGATCTATTACATATATGTTATATAAGGCATTTGATTGGTTGGGTTTTAGAGACCTGACTTCTATAAGTCATCATAATAAATATCGGAAAGGAAAGACTTGAAGGGGAACTATTAGATGGCACTTAAGCTCTTTGTAATTCTAAAATTCTGTATTTCTATGATGATTCCTTTATTATTTCCATCCCTCAATTAAATGAAATTCTAGTTCACTGTTTTGGATATCAGATGACTTAATCTTCCATGTTTATTTGTATTCACAAAAAATAATTTATTAAGCAAAATAATTTTAATTGGTGAAAATTAGACACTTTTTGTTAGTGACCTTTTTTTTTAAACTTTTTTTTTACTTGCTTACTTTTCTCTTTCCCTTTTAAATACAACAGGAATTCACCTTATTTTAGTAGTATAGTAGTTTAATAGCAACTATATGCTATTCATATGCAGTTATTTTTCACTTTCGTAAGAGTTTCTGTGCCCAAGAAGGTTTATAAATGACAAATCTGAGAAAGAGTTGGCCACATGTAATTTTGAAGAAATGAGAAATCTTGCATATGGAGAATTTCTTCTAGTTTACCATTTTTTATCAGAAGTGATTTGTTTTCTTTTCAGCCCAAGGTTTATTAATGTTTGCTGAGTTGATTTCTGCAATTAAGAGGACACTAGCACGCCTTCTGGTTATTATTGTGAGCTTGGGCTATGGCATTGTGAAGTAAGTATTAGGTGTTATCCTACAACCATTATGCCTCTGAGTAATTTTTCATTTAATAGTGCCAGTACTTGCCCAATCAAGCTTAAATCCTTAGAATCACTTTTGACTCTAATTTATTCTCTATCTTAATATATTTGCTCTTCTTTCATATCTGCCTTTTCTTTTCATTCTCATATTGCTTATGTAGTTTAGGATTTCTTTTATCTTTAGCTTGGTCTGTTGCAATAGTTTCTTAACCTGTCTTCTTGCTTCCATGTCACTAACGTAATCTTAATAGATAAAGCTGTGCTAGAATAACTTCTTCAAAAACATGCCATTTATTTTAGTGCTTTTATTTCATAAGTTTATGCATTGTGCTCTCTCTTTTTCTCTCTCTGTCTCTACCTCCCCTCCCCACCTTCACACACCCAGAAACACATATGTATTTGCATTCATGTTTTATAATATATTAATATAATATATTTATAATATAATATATTATAATGTATATAATAATTATAATATATTATAGAACAAAGATAGTTTTTCTTACTTTTTTTTTCTTTTGCATTACTTTCAGGAATTAGGCAGTGCAGTCCCAACATACACTTGGGAGAGGGAATTCTACCTCTTTTCTCAGAAACAAGTGTTTGAATTTTATTGATTCTAATAAAGATAATAGATACTAGAAGATAATTTTTTGAATAAACCTCTTCTATCAGTTTGCTCTTTCCTATTTTGAAATTGGGTAGTGGTTGGATTTTGTTGTTGTTTAATGTTGTTTAATTGGCTCTATGGTTTCATTGGTTCAGGGAGCTCCTAGTAAGAAATCTCTTTCTACAGGAACAGTCTATAGTTGAGAGTGTTAAGTGACTTGCCGAGGGTCACAGCCAGTAGGTGTGAGAGTAGGATTTGAACTCAGGTCTTCAGAATATAAGCTCTTTAGGATTTCATTTAGATCCTCTATATATCCTCACAGCCTTATGTAGTACCTGGCGTATAGTAGGCTCTTACCCATTGCTTATTGATTGATTTTTGACTGAGTCTGGCTCTATCCATTCTGCTCTAGCTACCTCTTATAAAAAGCCAGCAGGAAAGGAATTTTAGTTATTGAGGGTTCCACATTAATTTGGATCCAGGTTATCAAAATTTCTATTGAAATTATGTCTTCTGGGTTCTAAGTGTGAGTGCTGTATCATTTTGGATTTCATTATTAATTAATTTTTTTTCTTAAAATGAATTTGGATAGTTTGCAAAACAAATTTATTTAATTAATTTATAATTAATTTCATTAATTTATTTCATAGCTCTGATGGATAGATGCTGAGTAAATTGAAAATATCAGTACCATTAAATTTGTTGGCTCAGGGTAAATTGAATTTAATTCTGCTTTTACAGTTTATTTGAATTTTTCTTAAGATGCCATTATACTAGTTTTGGACTTAATGTTTTAAATTTACTTTGCCCCCAACTCTTGTGTCTTGCTTGGGAAATACTAAAAATCAGTCCTTTTTTTTTTGTCCACAATATCTGCAGTTTGCTGAGATAGGTTTCTATAGCTAAATGTAAACAGATAGTTATAACAAGATATTTTATGTGTATATTTTTAAACTATGGCACTTCAATACTTCTAGGTTTTCCTCTTGCCTCTTCCTTTCTGATGACCGCTATATCCTTATGAGGGCAGTGAAATTCTCCAGATTGTTCAGTGGGAAACATATCTGCCATAGAAATGTAGAACTGTGGCCTTTAGATGTTGTCTTGTGACATGTGAATGTGAAGAATGAATTGATCTTATATAAATGTTTTTCCCTCTTTTCCTTTTGTCTTTGATTCTCCTAAAAAGAGAAGGCAAAAGAATGGAGAGAGGGCTGGATTTGGGTTCAAAACTTGCCTCTTTTGCTTTATTATCTGTGCAAGTCAATTCAGAAGCATTAAGTACATAATGTGACGCAGAAGCTGGGTCTCATAGGGACAGACTTCAGTTTCCTCATTTTTAAAATGAATGCATTAAATTTGGCTGATTTCTGAGGCTTTTTCTAGCCTAGAGGTGAGAAAAGAGTTTGGTACAGAGGAAAGAAAGCTAGATTTGAAATCAAAAGGCTTTGATTTGAAATGTCACCCTATACTTACCAATCTGTTTAACCATGGACTTCATCTTAATCTTAAATTTCTCATCTATAAAGTTAGCTCAGGCCCAATTTACATCATGAATCTTACTGATGGTCTTCAAAAGAAATACCAGGCCTGCTTCTAGTTAACACTAGAATTATAGTCCCTCATATGCCGATAGCCATGCATTCTTTTAATTTTCATTTGATCTACTCTGAACAGTACTTTTAAAAAAGCACGGACATTTTGTGGCAATCAGTCTATTCTTTGGTCAGTTTTAGGTGCTGCTTCCTCAGTCTCTAGATCTAATCTGCATAATGATTTCCTTTTGCTTCTTTAACTCACTGGGTCTCTATTTCAAAGACCTGATTGCTCTTCGTTGCTGAAAAAGGCAACTAACTGCAGGAAGAAAAAAATTGGGAACTGCCTCTGTATGATTATTTTAACCAGTATGTTTTCTTTGGTTGTATTTTACCTTACTCATGGTTCGTTTTTCTCTTGTTTCATTGATTCAGACCCCGTTTAGGAACAGTTATGCATCGAGTGATCGGACTGGGTGCTCTTTACTTCATTTTTGCAGCTATTGAAGGCATTATGAGAATTATTGGGGTAAAAAGTGGTAACTTTTTAAAAAATTGTTTTTAAGACATGTTTTCTTTATCAAATCTTTTGGTGAGTTTCTCTAGAAATGAATTTACATAGTTTAGTATTCTTTTTATGTATTTTTAATTGCATACATTTACAAAAAGTTTCATTTGGATTAATTTGACATTTCTGCTTATGTGATATTTTCATTTTAAAAAATTATTATTTTCCTGAGCAAATGAAGAACAGGATAAAGTACTTACTGATGTAGAACATAATTCACTCTGAAAGTTTTTATATGTACAAATTCTCTACATATTTGATATATATCTGAAACATCCCATATCCTTTTGTCTAATTCTCTTTGCTGTGAAACTTTTACCATGCTTTTTGACCAAAAGCAATTGGAAAGCTAATCTGATTTATTAGTTAAAAAATTGCATGTGAATTGAAAGTGGTACAATAGTTTTCTTTTCTTTCCTTTTCTTTTTTCTTTTCTTTTTTTTTTTTTTTTCCTGAGGCATTTAGGAGTAAGTGACTTACCTAGGGTCACACAGCTAGGAAGTGTTAAGTGTCTGAGAGCAGATTTAAACTCAGGTCCTCTTGACTTAAGGGTTGGTGCTCTATCCACTGTGCCACCTAGCTGCCCTGGTACAATAGTTTTCAATTGATTTTTATTATTGTTTCAGAAATAAGTATTGGTAGGTTGATATGTAGTGGTCAGTAAGAAGAAAGAATATTGAATTTTTGTTATTCAAAAAAAATTAAGAATTAGGGTGTTCACTTCAGAGAACATTTTGCCTTGGCCATTGTGCAATCTGGGTACTTGGTTTTCTTGCAAATTATTAATCAAATGGATAACCTAAATATTCCTTCCATGCATTTGAGCAGTTTTTAACATTAAAATATACTCTTTTTTTTTTTTTAGCAGTTTTAACTGATGGCATATAAGCTGACCTTGTTAGAGAGATGAATTTATACATTTATACTTGTTAAATTTCATCTTTTTAGATACAGCTCAGTGTTCTAACCTAAAAGATCTTTGTGTACTCTTTACATTTGATAAGTATGCTATTAATTCCTTTATTAAAGGCCATTGATAAGAATGTTGAATAGTACAGGGACAACCACTTCACTAGCCATCTCCTTCCAAGTTGACATTGAACTGGAACCACCAATAAGTACTTTTAGGTATGACTATTTAACTAGTCTTGTTTCTGCTTCACTGTGTTATCCACATTTATCTATAAGAATAACAGGAAAAACTTTGCTAGAAGCTTTGCAAAAATCAGTAAATTATGTCTCTAGCATTCCCTGATATGCCAACATAGCAATTCTTCTGCAAAAGGAAGAGCATGGCATGTTCTTGATGAAGTCTTCTTGGTTTTTTTTGGGTTCATTACTTAATTTTCTGCATGTTCAATAACCATATCTTTGATATAGTCTTGAATTTGTCCAGGAATACAAGTCGTCTCTGGGGCTTGTAGTTTTAATTCTCAAATTTCTTTAAAAAAAAAAAAAATAGGACAGTATTGTACTTCATCAGTCCTGTGGCAACTCTGCCTTTTCTGCAAAGATCACTAACAAGCAAGTAGCCTTTCAGTCACATTTGCTGAGTTCCTGAGGATGTAATGCATCTGGGCCTAGTGCACTGATTATATCCCATGCAGCTAACTACTTTACCTTTCAGTACAATCAGGACACAAGTGGCTCCTCTGTACCAGGTGCTTGCCACATGTTACTTGCTTAATCAGTTCCTTATCATTCATTCATTCATCCATACATCTCAAAGGCTTTAGGGTCACAGAGATAACTTGAGAAACAGTCTACCCTCGAGGAACATATACAAGTGGAAGTACATATGTGATCATTTCGGGAGGAAAGAGTGTGTCAGGAAATGCTTCCTATTCTCTTTTTGAACTTTAAGGTACAAACAGCATTCTTCTTTATAGAGGAAAGATGGGCATAAAGACTGGTCCTCCTGTGATTTTTTTTGTTAGAGAAGACAATGTGAGAGTTAGGGGCAGTGATAGTATTCCTTCTTCTGGGTGGTGCATCAGTGAGAGCACTGGGTTTGAAGCCAGGAATGCCTCAGTTCACATGCAGCCTCAGGCAAGACTTCACCTCTGTCTGTCTCAGTTTCCTCAACCCAAAGATGAGGGGGAATTGATAATAACAGCACCTACCTACTAAGGTAATTGTGATGATCAAATGAGGTAATATTTGTAATGCATTTAGCCCAGTCCCTGGTGCTTAGTAAATGCTTAATAAGTACTTTTTTCCTTCCCCTTCTCCTTTTTCTTCTTTCTCTTTCCCCGGTGGAGGAAAAGCATCCATTTTAGTTGTTCAGCTTATCTAAATTTTAATTTTCTTGACATTCTCACTGTGCCAAACTTTTTGTTTATCTTCAATTGTCTGTCCTGACTTATATCATCTGTATAGTTTTTAAAACATTTATGTTATTTGGTGGGTAGTTCTGCATCTACTGTGGGCCCTATATAATTTCCCCTTTTTCCTCCTGATCAGAATTGCTTTTTTCCCCTTTATTTCTTTAGTGTTTTATTCTTGAGTTTCTTTACCTTATTAGTAGGATTTGAGCTCCTGAATATAGGAATTATTTTGCTTTTGTGTTAGTTTCCACAATACCCACTATGAATAAATCCATTAATGACTAATCCTTCTTAGACTGATTCTTAACAGATGCTCTCTATCTTTTCTCTGTCACAAATTTTAAATTGAAGTGACCACATTTTCCCTGATAATTCCCAGGCAGAAATGAGTTCTTCCTTGTTGGTGAGAGTCAGATGCAAAAGAGATGTTTTCTTTGCTGACTCTTTCCAATTTTGAATGAAATTATTTCTAAGAGAACTCATAGAACTGCTCATCATTTCTTGTAGACCTATATATTCATTACATTCATATTCCATAGTTAACTCAGCCATTTCTCAACTGATGCGCATCCACTCAGTTAACTGAAAACATCTTTAAACCTATAGTGTTACTCCGTACCTCCCTGGTTTTTCCTTTACCTGTCTTCTTCCTTTGAATATGGTCCATACTTTCAGAGCCATATTCTCATGTCTATTTGTTTTAATTGTGGCTCAGTGATATCTATGACATCAAATTGTCTTCTTTGTGCTGAACTCTCAAGTTTACCTTGCTTGTTACCCACACATTGAGTATAAAATAATATTAATAAGTAGTATTTATACTGTGTTTTAAAATTTGCAAAGTGTTTTACAAATGCTATCTCATTTGAGCTTCACAATAACCCTGGGAAGTAGACATTACTATTATCTCCATTTTTCAGATGAGGAAATCAGAGCTGACAGAAGGTAAATAATCTGTCCAGCATCACATGGGTGGTAAATGTCTGAGGCTGGACTCAGGTCTTTCTAACTCTAGATCCAATACACTGTCCACTGTATCACCTACCTGCCTCATCTGCATAAGCATATGAAGTCATTGGTTTTATTGTGGGCTTTTTTCTTGGATTTTATCCCCTATGAGCTATCTTTATTCTTTCTATTTTTTACTTTTATGATATCTGTTTTAGTAGAAATATATAAGCATTTTTTTTCTCATCCCTGCTTCCTTGTTCATTTAGACTACTTTTAGTTAGCCATGTAAGAGCCTACGTGCTTACTTTAGGCCTTGTTGGAGTGAATCTCTGGCTAAGAATCTGTCATTCCTATCATTTAAACTGTTAACCAGAAATACAAAATTTATATCCTCACGTGGCATCTTATTAAGTTGTTAATTGCTTCCCAAACTGCATCTTTCCTCTGAAATGTTTGCTTTCAGTTGCTAGTAGTGATGAGAATACCACTTATGTTCCTAAGGCTTTCTTGCCTAAGAGTCTAATTCTAAAAGAGTCTGTCTGGATTCCAGTTAGCAGGTCACTTGGGCTCCTGTGAGTCACCAGAAGTTGGGATTAGCCATCAAGTTTATTGTACCCAGGAAAGAGGGGGATCTCTCTCTTATGGTTAGGTGCACAAATAGTTGTCCCTGGACTTTTACAGGTGGCAGTCATTCACCCTTTGCCTGGTCTCCTCTGATCTTTATTGGATGGCCTCTGATCCAACATTAAAGTATGAATAGACATCATTATTTCATGAAGGACAAGTAAGTTTTTTATTAAAGGGTTTCAATTCTGTAGAACTTCAAATTAGCTATTTAAGGAAAACTCAGTATCTTATTATTTTATCTTTGGACTTCTGCCACAGATTTGCTTCTTCACATCCTTTTTATTTTCATATCCTTTTTTTTTAATAGAAAAATTTTACTCTGAGAATAAAAGGTCTCCTGTGTTTTGGACATAGATAAGTTACTAGGCTGTGGAAGAAAGATCACAGAATAGATTATACTTTTAGTGTAGGATACTAAAAAGTTTTTCCTGTTCACTGTACTTTTTGGAAACAAAATCCTATTCTTGTTTATAGTTCTTTGGAATAGGAATTGTATCCTAAGATTTTAATAATATTGTTCATCTTCATATTAGTCTTATTCTAAATTAAACTTGTGTTTTTACCTTTCAGTATAGCCATTTAAATTTTTTCTAGTTAGGGAAAATTCAGGTGTGTGTGTGTGTGTGTTTGTGTGTGCCCACATACTAATGACTGGCTTATATATAGATTTTAAGACAGCTAGGTGGTTCAGTGCACAAAGTTGCAGGCCTGGAGTCAAGAAGAGTCATCTTACTGAGTTCAAAACTGCACTCAGATAGTAGCTATGTGACCTTAGGTAAATCCTTTAATCCTGTTTGTTGCATTTTCCTCACCTGTAAAATGAGCTAGAAAAGGAAATGGCAAAACATCCAGTATCTTTACCAAGAAAATCTGATATGAGATCATGAAGAATTAGACAAAATTGAAACTACTGAACAAATTGTATAGGTTTTAAGATTTGCATATGTCTTATCTATTTTCTTCTTTGATTCTCATGACAATTGTATGAGATTGGCCTTTGAAATATTATCCCCATTATAGAGATGAGGAAACTAAGGTCCAGAGAAGTTATGATTGGCTGATAGTCACGTAGTAGTAAATTTTGGGGGCAAAGTTTGAACTCGGGTCCTTTATAGCAGGACAGTTAAACGTTTTTAGGCAGGCCACAGAACTCCCAAGCCCTAATTTAAATGTAATTTGGTAATATTTAATAAAACAAATAGAATACAACATAGATAATATTAATTTGTGGGTTTCTAGGTCAGTATACTTGGGAGAGATTAGTTTTTACTTGAGTTTGACCTTGCTGCTTTATAGTGATGACTTGCAAGGAAAAAATGGCATAAAAGATCATTCATGAAGTTCATCATTGGAAAAGGATGTGATCCAGTACTTAGTAGTACTTAGAGAGTGTTTTTGGTTTTTTTTTTTTTTAATACCTTATTGGAGAAATCCTCAATGGGACATTTATAAGAAATATAAGAAATAGAAAGGAATTTCAGAGAATGAGATCACAGGGATGAAATAATTACCCTTTGTGCTATTAGAATATTAATGTATTATATTTCTGATGAAATTTTAATTAAAAAATAAAATATAGGCTGTTCAGGGAATAACCATCCAGTCTATGTAGTATATATGCATTTCTCATATTTTCATTTCTCCTACATGTAAACCTCCAAAAATTGCTAGGCAAGACTAAGTAATAAGCTATCTTTTTACTTGTCAGTTTTATCCAAAGGTGTGTTCTCGGTGGAAATTAAAATTTGGTTAAAATGAGAAATTGGAATTATATGAAAATTTTAATTTTAAATATTTAGGACAAAGAACTGACTAATAAATTACAAACAATGATTACAAAATTAGAGATCATTTGTTACTGGTAATGAGTGGATTGTGTAGTAGAGGGAGCTCTAGATTTGGAATCAGAAGACCCAAGCTCAAGTTCTGCCTCTGCTGCTAACTCTGACCTCAGATAAATCACCTTGTCTTTATTTATGGACCTCAGTTTCCTCTTCTAGAGGAGAGAGTGTGATCTTTTCCAGATGTCAAGAAGACCCCTGGTAATCATTCTGTATGCTTTCTTGTCATTGCTGTTAGGGATTAAAATAATATCCCTTGTTCTGTGCAGGTCAGATGTGAGATTGTTTTTACTTTTCCTCCTTTCCCCTTTCCACCCTCCACGTTAGAATGGTCGTTTATATTGTTGTTCTGTGTTACATGTGACTTTTCCTTTTTTTTTTTTTTTAGGGTTCTAGCCATGTAGCTGTTCTCATTTGTGACATTATTTTAGCAATCATTGACTCCATTTTTGCATGGTTCATATCCTTTACTGTATTTTCTTTTTGTAAAAATTAATGAGGGGAGAATATGACAGCTAATGGTCATGAAAATGAATCTATAAAGCCAGTTTGAGAGGAAAGTCAGTGAGTAGAAAGATTTAGTTTTAGAGAGATTTAGTTTTAATGGAGAGGTTTCTGACAAAGATTAACAAGGCAAACTGTAAATTCCTTACCTGAAAAATTTTAGATACAGAATTATCAAACAGATCTGGAGACATAAGATTGTATTATAGTAGATTATCCTGAGTGTCCTTCTTGAGCCGAAATCAGTGACTGTGAACAGTGAAAACAACATGTGCAAAGGAAATTTGGCTTCTATTGTCCTTCTGCCACAAATTGTGTGACCTTGGACAAGCCAGTGATCCTGTATTGCTTTCTAAAATTAAAGAGCTGGGTTAAAAGAGTTCTAAAGGTCTTTCTTTTACAAGAAATTCTGAGATATAACAGAATTTCTAGAATAAATAACTTCCTGAGCATATATTTATTTCTTCTCATTTAATTTTCTTTAATGTTTCTTGCCAATATGAAATTTACATTTAGTCATGGTCTGTTTCCAAATACCAGATAGGGAACCACATTTATATTTACTATCTTTTTATATTGGTAATCCCTGCATTTTCTGGCTTTTTAGAAAGTAATTTAAATCTTTGAATCATTAATGTTATATTTCTGGATTTCATAAATGGTTCTTGAGTTTTAAGGATTTAGGATTTTTAAAAGTATTCTTTTAGCTAAAGATTTTGTTTGAAAAATTGCAGATCTTTCCCAAGTTCCCCCTCCCTGTCTCAGAAAAAAAAAAAAAATGGCTTTTGGCTTTTCATTGAGCTTTTAGTGCTTTATAAATTATAAAATTCATGATATATATGGGCTATTTTCTTTTATCTAAATTCTTTCTATGATGTCTCATTATGTCATGGAAATGACCTGAGGTATTAAAGTCTGTGCCAGTAGACATCAGCTTCTAGCAGTGTCTACCATACTGGAAAAACTTTGAATATGGATTCCACGATCTTCTATGTGTTATCCAAGGGTTACTCAAGCATAGTACAGAGAGGTTCATGACCAAGTTGTATGAAGGATGATGAATTTTTGAACCATAATGCTGTCTGCTAAATCTTAAAAATGGCAAGCTATTGGTAAAGGATTTACTTTCATCAACGGGATCATATGTGCTTCAGTGATTGAAGTAAAGAGATGGTTGGGCCTACACATGTAGAATCCAGAGCTGCTTTTATAAAGATGAAGCTGGAGTGAAACTTTCATAAGTGAAAGATAGTAAATATGTTGATTTTTAAAATTAATACTATTAGATCTTATTTTTATATCAAAAGAGAATCTTTTCAGATGTCAGTATGATTCATTAACCTACTTTAATTTTGCTATTTCTTTTATCTAAAAATGCTAGATATTTATAGCATTTCACTTCAGCAGAAATATTTTTCAGATAGGTCCTTTGATCCCTGGATTCTTTGAAATCATAAGCTGGCATAATTTCATTAATTAGAAGTTAGCCAGCTTTATATAGAGGAGAAAAAATGTCAACATTTGTAGAATCTTTAAAGACAAAAATCTTTTTCAGATAAATCTTGTTGTTTTGGCTTTACTCAACAAATCTTGAAGCTTTTCATCTCTTCTTTACATGCTTTTGTTCTAAAACTTCTTATCCTTTTCTGGAATCTGCCAAGTCTTAAAGTAATACATATATACAATCCTCAGGGCTCTAAAAATTGAGGTAGGTCTTTAGGGAGAAACTGAGCAGTAAACCTACAAAGGATATTTATACATGATTTTTTCTTAAGGAAAATTTTACAGGTGTAAATTATAGAAATGAAAAAAAAACTGCCATTAAGGTAGCACTAACAGGGAAACAAACTTTAATGTATTTTGTGAGAAAACTTGGAGCAAAAATTCTGATAACTGTAATTGTAACTTACTAAAGTTACTACACTTACTGAAACATGTTTTAGACAGTATATACTAATTTCATACAAAGCATAAATATTCCCCCATTTCTGAAAGCAAGATATTAAATTTAATGGTTCAGATATCTAGTTCACTCAGATTATTTCTTCTAATGATTATCAAAGGAAAAAAAACAACCAGATGTGTACATTTATATCACTGATGGTTTTAAGAATGAAAAGAATGGTTATGAGATGTAAATGTCTCATTGTTAAATAAATGGTAGCAAAATCCTTATTATGAGCCTGGATTTCCAAAATTGTCAGATATTAAAGTTATACTTTCCCTTCATGGAAAAGAATATTTTATTGTACTATTGTAGAGAACTAATGAATCTTCTACATGACTATGAACTACAAAGTATATAGTGAGTAGTTTACAGAAATCTAGATTTCAGACTGGGGCAGCTAGGTGGTGCCATAGTGCACAGAATGCTGGGCCTGAAGTTAGGAAGACATGCTCAAATCCAGCCTCAGATGTTTAGGAATTGTACAACCCTGGGCAAATCATTTAACTTTGTTTGCCTTGGTTCCTCATCTGTAAAATGGGCTGGTGAAGAATGGCAACTAGTTATCTTTGCCAAGAAAACTTCAAATGAGGTCATGACAACAACAACAAAGTTAAAACTACTTGGGGGAAAAACATAACTCATTATATCTGAGTCTGAGTTAATTTGGCTAGTAGCTGGACAGGAAAACAACTCTAGTCTGAAAACGTCAAATTAATGATTTTAGCATCTATATCTCTATATATATTTGTGACTCCAAATTTTTGACTTTCTTGATGCAGGCAAAAGAATCTGATCTTGTTCCTCTGGCCAGCATCCCTTTGGCTTTGCTTGATTCTGGTTTATGCTGGTGGATATCCTTTTCTAACTACAGCTAGCATGTTAATGTGCATTATTATTTTTTTTTCTGTTTGTTGCACCAGCTTATTTTCTTCCTTTCACTTGATTTTTTTGAATATTGTCTTAAATTTTGCCTAAATACCACAACTGCTTAATGATAAATACTTTTTCTACCAGCTTCAAATTTGAATTAAATTACTTCTCTTGTATTCTTTGGCCTGTCATTTGCCCTTTTAATTACTGATAGACCATTTTGAGATGTGTTTGGTCAGTACTTCCACTACAGGTGTTTAGAAAGTCTAAGGTATGCTGGGGACATTATCTTGTATGGCTTATATATTTAATATATATTTGATTGACACAAGCAAAGCTTAATTGATTTGTATTCTTGCCTTTGAAATATGTTGGCCCTTTAAAATTTTCAACATTTGTTTTAAAAGTAGAATAGAATATGGGAGAAATAGTATTTATTTTTAAAGTCTAAATTAATTACTGTGTGGTTTTTATCCCCTCAATCTGTCTTTATAGGAAACATTTTTAATAAAAGTAAATATGCATTTGTGTATAATGCAATTTTAAACTTTGGCAACTTAATTTGGGACATTCTGTGTTTATATGGCAAGTAACTAGTTCATATAAAAAACTACCTTATGTAACATATTATAAAAGGAATTAAAAGGCCTACATTCTAGGTTCAATTGTATCTTTTATATTTGAAAAATCATTTTATTTTGATGGACTTAAATTTTTATATATAAGCAGAGATAATGTTTGACCTAGATAGGATAGATGGATGATATGTGATACACAAATGAGACATTGAAAAAAAAATCCTTTGTAAATGCTAGGTGACAGTTACTCCTTTTTTTCCCGTTTTGATCTGATTTTTCTTCTGCAGCATGATAAATATGGAAATATATTTAGAAAAATTGAACATGTTTAATCTATGTCGGATTGGTTGCTGTCTGCGGGGAGGGTGGAGAAGAGGGAAAAAAATTGGAACTCAAAATCTTACAAAAATGAATGTTAAAAGCTATCTTTGCATGTATTTGAAAAAATACCACAAAAAAGTAAAATAAAGTAAAAAAATAGACAAAGTACAAAACATTTAAGAATGTGGTTTTAGACTTTATTTCATATCTTTAAGAATGTTCATTTAAAGACAGCACTGAATTGTATATTGACATGTGAGAAAAGGAGAGTTGAGATAGAATTACTTGCTTTAATGGCATTTCCTACTGCTTTTAAAAAAAAAAATTTGATATAGTTATTGTAATTTGGAATTATATTAGAATGGAATAAAAGTAAGATTGGAATTGTGGCTTTTACATCTTCTTTCCCTTATATTAAGACAATTACTTTCCTTAATATGTATGTGTACATATTTGTAAGTTTGGCACAAACAATGAAGACCCTAAAACTAAGAAAGAACACAGTGAAATTTTCACTCTATAGACACTTCACAAATACTCTGATTTTTGCTATATTGGGTAAGCTATTTAATTATACCTATTATGCTTTTTTTTTTTTTTTTTTAGTATTGATCATTCTTTTAAAAATAACTTTTCTTTGTTTCAGCTTCTATAGTATTTATGATATGGACAACTAAAAAGTTTAGATTAGCAGAATGTCAGTCTGTAAGTATAATTCTATTTAAGTACAATATTGTAAAATTATAAATTAATTTTTAAGAATCAGATTTATTTAAATGCATGTAGTAATTTCTTTGGAGAATTGCATTTTAATTTAAGCAGTTTGATCCAAAAGATCTAGTATTTTTTGCTTTGAAGTGAGCCATTGAAAAAACATTTTTCACTTTTCTCATCTTTATGTCTTCTTTCCATTTTTCTTTAATGGTTATGATTTCCTTGTTTAATGTAGAGTAATATGAAATCTTTTTTCCCCTTCCTCTACATTATAATTTCTTCTTATTTATATTATTGGTAAGTGAGAATTAAGACCTAATTTTGATTGTCTAGCATGCAGCTAGTAGAATTTTTGTGCACCTTATAGACATTGACTAAATATCAATGCCTAATTATATTATTCAAAGGTACATGTATATTTTTCATTGGAGCTTTAAAAAGCATTATTTTACTGATTGTGGCTTAATGAATCTATAACCTTGCAGTTTAAATTTTTTAGGTTATTCAATTCAACAAATATTTAATAAACACTGTGCCTTTGTACTGGCGATATGAAGACAGTTAAAATTGTTCCTGTGGAAGCTAGGTAGCCTAGCAGATAAAATACTGGGCTTAGAGTCGGGGAAATCAGATTTCTTTACCTTTAATAGATAGATGCTTATTAGTTTTGTGACCCTAAAAAAGTCACTTAAATTCTGCCTGAATCAATCTCCTCAAATGTAAAATGAGGTTATAATAGCATCTGATAGTGGGATCAATTAATAAAGTACTTTTAGACATGTTTTAGACATGTCGTAGGCACGTTATAAATCCTTTCTCCATTCCTTCTTCTCTCCTCCTCTCACCCTCCTTCTTTTCTTCCTTCTACAAAAAGAATGCAACATTTATGCAATGCAACTTGTAGAAATTATTAAGAAAGAAATTCACTTAACAAAAATTTGTATCTACTCTGAATAAAGTTGGGAAGTTCAAATTTTCTTTTGCTCTCTTTTTAACCACAGCTCATTAGCAGAGCAAGCTGAATCTTTTGGAAATTATTTTCTTCTTTTCTATACTCTAGGTTTGTGTATTTTCATTTAAAATTTTGTGGAATTTTAAGATTATTCCAAGCATTATTATTACTACTACTGATAATGACAGCTAACATTTATATAGCCCTTTAAAGTTTCTGAAACACTATACAAATATTATCTGCATGAGACTGATAGATTAAACAACATGCCATAGGTCATGCAGTAAATGTATGAAGCTAAATTTGAACTCATATCTTCCTGACTTCATGTCCAGAGTTCTACTCACTTATCCCAAACTCAAGGCTTATAGTGATTATTAAAACTTTAGAAATAAAATGTTAAGTTGCATCATGCCTTATATCCATTTTTTCCTTTGATCCTGACAAGAACCCAGTGCAGTTGGTATTGCTAGTTTTATTATTTTCAATTTATAGATGAGAAAACTGAGAATTAAGTGACATGTTTAGAGTCACACAACTGCCAGCAAGTAGCAGACCTGTTTTTCCAGTTATTCTTCTATCTCCCCCCTCCCACCCCCCAACTCTCCTTCTTGGTTACTCCTTAAACATTGAAGCTAGAATATCTAGGAAAAAAGGTTTGCATTAGAAATTTTGTATTAAGGATTAATAAAAGGCTAACTTAGATATAAATTAAATGTATTTTAGATCATGTCCCTATGATTTAGATCTTTCAGAGTTCTCTCCAGGGCCCTCTTTTCTTCCCCTTCTGTACTATTCTGAGACTTGGTGATCTCATCAGCTTCTATGGATTTGATTATTATATTTATGCTAATGATTCTCAGATCTACTTATCCTGCCTCAATTTCTCTGTTGACCTCCAATCTTCTATCTTTTGTTATCTTTCAGACATTTTGAAATGAATGTTCATAGACATCTTAAACTTAGTATGTCCAAATCAGAATTATTTTCCTTCTCCCTCCCAACTCTTCCCAGGGCAGCAGCATCCTCTCAGTCCCTCAGGCTCACATCGTAGGAGCTGGCTTTGACTCCTAGTTATTATTTACTTCCTGTATCCAGCCTTTTGCCACTGGCACTCTTCTTCCTTTTCTGTCTTCTTATATCTCACTCTTTACCACATACGCTTTCATTTGGGGACCAGCCTCCTGGTGTTCCATGAAGAAGACATTTGTTCTGGTTTTCTCTCATGCCTGTAATGCTTTCTGTTCTCAGCTCTATTTGTTCACTTCCCTGGCTTTCAAGTAAAGCCCCATCTTTCATAGACAGCCTTTCCCAGTTCCTCTTAATTGCAATACCTTCCTTCTGGTAATTATTTTCTATTGATATGTAGGTTTTTTGGGTATATATTTGTTTGTATGTTGCCTTCCTTATTGGATTGTGAGCTCTTTGAGAGCAGAGACTGCCTTTTTTTTTTTTTTTTTTGGTATCCCTAGTGCTTAGCACAGTCCCTGGCAGATAATGGATGTTTAATAAATATTTATTGTTTGATATAAACCCAATTCATCCATTAACATTCTCTATTTCTCTTGAGCAAATCACTCTGGGCTAACATACACTATAATAGATAAACCTGTAGTTTTTTGTTCATGTAGCATACACTAGTAACAGAAAAATACTAACCAATTTCTTTTATAAGTGAATTTAATTTCCTAGTGAATTAAGTTGTTTGTGTTTTTGAACCTTTTTTGGTACAGGATTGGATGGAACTCTGGGTTGATGATGCATTTTGGAGATTCCTTTTTTCTCTGATTCTTCTAGTAATAATGTTTTTATGGAGACCATCAGCAAATAATCAAAGGTATTTGAAATGTGCAAAAGTAGTATATTATGGTTAAATGTTTTATAAAATCAGATTCTTTGTATAATAGGGGGAAAGTATGTATTTGAATTCAGAAAAATAATTTTCATTGTCACTTCAGTTACTTCATTATTTTCACTTTCAGCAAAGATTGCTACCAAAAGGGGTTTATTCATCTCCCCAAAACTTAAGGCTTGTAATGACTTACATGAACTGATGCTGAATGAAGGGAGCAGAACCAGGAGAACATTGTACACAGTAACAGCAGGATTATATCATGATCAACTATGATAAACTTAGCTCTAACAGCTATATATTGATCCAAGACAATTCCAATAGACTTGAGATGGAAATGCCATTTGCATCCAGAGAAAGAATAGTGAACACTGAATGTGATTGAAGCATACTATTTTTACCTTTTTTTTTGTTTGCTTTTTTTCCTGAGATGTTTCCCTTGTTACATTTTTTCTTTAAAAACATGATGAATATGGAAATGTGTTTAAAATGATTGTATCATTTTAAAAAAAGCTATCCTAGATGGAGAGAGGGAGGAGAAAAAGGGGAGAGAGAGAAAAAAATTGGAACTCACAATTTTACAAAAGTCAATGTGGAAAACTATCTTTATATGTAGTTGGAAAAATAAAATAATATTGAATAAAAGAACAAGAGCAAAAACCCTAAGCCTACAATATGCTACTGGAAGTAGTCCGATTAAGCTAACTATGTGTTAACACTGAAGAACAGCTGAGAAAAGTATACTGTTCTTTTTTTTAGTGAGGAAAAATAATTAACAATACAAAACAGTGGAAGACCTTTTGTTGACTTTAACATTTTTTATCTTATTTGCGTTGGTATTTGTTGTTGTTACATCACTTTTTAAAAATTTGATTTTTCATATAACAAGTATTTATTTTTTCCCTTTCATTAAAACTCAATTAAAAAAAAAATCTTTTTTAACCAGTATACATAGTCCAATAAAACAAACTGCCACAATGCCCATATCTAAAACTTTGTCTCATTTTTCCTCCTGCTCTTCTACTTTTAAAATTAAATTTTATTTTTTCTCTTTTACACCATCTCTCCCCTCTGTGTCTTTGGGAAAAAAAAAAGAAAGAAAGAAACCCTTGAAAGAAATATGCATAGTTAAGCAAAAAAAAAAATTTGTAAATTGGCCCTGTCGAAAAATGTATGCCTCATTCAACATTTGAATCAATTTCCCATTTTGTCAGGAGATGGGTGGCATTCTTTATTATCTGGCTTCTAGAATAGTGATTAGTCATTGTGTTTGTTGTTAAGGATTTCAAAGTTTGTTTGCTTTCAGAATGTTGTTTTATATGATATACTGCTGTTTTCTTCTTTCTGCTTCAGTTAATACAGATTTTCCCAGTTTTCTCTAAAATCACCTCTTCTTTTTTTTATGCTATACAATAATATTCATCTATCATAATTTGTTTAGTCATTCTCCAATTGATAGTCACTCTTTAAGCACAACGAAAATTGTTGCTATAGGGGCAGCTAGATGGTGCAGTAGATAGAGCATCAGCCCTGAAGTCAGGAAGACCTAAGTTCAAATCTGGTCTCATACACTTAACACTTCCTAGCTATGTGACCCTGGGCAAGTCACTTAACCCCAATTGCCTCAGCAAAAAAAGCAAAAAAAAAAAAAAAAAAAAAAAAAAGAAAAGAAAAAGAAAATTGTTGCTATAAATATTTTTGTAAATAAGGTCCTTTGATCTTTTAGGAACATAGATCTAGTAGCTGGGCCAAAAGTTAATTACCTTATGTGACTTAAAGCACAGGTCCAAATTGCTTTCCAGAATGGTTAGAGCAATTCACAACTTCACTGACAATGTATCCCTCTCAGGCCTTCCCCCCAAAGTTTGTCATTTTCCTTTTTTTATCACTTTTGCCGGTCTTATGAGTAAGAAGTAGAACCTCGGAGTGCATTTGTATTTGGTGATTTGAAGCATTTTTTTCACGTATCTGTAGGTAGCTAGATCTCTTCCTTGCAAACTGCTTGTTCATATGCTTGGACCATTTATCAATTGGAGAATATCTCTTATTTCTACAAATTTGAATTGGTTTAAAAAAAATTTTTTAAAGGACAAATACCTAAGATAAAATTTTAGTGCCTTTCCACCAATCTTTTAACTTTTTATTAACTTTATTTTTCTCACTACATGTTATCTTGATTTTGTAATATTGAGACTTAGAAATGTTGGTTTACCATAGTCGTGGTAAACTTTGATTCAGTTCAGCGTCTCCTATGTGAAAAGTACTTTTGAGTTGTTGAAGCATCCCTGAGTTGCTTAGCTCTTAAGTATAACTTGTTTCAACTATAGAGGATCTAGTTATCATTCCTAGACTTCTCAGGCTAATTAAAGGGAGGTAGTATTATGTAGGGAAAAGACCACTAGATGTTGAGTTATAGGAGGCCTCAATTCTAGTCTTTGCCCTGCAACTAATTTACTGGATTTCAGTTTTCTAATTTTTAAAGGAAGGCAGTTAGATTGAATGATCTTTGATGCCTAATTTTTTTTTTTTTGGATGCCTTTTTTTTTCTTTCCGTGGAATGTCTCAGTTTACTTTTTTTGGTATTTCTGATTGTCTAGAAAGGTTAATATTGTTAACTCTAGTGCCAGAGTTCAAAAATTTTTCTGCTTCTCCTATATGACAAAAGCAGGTTGAAGAAAAAGGAGTTATTATGGCAACAGATTATGATAAAGCTCATAAACCGTTTTTTTGTTTTGTTTTGTTTTTGTTTTTTTTTTCCCCTAGTTGAAAAGTAATGCTTTTAAACTATTGTTTTCTGGGTATTCTCTATCCAAAATACCAGAAATCTAATGGTCCAGGACCTGATTTCTTAAATCAACAAATTAATCTTTAATTCTTTTTCAGTTATCTGTGCTTTTTTAGAGCAGATTTTTGGATAAATCTGAACAAGACGGTACTTTGTAGCAGCTTGTTAGATCATTCTAATGTTTTATGTTAATTTTTTTTTTTTTTTAAAGAAGCTTTTCTTAAAGAGCTAGTGTCTTTTAGGCTGAGAACAATTTGAAGAAAATATTTTGAATAGATTTAAACTAATAAAAGCACAGTCCTCAAATTATACTTTGGTGTTTTTGTTTTTGGCATAGATATGCCTTTACACCCTTAATAGATGATTCAGATGATGAAATTGAAGAATTCACAGTGGTATCGGGAAATTTAGGTAAGTTTATTAGTTTTGAAATCTTTTAAGATATTTATTTAATCAAATCAATTGTTATATCGTAATCTATAAAGCAAAGCATAAAGATTTTATTTTTTAAAAAGGTAGTCTAAACAGAGTATTCCTATGTATTGAAAAATATCAAACATCACACACTTGTCTTATAAATGCTTTATAGTTGGGGTGGGAAAAGGGAGAAATTGAATACATTTAGCCTAGATAGAATATATGAGATCAGTCTTTTTGTAATCAAAACTTTTATATTCTTTTTTTTTTTTAATGGAAAAATCCATTTATTCCTATACTCTCTAGTGTTTTTTTTTTTAATTTTATTTTATTTGCATAACATATGTGTGGGTAATTCTTCAACAATAACCCTTACATAGCTTTCCGTTACAAATTTTTCCCCCCAACTTCCCCACCCCTCCCCTAGATGGCAGGATATCCACTACATGTTAATTATGTTAAAATATTGGCAAATCGAATATATGTGTACATATTTCCAAACTTATCATTGTTGTGCAAGAAAAATCTTATCTACACAAACGATATATCAGATAAAGGAAACACAATGTAAGCAAACATCAATCAAGGAGTATGAGAATGTTATGTTGTGGTCCACATTTCGCATCCCTCTCTCTGGGTGTATATGGCTTTCTTCAGTGAACAATTGGAGGTGGTTTGAAGCATATCATTGTTGAAGAGAGCCATGTCCATCAGAATTAATCGTCATACACTGATGCATTGTTGGTGGAGCTGTGAACAGATACAGCCATTCTGGAGAACAATTTGGAGCTATGCTCAAAAAGTTATCAAACTGTGCATACCCTTTGACCCAGCAGCATTTCTATTGGGCTTATATCCCAAAGAAATCATAAAGGAAGGAAAAGGCCCCACATGTGCAAGAATGTTTGTGGCAGCCCTTTTTGTAGTGGCTAGAAACTGGAAATTGAATAGATGCCCTTCAATTGGAGAATGGCTGAATAAATTATGGTATATGAATATTATGGAATATTATTATTCTGTAAGAAATGACCAGCAAGATGATTTCAGAGAGGCCTGGAGAGACTTACATGAACTGATGCTGAGTGAAATGAGCAGAACCAGGAGATCATTATACATGGCAACAACAGTACTATATGACGATCAATTCTGATGGACATGGCTCTCTTCAACAATGAAATGTTTCAAAACACCTCCAATTGTTCACTGAAGAAAGCCATATACACCCAGAGAGAGGGATGCGAAATGTGGACCACAACATAACATTCTCATACTCCTTGATTGATGTTTGCTTACATTGTGTTTCCTTTATCTGATATATCGTTTGTGTAGATAAGATTTTTCTTGCACAACAATGATAAGTTTGGAAATATGTATACATATATTCGATTTGCCAATATTTTAACATAATTAACATGTAGTGGATATCCTGCCATCTAGGGGAGGGGTGGGGAGTTGGGGGGAAAAATTTGTAACGGAAAGCTATGTAAGGGTTATTGTTGAAGAATTACCCACACATATGTTATGCAAATAAAATAAAACTAAAAAAAAAAAAAAAAATTAATCGTCATATAGTACTGTTGTTGCCGTGTATAATGATCTCCTGGTTCTGCTCATTTCACTCAGCATCAGTTCATGTAAGTCTCTCCAGGCTTCTCTGAAATCATCTTGCTTGTCATTTCTTACAGAACAATAATATTCCATAATATTCATATACCATAATTTATTCAGCCATTCTCCAATTGAAGGGCATCTATTCAATTTCCAGTTTCTAGCCACTACAAAAAGGGCTGCCACAAACATTCTTGCACATGTGGGGCCTTTTCCTTCCTTTATGATTTCTTTGGGATATAAGCCCAATAGAAATGCTGCTGGGTCAAAGGGTATGAACAGTTTGATAACTTTTTGAGCATAGCTCCAAATTGTTCTCCAGAATGGCTGTATCCGTTCACAGCTCCACCAACAATGCATCAGTGTCCCAGCCCTCCCACAACCCCTCCAACATTCATCATTAACTTTTCCTGTCATTTTAGCCAATCTGACAGGTATGAAGTGGTACCTCAAGGTTGTCTTGATTTGCATTTCTCTGATCAACAGTGATTTGGAGCACCTTTTCATATGACTACAAATAGTTTTAATTTCATCCTCTGAAAATTGTCTGTTCATATCCTTTGACCATTTATTGATTGGAGAATGGCTTGAATTTTTATAAATATGAGACAATTCTCTATATATTTTAGAGATGAGACCTTTATCAGAACCCTTTAATGTAAAGATGATTTCCCAATTTATTACTTCCCTCCTAATCTTGTCTGCATTGATTTTGTTTGTACAAAAACTTTTTAACTTAATATAGTCAAAGTTATCTATCTGGTTTTCAATTAAGAGTTCCAGTTCTTCTTTGGACATAAATTTATTCCATCTCCATAGGTCTGAGAGGTAAACTATATTACATTCCTCTAATTTACTTATAGTATCACTCTTTATATCCAGATCATGAACCCATTTAGATCTTATCTTGGTATGTGGTGTTAGATGTGGGTCAAGCCCTAATTTCTTCCACACTAGTTTCCAGTTTTCCCAGCAGTTTTTGTCAAATAGTGAATACTTATCCCAAAAGCTGGGGTCTTTGGGTTTATCAAAAACCAAATTGCTGTAGTTATTGCCTAGTTTGTCTTGTGATTCTATCCTATTCCACTGATCGACTACTCTATTTCTTAGCCAGTACCAAATGGTTTTGATGACCACTGCTTTATAATATAGTTTTAGATCTGGTACAGCAAGTCCACCATCGTCAGCCTTTTTTTTCATTAATCCCCTTGAAATTCTTGACCTTTTGTTTTTCCAAATGAACTTTGCTACTATTTTTTCTAGATCTGTAAGATAATTTCTTGGGAGTTTGATTGGTATGGCACTAAATAAGTAAATTAGTTTGGGTAGTATTGTCATTTTTATTATATTCGCTCGTCCTACCCATGAGCATTTTAAGTTTTTCCAATTGACTAGGTCTGATTTGATTTGTGTGGAAAGTGTTTTGTAATTTAGTTCATATAGTTCCTGACTATCCCTTGGCAGATAAATTCCCAAATATTTTATACTATCAACAGTTATTTTGAATGGAATTTCTTTTTGTATCTCTTGCTGCTGAACTTTATTGGTAATATATAAAAATGCTGATGATTTATGTGGATTTATTTTGTATCCTGCCACTTTGCTAAAGGTGTGAATTGTTTCTAGTAGTTTTTTAGTTGAGTCTCTAGGATTCTCTAAGTATACCATCATGTCATCTGCAAAGAGTGATAATTTGGTTTCTTCACTACCTACTCTGATTCCTTTTATCTCTTTTTCTTCTCTTATTGCTAAAGCTAACATTTCTAATACAATATTAAATAGTAATGGTGACAGTGGGCAGCCTTGTTTCACTCCTGATCTTATTGGGAATGGTTCTAGTTTGACTCCATTACATATGATGCTTGCTGAAGGTTTTAAGTAGATACTACTTATCATTTTAAGGAAAAGCCCATTTATTCCTATACTCTCCAGTGTTTTTAATAGGAATGGGTGTTGGATTTTATCAAAGGCTTTTTCTGCATCTATGGAGATAATCATATGATTTTTATTAATTTGGTTATTAATATAATTGATTATGCTAATAGTTTTCCTAATATTGAACCAGCCCTGCATTCCTGGTATAAATCCTACTTGGTCATGATGTATTATCCTGGGGATGACTTTCTGTAATCTTGTTGCTAAAATCTTATTTAAAATTTTTGCATCAATATTCATTAGGGAAATGGGTCTATAGTTTTCTTTCTCAGTTTTCTCCCTACCTGGTTTAGCTATCAGCACCATATCTGTGTCATAGAAGGAATTTGGTAGTACACCTTCTTTCCCTATTTTTTCGAATAGTTTATATAGTATTGGGATTAATTGTTCCTTGAATGTTTGGTAAAATTCACATGTAAATCCATCTGGTCCTGGAGATTTTTTCTTAGGGAGTTGATTAATAGCTTGTTCTATTTCTTTTTCTGAAATAGGGCTATTTAAATAATTTATTTCCTCTTCTGTTAATCTGGGCAATCTATATTTTTGTAGATACTCCTCCATTTCATTTACATTCTCAAATTTATTGGCATAAAGTTGGGCAAAGAAACTCCTAATTATTACTCTAATTTCCTCTTCATTGGAGGAAAGTTCTCCCTTATCATTTTTGAGACTAATAATTTGATTTTCCTCTTTCCTTTTTCTAATCAAATTAACTAAAGGCTTATCTATTTTGTTGGTTTTTTCATAAAACCAACTCTTACTTTTATTTATTAATTCAATAGTTTTCTTATTTTCAATTTTATTGATCTCCCCTTTAATTTTCAGAATTTCCAATTTGGTATTTCATTGAGGGTTTTTAATTTGGTCTTTTTCTAGCTTTTTTAATTGTAAGCCCAGTTCATTAATCTTCTCTTTCTCTGTTTTACGCAAGTAAGCATCTAGAGATATAAAATTACCCCTTATAACTGCTTTAGCTGTGTCCCACAAATTTTGGTATGTTGTCTCATTGTTGTCATTCTCCTGGATGAAATTTTCGATTGTGTCTATAATTTGCTCTTTCACCCATTCATTCTTCAGAATTAGATTATTTAATTTCCAATTAACTTATGGTCTATTTTCTCCTGGCCTTATATTACATGTGAGTTTTATTGCATCATGATCTGAGAAGGATGCATTTACTATTTCTGCTTTTCTGCATTTGATTTTGAGGTTTTTATGCCCTAACACATGATCAATTTTTGTACAAGTTCCATGAACCCCTAAGAAAAAAGTATACTCCCTTCTATCACCATTCAATTTCCTCCAGAGATCTATCATACCTAACTTTTCTAGCCTTTTGTTAACCTCCCTAACTTCTTTCTTATTTATTTTGGAATTTGATTTATCTAATTCTGAGAGAGCAAGGTTGAGATCTCCCACTAGTATAGTATTACTGTCTATTTCTCCTTGCATCTCTCTTAACTTCTCCTCTAGGAATTTGGATGCTATACCACTTGGTGCATATATGTTAAGTATTGATACTGCTTCATTGTCTATGGAACCCTTTAGTAAAATGTAGTTTCCTTCCTTATCTCTTTTAATTAGATCTATTTTTGTTTTTACTTGATCCGAGATAAGGATTGCTACCCCTGTCTTTCTTTGTTCACCTGAAGCATAGAAGATTCTGCTCCAGCCCTTTACCTTCACTCTGTATGTATCTCTATGTTTTAGATGTGTTTCTTGTAAACAACATATTGTAGGATTCTGGCTTTTAATCCAGTCTGCTACCCGCTTCCGTTTTATGGGAGAGTTCATCCCGTTCACATTCACAGTTAGAATAACTATATCTGTATTCCCTGCCATCTTATTTACCCAGAGTTATGATTTTCTCTTCCCTTTCCCCTCTCTCCCTTCCCCCCTCCCCAGTACTTTGCTCTTGAAGACCACCTCCCACCAATAATCCTCCTCCCTTTAGAGTCCCTCCCTCCCCTTTATACCTTTCCCCTAATCCTTCTATTAGTTTATCCCTTTCCTTTTCTTCCCTCCCTCCTACCTTCCCACAAGGAGGGTCAGTGCTTTCTTTGAAGCCAAATGTGTCTGATATACTCTCTTAGAGTCCAATCTAATGAGAGTAAGGTTTACACAATACTCATCGCCCTCCCTTCTTTCCCTCAATTATATTAGATCTTCTATGTCTCTTTATGAGATTTTGCCTTATTTTACCTCCTTTATTTTTACTTTATTTTGCCTCCTTTCCCCCCTCCCCCCTTTTTCTTTTTCAGTATGGTATCCCTTCCACCTCTAATTTCTTTTCCATTATTATCAAAGAAAAATCAAATTATACTGCCATTCTTTAAAGGATACCTATAGTAGAAATATAGTTCTCAAGAGTCTTCCTTTTTGCCTTTTTATGCTTCTCTTGAGTTCTCTACTTGGAGGTCAGATTTTTTGTACAGATCAGGTCTTTTCATTAGAAATAGGTGAAATTCTCCTGTATCATTGAATGACCATCTTCTTCCCTGGAAGATGATGCTCATTCTAGCTGGATAACTTATTCTTGGCTGTAATCCAAGTTCTTTTGCCTTTCGGAATATCTGGTTCCAGGCCCTTCGATCCTTTAAAGTGAAAGCTGACAGATCCTGTGTAATTCTAATGACAGTTCCTCGGTATTTGAACTGTTTCTTTCTAGCTGCTTGCAATATCTTTTCCTTGGTGCGATAGTCCTGAAATTTGGCCACAATATTCCTTGGGGTTTTAATTTTGGGGTCTCTTTTGGGTGAATTCTTTCAATGCCAATTTTGCCTTCTGATTCTAAAACATCAGGGCAATTCTCTTTCATGATTTCCTGGAAGATAACATCCAGGTTCTTTTTTTCATCGTGGCTTTCAGGGAGTCCGATAATCCTTAAATTGTCTCTCCTGGATCTGTTTTCCAAGTCAGTTGTTTTTCCTAGGAGATATTTCATATTTTCTTCTATTTTTTCATTTTTTTGTTTTTGTTTAACTGATTCTTGAAGTCTTATTGAGTCATTTACTTCTATTTGTTCAATTTTAATTTTTAAAGTATTATTTCCTTCAGTTATCTTTTTTAGCTCCTTTTGTAGCTGGCCAATTGAGTTTCTTGATTCAATGCATTCTTTTTCCATTTTGCCAATTTTATTTTTCAGTGAATTGTTGTCTTTTTCCAATTCACCAGTCCTATTTTCCAGTTTTTGATATTTCTGTTGCCCTGATCTCAATTTATTTCCCCATTCTTCTTCTAGCTCTCTTTTGAGATTCTTAATGCAATCATCCAGGTATGCCTTCTGAAAGGGAGACCAACTTAAGTCTGCCTTTGTGGCTTCATCTGGGATTGTTTTCATAATGTCAGGATCTGGGGACTGTTCTATTTTTTCTCTGTAAAAGCTTTCTATGGTGAGAGCTCTCTTCTGCTTCTTGCTCATGTTTTAAAGTTGGGATATTGGTAAAAAACAGAGAAAACTGCAACAATTTGTATTTGCCCTGGGGCAGTTTGCCGAGTTGACTTCCTGTCTGAGGCTGGTGGGGCTAGATTCGCACTAGGACCACGTTTTCAGCTGCTCTCGATCCACCCTTTACCAAAGGCAGATCTGCCAAAGCACCTGCCCGCAAGCAGAGCAAAGTGGTCCAGGCGTCTCCCAGGGGCTTCCTGGGTGCCTTAAATCCGCCCCTCTAACGCAGCCCTGACTTCCGCCCCGCCTGGAGTCTGATTGCGACCAGCGGCCGATTTCCCCTGAGGCTAACCTTCTCCGGAGTTCTTTCAAGGTAGATTTTTGATAGAAGTGCCTTGTAGACCGAATGTTTGGCGGAGTCCTCACTCAAAAACCAGTTAGAAGGCTCACTTTGTCTGGGTCTGAGGGAAGGTCCCAGAGGAGTTCACAGAGAAAGCTGTCTGCAGTTCGCCATCTTGGCTCCGCCCAAAACTTTTATATTCTTGCTCTTACAGTTTAGGATTTAAAATTTGTCTTTCTATAATTTTTTCAGAGGTTATCAGCAGCCTTTATTAACCTCTGGATTAGCCATTGTTTTAAACAAGTCACTCACAGTGACGTGAGTTATTTTTCTTTCTAGGTCTTATTCCTTAAAACTTTACATTGTGATTTCATGGGCATTTTCCTTCTCAGTGCTATTTATGTCCAAATAATCAAATCATCAAAATAAAGTTACTTTCTACTTCTTGTTTATGAATTTTGTTGCTTTTGCCAGTCATTTGCTTGAAAGTTTTTCTTGTTAATAATATCTATTAATATTTACTCTTTAGCTTTTTCTGTTCCAGCTCTTATTAAAATACTGACTTTAGTAGTTTAAAGAAAGTACCACAGGAAAAACTGTATAATTTATCCTTTTTTCATTTTTGTCCTATTACCCTTAATTTGATTTTTGTTATTTAATAATGCTTTATTTTTTTCTGGTAGATATTCTTATACATTTCTCTGTATGTTTTTCTGTCTTCATTTTGCCCTATAGATGACTAAAAATATTGTGAAAATATAATTTAACCAACCTAAAATGGTAGTTCTCAACATCTTGTAGTTTTGTCTTATAGTCAGGAGAATGTGGACAGTATTGAAATAATAAAAAAGTTCCTCTGTGGTGAGATATTCCTTATTATTTTCACCTCACATCTTCCCCCTAAACAGGGAGAACAACAAACAATCTTCTGCTTCCCTCTCTGTGTTTCCTGTAAGTCAGGAATGAAATTGATTGTATTAAATAATTTATACCAAGCTTTTAAGGTCTTAAACTTAAGATTTTAAGCCCCTGCTTGGGACTGCTTGTATGTGTTTTGATGTTTTATTGATGCTTAGCTTTCTAGTATCAGTCTCCTCTCACTCCCTCACTCCCCAGCATCTCACCCTATAGCAAAGAAAAAAGAATTACACAAGAATAACCATAGCAGTCATAGTTAATAGCTTCTATAACTTCTACTATCTCTCTACCAAGAAGAGTAGTTCATCATTTGTTGTTGCTTTTAAGCTATGTATTTTAAGAGCATGCTTGGAAATAAAATTGTTAAAGTCGAATGGAACTCTGAATAGTAGGGTTTCAGGAATCAGTAGACAAATATAGCATAGCTCAACTTTAACTGTGTAAAGCCAATTTCGTTTATAGTTTATTAGTTTGTAATCTCTATTTAGATCAGTGCCTATTCAGAAATATAAGATTTTTGTTCAAGTCATTTCAGTTCAACATACATTTATTATGTGTAACTTGGTGTCCTTTTTAGATAAAAGGCCTTGTGCTAGATTCAGGTGATAGGAAGATCAAAAACAATAATGTTCTGAAGAAATTGTTAATAATTCATGCTGGCTTTCTACCTCCCACATGCACCAAGTATCTGCATTTTATCTAACAAAAATGTTGAAGAATGCACCTATGAAGATTTGCTTTGATTCTTGAACATCTTACTCAGAATGCTCTAGGCATTGTTGCTTCTTTTTTAAAAAATAAAAATGTATAGTTTCGTTTAAACTTTAGATTATTGGAGATTGACAGATAGAAGGAATCACGAAAAAGGCAGTTAAATTTTTTCAAACTAGCAATTTAGGACACTTGAGTTTACTAAAAGATGCAAAAAATGTTACTAAGTGAAACCAATTTTGTTACTCTACTAGTAACATAGTATTAGAGAAGTACCTAAAACTAGTTCACACATGGTCAACTGAACACTTGTGCTACTTTGTTGTTTTAGTCCTGTACTGGAGATTTAAGACCTGAGGGATTTATATAGTATAACCACAGGCTAAATGAAATAGTTTAGAGCTAGAATGTCATTCTTTGAAACAGTCATATGTGTGTGTGTGTTTGTGTGTTTAATGTATATAATTGTTTTAGTTCTTTTTTGAGTTAATAGGTATGTAGCTTTTAAAAAGGCTATCTCTTTGTAGAATTTTATATATAGTTTTTCTTCTATTACAGCTGAAGGCATAAAGCTAAGAGCTTCAAAAACTGTTTCCAATGGAACAGCTGTACCTGCTTCTTCTCATAGTGTTGTAAGTATAATATTTTTAGTAGAAATAGGTGGGAGTAGTGCAGTATTTATTAGGATGCAAATGCATATTTCTTTCACTCTGTAACAATTATTTTATGTTTTGTGGGGATGGAGGTATAAGGTGTTGGGTGTGTATAGGTATGTACTAAAAGAAAAAAAGAGGGGGCAGCTAGGTGGCGCAGTGGATAGAGCACCAGCCCTGAAGTCAGGAGGACCTGAGTTCAAATATGCTCTCAGACACGTAACAGCTGTGTGACCCTGGGCAAGTCACTTAACCCCAATTGCCTCAGCAAAAAAAAAAAAAGAAGAAGAAGAAAAGAGAATAAACTGGACGTTGTGAGTTAGGATATAGAAGATATTGCACATAATATATCATTATTTGAGATTTTTAAGCAAAGATTGAAAAATTCTGATCATTTAAAACGGTTTACCTAAAATTTTTAAAATCAGTTAAGCTGGTGTCTTGTTGAGGCAAGATGTTATCAGCCTTGTATCAATGTCATTATTGCAATATAAGTGTCTTTAAGGAGCAGCTAAGTAGCTTGGTAGATAGAGCACTATGCCAGGGAGACCTAAGTTCAAATCCAGTCTCAGATACTTAATGGCAGAGTGACTTTGGACAAGTCATGTAGCCATTGTTTTGCCTCAGCTTCCTCGACTATAAAATGGGGATAATAGTAGCCTCTCAGGGAATGCTATGAGGATCAAATGAAATCAAAATTATAAAGCTCCGAACATAGTACCTGTCATATAATAGGTACCATGTAAATGCTATATATAATGCTATTGTAACTATTATTCTTGTAAAATTTTACTTCAAAATTTACTTTCAATATAGATTGGAAATGAGATGAAGGATAATTACATTTTTATATGAATAATTTTGTAGTAATTGGAATCTGTCAATTATAATTACCTGGCAAGGGCTCATCAGAGAATGTTGGGTAGTAGGTGATGAATTTTAGTGGATAGGGGCACAACACTTATGTAAAAAGCTTACTAAAGGGTTGTCATCTGCACAGTTTGAGGAAGTATTCCTACTGACAAAATTACAGATGTTTTGAAGTATTAGACTAATTTGTTTATAGAAACTTATTTTATTTTGGTTATGTTTCTGTTCTTATTTCAAAGCACTTGGTATTTTTACGAGGGTCATAAGGAAATATCTTTTTGTAGAGCTTATATGTATCTGTGAAAGTAGATCTAAAACAAACCAATATTACATTATGCCTTTTGGTGCCATATCACTTTGCATTCATTAAATTAGAAGTCTTCTAAACATCCAAGTATTCCTCCCCTCCTCCCCAATTTGCTACTTTCAAGCATAGTTTCTCTATTTTAAAGTGAGATGGGAACCCATAACCTCTTGAGGCGGCACATACTGTTTTTGAATAATTCTAGTTATTAGGAAGTATTTCCTTGAGCCAGGCTTAGATCTACCTCCTTGCCACTTCAACCCCTTCCTCCTAGTTCTGCCTTCTAGGGGAAAAAAGGCTAATGTCTCTTTCAGATGATACTTATTGACAGCTATCTAGTTCCCCCTAAATCTTTCCTTAAGGCTAACCACCTCTAAATCTCTTCCTTGTATGGTATGACCTCAAGTTCTTTCCCCATCCTCTGGATATTTTCTGGTTGGTCAATATCCTTCCTAAAATATGACATTTAGAACTGAACATAGTACTTAACATATGGTATGAGCATGTCAGTCCAGGATTTTAGAAATAGCTTAATGTAGCATTGGCATTTTTGGTTACCTTAGCTTGTATTTCACCTGCAATCTACTAAGCCTCTATTTAAAAAAAAAAAAAATTTTTTTTGCCTCCCTTCTTATTTCTTTTGAAAAAGGAAGAAAAGCAAAACCACTATTAAAACATGTATGAAGAAAACAAGTTGCCGAATTAACCATATCCAGAAGAACTTATCTTTCTCTGTAGTTTGAGTCTATCACCTCTCTGTCAGGATGTAGGCGGCTTGTATCATCATGAGTTTTCTCAAATTTGTTGGGCATTATATTGAGTTCCTAAGTCTTTCAAATACAAAACTGTTACAATATCATAATCAGTTATAATATAATTATTTTATAAATTGTTTTTCTGGATCTATTCAATTCACTCTGCATTGATTCATACAAGTCTTCTCAGATTTCTCTGAAAATGTCTCCTTCATCACTTAAAATCATGTTCCAGCATTCGTGTACTATAATTTGATCATTTATTCTCCAATTTATGGGTACCTATCTCCTTACTTTCCAATTCTTTGCTTACCAGTATAATTATTTTGTAACAGTGGACCATTTTCCTCCTCTTTTGATCTCTTTGAAACTCTATTTTTTTTTCAGATAAACTACTTCTGCAAGATTTTTTTTTTTTTTTTGATTTAAGGGCAAAACTTCATTCTTATATTAATTCCATATTCCTAGATTTGGTTATTGTTTCAGCTTGTTGAGATTGGGGGGGAGGGGTCGTCTAGTTCTTTCATCCAGTATATTAAAGGTCCCTCCTAGGTATATGTCGTGGCAAATTTAATGAACATTCCATTTACATGCATAACTATGTCATTGTTGCAAATGTTAAATGGAATAGCGCCAAAGATAAAAGTGGCCTGTAGCACCACACTAGAGATATCCTTCCCACTTGATATTAGTCCTAATTAATTATCATTCTTTGGGTATGCCTGTTGATTTCCAACTTCATCTAACTGTACTGCCATCTAGTTCACAACTCCTCAGTCTTATTTAAAAAAAAAAAAATCATTTATTTAAAACTACAGAATAAGAGGGGCAGCTAGGTGGCACAGTGGATAGAGTACCAGCCCTGAAGTCAGGAAGCCCTGAGTTCAAATGTGGCCTCAGACACTTAATATGTCCTAGCTGTGTGACCCTGGGCAAGTCACTTAACCCCAATTGCCTCAGCAAAAAAGCAAAAAACAAAACAAAACTACAGAATAAGAAAAAAACAAAATAGAAAAAGAAATACAGAAAAAGGAAAATTTTAAAAAAAGAAAGAAAACAAAAACATTGTCATGTGACCAGCAGAGCATGGGGAGGATTCAAAATATGTTTCAATAAATTTCCATTTCAAGAAAGCATACTTAATAATACAAGACATTATATTTATGACTGTCTGTCTTTTCTTTGATTCCTAGTAGATCATTCATTTGTTCTCTGCTGTGCAGTTTTTACTTTATTGTTTTTTTCCTCCTCCATTTTCCCTCTCCTCCCAAGCAGACTACAGCTAAGCATGAGATATATATATATATATATATATATTCACACCCCCAAACAAATATATATATCTGCATACACACATATACACACCTGTATGCAGATATACATATATATTTACACATGTATTTACACATACATATATATAATATTAATATGCCTGACATTTAATATGGATTTCTTTCTTGACTGAATCTTTAATTTTGATATCTTTCTTTTTTTCTAATAAAGTCTACTCTTGGTCTTTGTTAGAGTGTTTCTGTATATCTCTTCCATTCTACTTAACTTGCATTGTTATTACTTAATCTCTCCCTACCCATGGATCCCACCCTTATCATCTCCCTTCTACCCTTTCCCTTCACTCTTTATCCCATTCTCATTAATCTACATCCCACTCCCATTATTCTAAACACTCTTCTCTGCCCCCAGCTTATCCTATGTCACTCTTTATCCCATTCCCATTAATCTACACACCTTGTTCCACTGCTGTAAATCTACACATTAGATATTTCAGGATTCTTAAATCTAAATACTTCAAGATCTGGCCACCCATCTCTAGAAACTTCTAGATTGGGCCACCTATTTCTAGGTACTTATTTTATTCCCTTCCCCCCTTATTTCTTTATAGACTTTGGAGAGTGTTTTTATCCTTCATTTTATATATATGCATTGTTCCCTATTGTTCCATGATTTCCAGAACTACCAGCCCTCTTCCCCTTCTAATGCCTCTTTGTTGGTTCTTCCTCTACACCTTATTTGTATAGCATAATTACTATTTTTACTAGACAGTTTTGCTCTTTAGAGTCAGATCATACTCAGTTTTGCCCCAGTCTTTCTTTTACCTAATTACTAATGTTAGTCTTAAGATATGGTTTACATTTGTGAAAAACAAATGGTTTGTCCTTGTTGAGTCCCTTGAAATCAATCTTTTATGTTGCCTTTTTGTGTGTTAAAATTTTCTGTTGAGTTCAGGTTTAGTTGAGATGAATCTTTGAGTTCGTTGAATGTCCGTTTTGTCCAATATTATGCTTAGTTTTAATGCATATGATATTTTTGGCCTCAGGTACGATTTGTTTTGTTGTCAATAGATACTGTTCTAGGACCTGCAGTCTTTTATTGTAGCCACTGATAAATCCTGTAAGATTCTTATTGTAACTCCAGCATATACGAATTGGGTTTTTGTTTCTTGTAAAAAATTTTTTACAACTTTTAAAAAAAGTTTCTTGTAAAATTTTCTTTTTGATCTGGGGGTCTTGAAATTTAGCAATGATGTTCTTATAAATTTTCCTTGTAGGATCTCTTTGAGGTGGTGATATATAGATTGTTTCTATTTCTATTCTCCCCTAATGTTTTATCACTCTTGGATAATTTTCTTTGATCATTTCTTTTATTATTGTGACAGGGTGGTGTGTTTTTTTGTTTATTTGTTTTTGGGGTTTTTTTGTGTGTGTGTCTTTCAGGTCCAATTATTCTTATGTTTTCTCTTTCTGATCTGTTCTACAAATCTTTTGTTTTTCCTGTGTTTCACATTTTGTTCGGTTTTTTTCTTTATTTTTTGTTTTATTGTTTCTTGGTTTCATAGCTTCATTGGTTGCATCTTGCCCAATTCTAATTTTCCAAGAATTATTTTCTTCTTCAAGACTTCGGACCTTCTTTTCTAATTGGTTAACTTTTGTTTTTTTTTCATAATCTTGTTTTTCTTAGAAGGTTCTTATTTTATTATTTTAGTTTTTCCTCAAATCTCATTTGATTTTTAAAGTCTTTTTTCAGTTCTCCTGTAAATTCTTTCTGGACAGGTAGCCATTTAATGTTGATTGCTCTTTGGGGTAGAAAAGACTTTTTTTTTTTAACTTCAGTAAAAAAGTGGGGTTTTTTTTTGTCTTTTTTTTTTTGTTTGTTTGTTTTTTAGAGAACTTAATCCCGGGATGGGAAGTATGGTGATTGTGGCTACCTTTCAGCTCTCCTCTCAGATCTGGAACCCCAAACCAAAAACTACCCTCTTGTAAGTGCCCACATTCCTCCCCCATTACTTCTGCACTCCTCTCTGGTGTGCTGGTTCCTTCTCACCCAGGACTGTCTGTACAGCACAGCTGACTCAGACCCCCAACTCTGTCAGGGAGGTGAAAGTTCCTGTGGTCCAAGGTGTAGCTCCTTTCAGTCCAGCTAGCCCTAGAGCTTCCTATTTGCTGTTTCTGTGGTGCTAGACTGAAGATGTTTACACTTCACACACCTGGTAATGCTCAATCCTGGATCCTTTCTTCAAGTCTTCTCAAGGTGTCCCAAAAAGGCCCCTGTTCTGCCCCAAGTCTTACTTGTTTTTCACTGGTCTTCTGTGTTCACTCTGTTTGGTTTAAGGGAGAACTCTATAAAGCTTGAAATTTTCTGACCTACTCTGCCATCTTCTCAGAATCAATCCTTCCTCTCAGTCTTGATATTGTCTTAAGAAATGCTATTGAATCCTTTGTTAAAATCCAACTAAATGGTATATAGGATGTACCACTTATGACCAGTAAAGTAATTATCAAATAAAAAAATAAGTTCACTTTGGCTTGACTTTTTTTCTATGAAACCATGTGACTCACTCATTATCACACCTTTAGTTATAGGATTGTAGACTTGGAAGTTATCTAGGCTAAACACCTCATTTTGGACAGATAGGAAACAGCCCCAGTGAGCTTCAGTGACTTGACTTGGTTCACACAGGTGCTAAATGAAGAGCCAGGATTTATCCTGACTGATATCCTCTTACTTCTAATCATGTGAGGGAGGAGAGAGAGAGGGGGTCCTGAATATGTCATGAAGCTTTTATGTCATCTGTCTTATTTTCTGGGATTGATCAGAAGTAATAAGATAGTGGCTTGTTAATAAAACCCACAGGTTTGTAAGTCCCCTAGAATGGAATTCATCCTGGCTAAGTGCCCTGAGCTCATCTAGAGCAGATGGGTGTTATCTTATTATTCTTTTACTTAACTAGAATTCAGTACCCTGTTAATCACTAGTCCTTCTGAGTCTAAAAATCATTTTTCTTAGTCAATAAAGTAGAAGCAAAGAAGTTAAATAGTTCATTCTTCACCGTCCATTACAGTTATCTTAAGCAGTAGAAATATCCTGTCCAAAATCAAATCCAAAATGATCCTTTTTATAGTTTTGCTATTTATTATCAGCCATAGCTCATGCTAAATCTTAATGTTGTTTGTATTATTCTTATAAGACTATATCACTCTTATATTGGTCTTCAATTACCTACTATTGCTTTTATCTTTTATTCATGTTGTTTTTAAATCTGTTAATCATTGTGGTCTCTGTAGCTTTTGGCCTCTTTTTAGTTTAGACACTATTTTTTCTTCAAAAGAAAAATTTATGAATGTGAAGTCAAAATGAATTCTTGAGAGACATTTCTTTTGAACCCATTTCTCTTCTAGAGATTTAGTCCATGATATCCCAGTGAATCCATCTTTGAAATTTAGATTTTAAAATCTTAAGTCCCTGTGAGACTATGGGCAACATTCCTTTGCTAATGTCTTTTGATCATTGACACAAGCTTCTCTTAAAAGTTCCTATTGCTTCATTTCTCCACTAAGTAATTCCATATTGGCCCCTTTATTTATTCTTCTACTTTCTGAATGATGAAATTTGCCATTAAGGCAAATCAAGAATTTATTGGGTGCTCTACATTTAACAGACATCCTTAGTAATTATTGTTAACACAATTATATTATTTATAATGTATAATTAACAAACATGTTATTAACATAATTAAAACTTCCCATTATTGCATAGCTTACCTTTGTGCTAGCTTTGTCATGCATGTTAAGCATCATAATTGAGATTTTTTTAAAAATCAAATAGCTTCTGAATATAATATAGGATTAAATTATAAAGTTTAAAGAAAATTTTACCAAAAGGGTTTCATCACAGATATTATGTATGATAAACTTTGTGAAGATAAAGTGTTTGATCTGCTATTGATAAATAATATTTAGAAATCTTTTCCCTCTTTTCAGGATGAAGATTTAAAATGGGTAGAAGAAAACATTCCTTCTTCATTCACAGATGTGTAAATATCCTGTATTGTTGTACTTGGGATGGTTTAAAAGACTGATTCTCATATTTTCATCATGTGATTCTCTCCCTGGGATTCATATGCCCTTATTTACCTTATATTCTCTGTTTATATAAGAATAGTCCTTCTTCAGTGACAAAACTCATTTTTTTTTTTTATTGGTAGGAGCCCCCATCAACGAATTGAATTTATTAGAAGGAGTCATCTGTTTCCTTTAAGACTCTCTAGATTGCAGAAGTCTTTTTGGGCCAGTTCTACCTAGCCATTCAATGATTTTATGAAAACTTAAAAATAAAGTAGTATCTCAGTAACTTCTGTTATTTCTAGGTTATCTGAATTTATTTTTGAGGTCAGAAGGAAAGGAATGTGAAAGCCACAATGATTTTTGAGAGGTAGAGTCTTGTTTCACCCAGTCGTAAGAGTCTTAGAAGAATGGTAGAGAATTGTAATGATGCTGTTGAAATGTGAACAGTAATGTTTTTTGTGATAGAATGAAGTAGGGTAACAAAAGTAATATCTATGGATACTCTCCAGACTTGATAGTATCCCATTAAACCTAAATCCAAGTAATTTATGACATCTTTTTATAACATTAGTAAATGTGCTTATATTGTGCTACTTTCTGTTGTAGTGCTATGGCAAGAAGAAGGAACCTGGTTGTTTTTCTTTCCTATAAAAGGGTTCTTATTATTTTGTATGTCACTTTGTTCACATTCCCTTCTGACTTATAGATAAAATCATACCAGCACTTTACCTTTAAATACAGATTTTTTCTTGGAAAAACTAGTTTTTGTTTTAAACCAAGAGTGGTGATGTACCACCATTGAAGTCTCCTTCCATTCTCCTAAAGACAACTTCCTCCACACAGTGTTTACTATTGCGTTTATTATGATCAGATGAGCTATTATTTGAAGCATGATAGAAATATGTGAACACTATTATTTATTTTCCACTCTCTGGAATAAAAACCTCATAATGTTGTGGTATGGTGATGTAATAGTTTCAATATGAACTAAATGGTCATGTAGGTTAATTTTTGCTTTATTCATCTTAAGAGATTGATCTCAAGTTGAGCCTTAGGCTTCAGATAATCTAGCATATACCTGACACACAAATTCTCTCTCTGACATCCCCATATCTTCTGTTTGAAGACTTCTAGTACCCGGGAAATTACCACCTCAAAACATAGAACATTCCACTTTTAGGTAGCTCTAAGACAAGGAAGTAAATCCTTTTGTTTAACTGAAATAAGCCTTTCTCTTAGGCCTCTGGGATGAAACACAAAGAATTTCATCTCTCTTCTCGAGTTAGGCTGTAGGAGAGTCTTAATTTATAATCATTTTGTGATTCTAATCTCTTTTTTTCTCTTTTCAGAGCTCTTCCAGTGTTAGTGGACTCAGATGAGGTAAACCATGTTTTTATATATAGTTAGATATTTTTTTCTTTTTAATATCTAGAACTGTCATGTGATACAGAATCTAAAATGTGGAAAAGAAATTTTGAAAATGATTGCAGATACAATGGCAGCCAAAACCCCCCTAGAAGATGAATAAAAATAAAGAGAAGTTTAATGCACCAGTTTCAAGAATTTGAACATGGTTACATGATTACTATAGTTTCTTAAGGGATATACTGCATTCTTAACCTTTTCAGTAGGGAAAAAAAAATCCCTTATGTTCTTCGAATTTCTCTGATATTAGAGTGCAGAAGCTATATGGTCTTGTAAAACAGTATATTAATTAGCTGGGTGAATGCTTTGCCATGGAATTTCAGAGGTTGACACTAAATTAGCAAATTCAGATAAGGTTCTATTAGCAGTGTATAAATATTGACATATACCTTTTTTCATTCAGGAAATAATGATGACCAAATATGAAATGTGAGAAAGAATGTTATCTTCAGAAAAGATAATGTGATTAGAGCCTGCATAAATGAAGCCTAGTTAATGGCAATGAATCCCTCTCACCCAAGCTCTAAGAAACCTTCACCAGCTATGCATATAAATGTATTGTTAGCATTCAGCTGTCTGGCCTTTTTGTTTTTCATATGTGATACTCCCATCTCCTGCTTCTGTGCTGTGCCATTGAGCTGTCCCCCACACCTGGAATGCATGTCTTCCTTCAGTCATCTGCACTTCTCAGAGTACCTGGTTTTCTTCAAGACTCAGCTCAAGCACCACCTGCTGTACAAAAGGCCTTTCTTGGTCATCTCCCCCACCCTACTAGTGCCTTCCCCCTAAATTATCGGGTATCTTTTTTGTGTGTGTATACGTATATACATACATATATATATATATATATATATATATTTATACATATTGATATGTGTGTGCATATGTGTTTCCTCTGATAGAATGTAAACTCTTCGAGGGCAGGGACTGTTAACTTTTTTTTGTCTTTAAATCCATAGCGCCTAACAAAATGCCTGGCACATATAAGGCGCTTAATTCACTGAAAATTTTTGTTATATTATCATGGAAGATATACATGTTAATATTAAATGCTCTGATATTGGGAAGAAATTTATAATTTTTTTTTAAAGATGGCTCTTGAATGTTGTCTTAGGTGTCAGTTTGCTCTAGTTCTGGGAGCAATTTAAAGTATTACATGCAAGCAGTGCATAAAATGTGTTCTTGCCTAGTGCATATTATATATATACTTTTTTGAAACTATTTTCTTTGGGAGTAAAAGTTTAGGGTTTTAAGATAGCTATTTATTTTTTTTAACTTTCAGAAAGAATGAGTTTTCTGTGGTATTACACAACCATATTTTGTTTTCTTGGGTTTATGCTTTATTTGATAATTTTCCTTTTTTAATATATAAAAATGATTCCATATTAAGTAAAATATGGGTAAAATTGAAGTGCAAATATGTAATTTCTTGATTTTTGCTCTTTTGTTCAAAACAAAAGATATTCTTTATAAGTACTTCTGTTAGCATAAAAATGCTTATCTCAGTTTTCTTCTTTAAGTTGGGGATAGTACAAGCATTATGCCATCTCTGATAAGAAGTGGAAATTCTCCCTCCACTTCTATAGGATTTCTGGAGCTAGTCATATCATCCCCAGAAGATCACTCAGCTACTATTGTCATTATGTAAATTAAGATGTGGAAAAATGCCAACAAAGGTAAATGTAAAGAGCTCTAGATAGCCAAGTTACTCAGATGAAGGATCCAGGAAGTAAAACAGGCTGACTGACTGCTTGAAACATAAGAAACGACTTTCTTATATGTGTTAGAAAGAAATCTAGCAAACTATTAAGACTTTCTAATAGCCAGCTAGTCCACCTTGTAGAGAGACAGCAACCTCACTTTGTCCATAACCTTGATATGTTTTCTGTTTATACAACTATCACTGACATTCTGTGACTGAGTTAATCATTGATAACTTTTTAAGTGTTAAAGCCTTCTTCCTCAACATTTTTATATATCAGTTTTTATATTGTGTGTTTATAACTTGACATGATCATGTATAACTTCAAACTTTTAATTTTGATATCTTTTTATATAAAATGTTCTAGATATTATGATGAAGTAAGTATATAGTACAATGAAAATGTGAATCATTTGCAAATATTATTAATGCTGCTTTTGTAACCAAAGAAGGAGAAGGCTTTAATTGACATTTAGAATGAAAGCATTATAACCTGATCTGTTTATCTTTTGAAGGAGCTCTATTGATCTGGTGAGTTTGAGTTACTTAAGATAATGTAGGTAAAATTAACTTTAAAAACCTTTACTTGCAAATATTTCTAGAATTTTGTGGGAAGATAAAGAATTTACCTTTCACTAATTGATTCAAATTCTCTTATTTACCACTTTCAAGCATGTTTATAAGGGGAGTTAATTCTGTTATGTTTATAGTCCATGTCTATTGAATAATATATTCTTAAGATTGTTGACCTCTTTTGAAAATGAGAGGTTCTCATTTGAAACAGGCCAGATATTTTATATGCCCTTAAAAGCATTGGTTTTGGAAATCTGATACTGTGTTGGGATATAGGTCTTAGAATGAAAAATAATAAATAGGAATGTGGGCTTTATTTTACTTTCCACCATGCATAGGAAAAATTTTTCTCCTCAAAAATGATCCACATGTGAATATGTTAGATTGAGGAGTTTAAATTAAGCAGTTAGATGTTCATAGGACAAAAATCCTTGTCACAAAAATTACCCTAATTCAAAGATATATTTGTCCATGCAAATCTCATTGTCTTCTGAATGCAGTTAATGCAGTTATGTTTTGCAGAACTGGAATGATTTTCTACGTTCTGGTTTCTGGCTCTTTACATTTAATACCTTCAGTCCTGGGAGTGTGTGGGGGTGGAGTAGAAATAAATCTGTCTATTGTAGTATATTAGTAGAATTTGGAAATGTAGCATTCTGGACTATCTGGCTGCAGTAGCTACAAAGTGATGTTAACGATGATAGTGGTTGTGAATAATAAGGAAAACTACCTCTAAAACAACCTGACCTCTTTTCCTCTTAATGTTTGTAAGAATACATAACTTTTCCTTTTATGATCAAAATCATTTAAGAAATTTTCTTACTGGAAACCTTTTTTCCCTTATCCTCAAAGAGAGTAGTATGTTTCTCTTCCCTCTCCCCTCCATTGGAATGTAATTTTGGATACATAATATGAGAGTTTATATTTTTAAGGAGATGGTGCTGGTGAGTGGAGCAGTAGCAAAATACACATAATTATTGGCATAGGAGTGTTGTAAGTTTTGTGACAGACTCTTGCATTCATTATACTCAGTGTAATGGGGCCAAGAATTTCTTTAGGGGCTCCTAAGTAGCTTCATATTATGGGAATTCATAGCTCTCACATTGAAAGTTAGAGTAAGGGCTAAAGATTATAACTTATATTAAAACAATTTGAGGAGACACTGTGTAAGGTTGTTAAAATGTTAGGGCTATCGACAACTGTTTTAGTTACTATTGTCTATGGCTGTTTTCAGCCTGTGCCTTATGGGATAAGATAGAATGTTCTTTTAAATTCCAAGCTAGCACTTTTTGATCAGGTAAAAGGAAAATAACTTACTATTTAAGAAATCTCTTGATTTATATAACTGCCTATTAAAGAGAGAATATGAAGAAGAAGAATATGGAGTCTTGTATTTTGTTTTATATGACTGCCTCTTTCTATATAAAGCATTTAGAATGGTCTTGGATTTTATTAAACGGACATTTTTTTTCTTTTATCTTTAAAGTGATAATCCATTGCTTTAAGTTAGAGTAATGTATATTTTATTTAAAGGTTAGTGTGTTCACTTAGTTGATCCAAAATCCTAAGAAACATGAATTGGGGGACTCTTCTAAGACTCTTACTTTTAGTGCAAATAACTCCCTTCATAGGGACCCATAGTATTTCCTCTATAATAAAGAAAGTTGTTGCTGATTGATATATAGTATTTGCTGTATTTTTGTACAATTGTAATGTCAAGACCTTGTATATTAATATACACACGAGGTTCATAATTTTATACCCTTTATCTTGAAGGAATTTTGATCTGTTATGCCAGATTGCAATTGACTATATAGTTGGAGAATGTTATACTAAATTATTAAGTTAATACTTCTAGACCAACCAAGTAGCAATAGAAAACACAGTAAGCCTTAAATTAAAAAAGTTAATTTAGCCACTTGGTTAAAATTATAAAAGAATGAAATGTACGAGTATAGTAAAAGACGTTGTTGTTGTTGTTTTCCCTAAGGGAATGTTTTTAAATATGTGAGGGTAGAACTGCATTGGGTTGGTATCATTTTCTAAAATTAAAGAAATTCATTTAAGAATGAAGTTAATTTGAGAATAACTTTGAATATTATGATATTTTTGTAATTGAAGAATGAATGATGTCTTCATTGAAAGTTTGATTTGGAGCAGTTTGTCCTGAATATGAGAAACAAATTGAAGAATTTTCACTACTTGAAAAATTGATGTATTACTGTGCCTTAATGTTTGTTCTTTCAATAAAATAATTTCTGAAATTCTGTATTATCTGCTCCTTGAAAAAATTTCAAGAGTAGGGTAAAGAATAGATTTGTCATCTTTTGTAAGAAAGCAGTGGACCATTAGTGAATTGGGGGGCTCATCATACCAAGGTTCTGTCAGAAAGGCACAACCTGTCAGTAACTCAATTTTTCTGTTAGTATAATTCCTCACAGTGGGAATGAAAACAAAACAAAAAAGGCCTTTGAATTCCTCAAGGTACTATTGGACTGTGTTCTAGAATATATGGCAGATTTTCATAGTATAAAAAGGCTTAATGGTATCAGCTTATAATTTCATTTATTGTCTTCAATTCAGTAACAAATCTATTAAGCATTTAAGCAAATAAGATGTCTTGGAGCAGAACTGTTGCTGGGTCAAGATCGGATTAGGATTGATTTCTCCATATCCTGAGCATTGGGGAGCTTACTTGGTAATCAAGGAATTTAGAACTATGGATCTTAGATAACTGGCCCCATTGCAGCCAGATCTGACTGGAGAGAGGGACAAGAGCATCTAGTACTAAGACAATCACAAACATAACTAAGTTTTGTACATAAAACTGTATAAAAACAAGGTAAGACAGACTGGGGTTGTTGCCTTGTGATAAAACCTCACCTTCCTTCCTTCCCATATATTGTCTGCTCTTTTCCAGGTTGTATATTTTATTTGTTTATTTATTTTTACATCCTCTCTGACTCCCCCAAATCTGCTTAACAACTGCTTGATGCTCATTTTAGCCAAATGAAAATGCTGTTGTGTGTGGGGGTGGTGGTGGTGGTAGTGGTAAAGGAACAATCCATAAAGTATTCCTTTGGTTATAGTGTAATGCTCAGGGAGAAACTGAGGCAGTATCACACATTGGAAATTAGCTAATACTTGATTGATGTTAATTGAGAGTTCAGAATCCATAGCTATGGATTGGGACTGCTGGGACTCTTGTCTCAAAGCACGCAGTCCATTGTGATTTTAGACTGACAGACATGTCAGCTGACTGAATAGGACTAATGTCACAATTATTCAGTACCTCATTGGGGGCATCACGAACTTTATAGGTTCCATAGCTCAGGGAGACAAACTCATGGGAACAGCTGAGAAACATCTGGGATCCAAGGAAACAATAAATTCAGTTCTGGCAGGTAGGGAGTGAAGAGTGCTGAGTTTGGGAAAAGAAGACAGTACATCTGGAGCCAAAAGATAAGGGGTACATTGAGGCTGGCCATCTGGAGCTTTTATGACTCCTTTGGAATGTGAGTCCAATTATTTCTGATGGTCAGGAAGTGGGGGTTGCTATTTTTGGGCAGAACAATTAAAGGAAACAAACAGCAACTGAGGGAAACTGAGATAGGTGAACTGTGGCACAACAATAGGACCAACCTTAATGGCCCTGCTTATAAGGTCTAGAAAAGTCTGAGAGACCAGTCTGTCCCCTAAAGCCATATAACCAGGGGAATTTGGGACAAAGGTCACATGCCTTTTGGAATTTCTTACACTGTGGGAGTTGCTGTTTGCAAAGAAGAGGGGCTGCTGGAGTGAAGTTAAACTAGTTTGTAATCAATTGTTCCGGGCCCACCATGTAAGTCCACTTGTTCTCTGGGCCATACTTGATTTCAGTGTTGCGTGACTCACAGACATAAAATATTGGCTTAAAAAAAGTGGGACTTTGAAGTAAAAGTTTGGTTAGAGTCCTTTTGTTTTTCATAAATCATCAAAACCCTCTCTCTTGTTGAGTTCTGGGTCCGTCTTAATTGTGCAGATTCTTCTAGGATCCTGATTAGCCACTGCTAATAGCACAGGATACAGACACAGGAAAGCTGCAGTGTGTTCACTCGGAGGGAGACTTGGTCAGTAGGTGTTGGTCGGGTGTACCTGGTAATTTGGGTGATGTTTCTCTCCTCCCATGATCACAGGTATACACATACCTCCTTCCCCCTACTTAATAAAGGGCTCCCTGTCACCTCCAGGATGGAATACGAAATCCTCTGCCATTCGTAACCTTGCTCCCTCTTAGCTTTTTAATTTTTTCCCCTGAGGCAGTTGGGGTTAAGTGACTTGCCCAGGGTCACACAGCTAGGGAATGTCAAGTGTCTGAGGCTAGATTTGAACTCAGGTCCTCCTGACTTCAGGGCTGGTGCTCTATCTACTGCGCCACCTAGCTGGCCCTAGTATAGTAATCTTATACCTTATTTCCTCCCCCTTACTCTTTAGTGTCACCCGCCTCCTTGCTACCTCAAGAACAAGACATTCTGTCCCACAAACATTTGGAAAACATTTCTCGGGCCCACGTACTCATTTTCCTGGCTTCCTTTAAATCCCAACTAAAACCTCATCTTCTAGAGGAGAGGTAGGGAGCCTTTTATCTGCCAAAGGTCATTTGGATACTTATAACTTTGTTCTCGGACCAAACAAGATTATCAACACAACTCAAGCAGAGGAAGTGGTTGTACCTACCTTTCAGCTCAGTGTCACCTGTAGTCTTATGTGGCTCGCTAGCTGGATGTTCCCCATTCCTAATCTAGAGAAATCCTTTTCCCCAAACCTACTTAATTCTAGTGCTATCCTGTATGGTTTATTTGTGCATATTGGCTCACCTTCCCTGGTTAGATTGTGAACTCAGCACAGTGCCTGGCACACAGTAGGTGCTTAATAAATGTCATGACTGATTCCAACCTGCACCCCCATCTCAGGAAAATGCCTTAATGTGATGAGGGCTGCCCCCCACATGTAGCCTGGGGATGTGTGACTCAAAAGGAAATGAAATAGAATCTGTAGCCTCTTCTCTATGGGAGACTTTTCTACCCAGGAGGGAAAGTAGGAGTTTGTGTGTGTGTGTGTGATGGTGGGGGGGGGGAGCACAGGACAAAAACTTGGTCACTCAGAGAGAAAATTTGGCTAGAATTAAATCTATCTGCTCTTTTAAATATTGTTATTCTAGAGCATAAGGTTTTCAGGTTTAAGCTAAATTTCTGACTTGTTACTGGGGAAAAAGAGAACCTCCACTTCCTACTCAAGGCTTGACCTCTTTCACACTGAACACCAGTTCCACACACACAGTGAGCAAACAATTCATAGGAAGTAGCAAAGTTGACAGCAAACAGAGGAAGTATACATAGGAGAATACACATACCAGACAAAACGGAGTGAAGGGAGTGAGTTAACAGCTCAGCCAAGAGAGAAAAGTGCTAGATCTCATCCAAAAGCAGTTTCCTGAAGTCTCTAGTGTAGCCAGGTGGGGACAGGGACGTGATAGACTGCCAGCCCCTCTGACAGCTGCTTCCCAGAGGCTCTGCATTGGAAAGGCAGAACCACCCAAACCCACAGCTAGAAACCTCCCAAGAGTTTTAAAGATACTAGAGCCCTCCTTTCTCCCTCTAACTCCATCTGGTGTTAATTTCCACCAATAAAAAGAGATAGCCATATCAATGGGTTTGTGAGACTGGAATTACACTAACATCTAATCATCACTTTAGAAAAAAAATCTATACAGTATTGAACCGTCAGCTCACGCACCTCTCCCAGCTTTGCTGTTTGGTTCTTGTGTAGCAGGAGGAGCTCACAAAGCCGGAACATGTTCCAGAACTCTGGGTGTCACCTCCATGACACTTAGGGAGGAGGCTTTCAGGAGTGCTGTGGTGGAAATACGCACTATTTCATTAGCTCTGTGGTCCCCCCAAAAATGTACTGTTTGTTTTCGATCCAGTCACATTCCCAACAAATACCTCCTATAAATCATATTCCCAGAAAAAGCGAAAGTTCCTTGATATCACGATTTATTGTGACAGTTCAGGCTACTTTCCACTTTTGTTCTATTCCAATCATTATCCAGGGCCATCTCCCGTCATCCTAATCTATATCTGGCTACTGGACCCAGATGGCTCTGGAGGGGAGAGTGAGGCAGGTGACCCTGCCCCACCCTCCCTCACTGAAATCTAATTCACTTGCATGTCACATCATCCCCTCCTGACTCATGGTCCTCCTGGAGAACAAAGGATTCAAAAAGGAAAATAAATGCATACTCAATTGGTAATGGAAATCTATCTTACCCAACTGGGAAGTAGGAGGGGAAGGGGATTAGTGAAAGAGGAACAACAGAAGGGAGGGCTGATAAAAGAAGTAAAATTGAGGAAGGATAGGATGAGGAGAGAAGGATAAACCAAAGAAAATAGGATAGAGGGAAATGCACAGTTTGTTATCATAACTGAATGTTAATTGGATGAACTCAACCATGAAACAGAAGCAGATAGCAGAATGGATTAGAAACTAGAATCCTACCATATGTTGTTTACCAAAAACACTTTAAACAAAGACACACAAAATTGAAATAAAGGGCTGGTGCAGAATCTATTTTGCTTCAGCTAAAGTAAAAAAGGCAAGGATAGATACCATTGTCTTAGACAAAGAAAAAGCAAAAATAGACCTAATTAAAAGGGGTAAGAAGAAAAATTACATTTTGCCAATATATACTATGTCAATGAAATTATGTCAATACTAAACATATATGCCTCAAAAGTTATAGCTTTCAAATTGTTAAAGGGAAAGTTAAATGAATTATGGGAAAAAATAGACAATAAAACAATTTTAGTGGGGGACCTCAACTTTGCCCTCTCAGAGAAAAAATAAATCTAACCATAAAATAAATAACAAGTTGAGATGAATAGAATCTTAGAAAATTTAGATATGACATATCTCTGGAGAAAGCTGAATAGGAATAGAAAGGAGTATATCTTTTTCTCAACTGTACATGACACCTTCACTAAAATTAACCATGTATTAGGGCATAAAAATCTTACACCCAAATGCAGTAAAGTATAAATATTAAACACACCCTTTTCAGACCATAATGGAATGTAATAAAAATTACATTTAAAAAAGGGATGTGGAAGTACAGGTTAAAAACTGATTGGAAACTAAATAATCTTATAGAATAAGTGGGTCAAGGAACCAATCAGAATCAATCAATAATTTCATTAAAGAGAATGACAATTAGGCAAAATTCCAAAATTTGTGGAGTGTAGTCAAAGCAATACTTAAGGGAAAATTTATGACTAAATGTATAATTAATAAAAGAACAAATCAATGAATTGGGCCTGCAGCTTAAAAAAAACTAGAAAAGAAACAAATTAAAAATTCTTAAATACAAAAATGGAAATTGAAATAAAGAGAAATTAATGAAATTAAAAGTTAAAAAAATTGAACTAGTGAACAAAACTAGGATCTGGCATTATGAGGAAAAAACCCAATAAAACAGATAAATCATTAGTTAATTTGATTTTTTTTTTAAAAAGAAAACCAAATTACAAGTATCAAAAATGAAAAGGATTGATGAATCACCAATGAAGATGAGATTAAAGCATTTACTAGGAGTTATTTTGCCCACTTATATGCCAGTAAAACTGAAAAAAAGAGAAATATTTACAAAAAATAAATTGCCTAGATTAACAGAAAACAAAATAAAATACTAATAATATTAGAAAAAGAAATTGAATAAGTCATAAATAAACTCCCGAATTAAAAATTCCCAGGTGCAGATGGATTCACAAATGAATTGTACCAAATATTTAAGGAACAATTAATCCCAATACTATATAAACTATTTGGAAAATAGATAAAGAAAGAATCCTATTGATTTCTTTTTATGACACAAATATACTTTTGATACCTAAACCAGGGAGATCAAAAACAAAGAAAACTATAGACCAATTTCCTTAATGAATATTGATACAAAAATTTTAAATAAAATATTAGCAAGGAAATTACAGCAATATATCAAAAAGCTTGTGGAATATATACCAGGAATGCATAGTTCTTAAATATTAAGAAACTATCACCATAATTGACTATTATATAAGTATAACCATAATTATATAATTATATCAATAGATGCAGAAAAAAAAGTCTATTCCTACTAAAAACACTTTCTAAAAATGAAAAGTAGAATCTATGTAAAACCAAGAGCAAACATTATCTGTAATGAAGTTAAATTTAAAGACTTCCTAATAATGTCAGGGGTGAAGCAAGAATGGTTCTTAGCATCGTAATTATTCAACATTAAACTAGAAATGCTAGCAATAGCAATTTAAAAAAAGAAAAAAAAACTGAAATAATAAAATCAAGTAATGAAGAAACAAAACTAATATTCTTTGCAGATGATGATAGGATCGTAGAGATTCAACTAAAAACTAGGTGAAGCAATGATTTCAGCAAAGTTGCAGGATAGAAAACAAATTCACATAAATCATCAGTATTTCTATATAATACCAACAAAACCCAGGAGGAAAAGATAGAAAGAGAAATTCCTTTTGAAATAACTGTAGGCAATATAAAATACCATACAAGACAGGCACAACTATATAACTATACAAACACAATTACAAGACACTCTTTTTATTTATTTATTTATTTTTATTAAAGCTTTTTATTTGTATAACATATGTATGGGTAGTTCCTCAGCATTGATCTTTACAAAGCTTTCCGTTACAAATTTTACCTCCAGTCCCTTCCCCTCCCCTAGATGGCAGGAAGTCCACTACATGTCAATAATGTAATAATACTTGACAAGTTGTGCAAGAAAAATCCTATCTACAAGAGAAAAAAAAAAGAAAATCAGAGAAAGGAAACATAATGCAAGCAAACATCAATAGAGAGCATGAAAATGTTATGTTGTGGTCCACATTTCATATCCCTCTCTGTGGGTGTATATGGCTTTCTTCACTGAACAATTGGAACTGGTTTGAGACAATTCTTTGTTGCAGAGAGCCATGTCCATCAGAAGTGATCATCATGTAATATTGTTGTTGCTGTGTATAATGATCTCCTGGTTCTGCTGATTTCACTCAGCATCAGTTCATGCAAGTCTCTCCAGGCCTCTCTGAAATCGTCCTGCTGGTCGTTTCTTACAGAGCAATAATATTCCATAACATTCATATACCATAATTTATTCAGCCACTCTCCAATTGATGGGCATCCATTCAGTTTCCAGTTTCTAGCCACTACAAAAAGGGCTGCCACAAACATTCTTGCACATGTGGGTCCCTTTCCCTCCTCTAAGATCTCTTTGGGATACAAGCCCAATAAAAACACTGCTGGGTCAAAGGGTATGCACAGTTTGATAACTTTTTGAGCATAGCTCCAAATTGCTCTCCAGAATGGTTGTATCCGTTCACAGTTGACCAACAATGTATTAGTGACAAGACATTCTTCACACAAATAAAGACTGATCTAAAAATTGTAGAAATATTAATTGCTCACGTGTAACCAATAATAAAAATCAGAATTCTACCTAAGTTAATTCTCTTATTTAGTACTATATCAATCAAACTACCAAAGAATTATTTTATAGAACTGGAAAATAATATTAACAAAATTCATTTTGAAGAACAAAAAAAGAATTTCAAGGGAAACAATGAAAAAAATGTAAAGTAAAGTAGGCCAACAGTTCCACATTTCAAATTAAATTACAAAGTGGAAATCATGAAAACAATCTGCACTGGCTAAGGAATAAAGTGGTAGATATAGAGTGGTAGATCAGTGGAATAGATTAGGCACACAATACACATTGTAAATAACTATGGTAAACTAGTGTTTGACAAACTCAAAGAACTAAGTTTTTGAGGAAAGAACTCACCATTCGACAAAAAAAAATTGCTGGGAAACATGGAAAGATGTATATGTCAGATTTATGAATAAGGGAAGAGTTTATGGCCAAACAAGTAACAGAGAAGATTAAGGGAGGTAAAATAGATAATTGTGATTACATGAAATTAAAAAAGGTTTTGCACAAACAAAATGAAGGCAACCAGAATTAGAAAGAAAAATGGGAAATGGGAAAAAATTTTGCAACAATTTTCTCTGATAAAAGCCTCATTTCTTAAATATATAGGGAACTGAGCTAAATTTATAAAATAAGAACTTTTCCCCAGTTGATAAATAGATAAAAATGATAAAAAGATAGGAAGGCAATTTTTCAGAAGAAAAAAAATCAAATCTATTTATAGTCACATTTTAAAAAAATACTCTAAGTTCACTACTGATTAGAGAAATACAAATTAAAACAACTCCGAGGTACCATCACACACATATCAGATCGAGTAAAATGACAAAAAAGGAAAATGACAAATGCTGGGAAGAATGTGGGGGAATTGGAACACTAATACACTGTTGGTGGAGTTGTGGACTATCCAACCATTCTGGAAAACAATTTGGAACTATAGCCAAAAAACTATAATACTATCATATTCCTTCACTTAGCAATACTATTACTAGGTCTGTATCTCAAAGACATTAGAAAAGGAAAAAAGGGCCTATTTGTATAAAAAAAAGATTAATGGTAGCTCTTTTTGTGCTACCAAAGGAATACCAAATCAAGAGGACGCTCATCAATTGGAGAATAGCTGGATAAACTGGAATATAAGAGAATGATTGAATACTGTTGTGCTATAAGAAATGACAAGCATGATGATTTTCAGAAAAAAAAGACATAAGAACTCATGAAAAATTGAAACTATTTCCGGTCACATGAAAAGGTGCTCCAAGTCACTATTGATCAGAGAAATGCAAATTAAGACAACTCTGAGATACCACTACACACCTGTCAGATTGGCTAAAATGACAGGAAATGATAATGATAACTGTTGGAGGGGATGTGGGAAAACTGGGACACTGATACATTGTTGGTGGAACTGTGAATGGATCCAACCATTCTGGAGAGCAATTTGGAGTTATGCTCAAAAAGTTATCAAACAGTGCATACCCTTTGACCCAGCAGTGTTTCTACTGGGCCTATATCCCAAAGAGATTTTAAAGGAGGGAAAGGGACCCACATGTGCAAAAATATTTGTGGCAGCCCTTTTTGTAGTGGCAAGAAACTGGAAATTGAAAAGATGCCCATCAATTGCAGAATGGTTGAATAAATTATGGTATATGAATGTTATGGAATATTATTGTTCTGTAAGAAATGACCAACAGGAGGATTTCAGAGAGGATTGGAGAGACTTGCATGAACTGATGCTGAGTGAAATCAGCAGAACCAGGAGAACATTATACACAGCAACAAGACTATACGATGATCAATTTTGATGGACATGGTTCTCTTCAACAATGATGTGATTCAAACCAGTTGTGCTGCGATGAAGATAGTCATATACATCCAGAGAGAGCCTGTGGGAACTGAGAGTGAACCACAACACAGCATTTTAAAGCTTTTTGTGAAAATTTCCATGCATTCTGTTTTCCTTCTTAGGTTGTTTTTTTCTTCTTCTCTTTCTAGATCTGATGTTTCTTGTGCAGTAAGATAACTGTATAGATATGTATACATGTATTTGTCATATAATTTATCCTATCTAGCATGTATTAGATTACCTGTCATCTAGGGGTGGGGGGTAGGGGGAAGGAAAGGAAAAGCTTGGGAAAAAAAAAGGTTTTTTTGCAAAGATCAATGTTGAAAGGTCACTCATATGTTTTGTAAATAAAAAGCTTTATTAAAATAAATAAATAAATAAAAAGGAAATTGAACTTTAACAGGACATTTTATACTTTTTTCCTGTTTATGCTATGAAAAGTTAATAAGTCAACAATATTTAGTAAGTACTTGCATTGTAATATGACAAGCACTATACTAAGGTCTGAGGTTATAAAGAAAAAATAAACTATTTCTTGATCATTGAAAAAAAAAAAAAGAACTCATGAAATTAACAGAACCAGGAGAACATTCTACAAAGTAACAACAATTGCACAAGAGTTAGCCATTCTGATCAAGATAATTCCAAAGGACTTATGATAAAAAGTGCTATCTATATTAAGAGAGAGAATTGATAAACTCTGAATGCAGATCCAAGTAAACTTTTTTTAAAACTTTATTTTTGTTATGTTTTATGTGTTTTCTTTTGTAGCATGGTTAATATGAATATATGTTTTTGCATTACCTCCCATGTATAAACAAAATCAAAGTTCGTACCTTTTCAAAGAAGCAGAGTGGGGTAGAAGTGGGGGAGGGAATTTGGAACCCAAAAGTTTAAAAAACTATTGTTAAAAATTTTTTAATATATAATTGAAGATAACAAAATATAATTTTAAAATATATTTCACACAGTTTAATGTTCAAGGCTTTCCAGTAGATGGTGCTGAAGTAATTGTTTTTTTTTTTGTGTAATTAATCTATTCAAAGTCCTACTGAGCTAGGAGTCTTAGTGTAGGATTTAGAATATAAAGATACCTTAGCAATCATTTAGGTTGAACCTGCATTCTGTGAGGTTGGTTTTTAAATATTTTGATGATTGCATTTAAACATAACTGGTTTTCTTTGTAATCCTTTCTATTTTGTTTTCTGAATTTAAAAACATTATTCTGAGACAGAGTCCAATGGGCTTCACCAGACTGCCAGACAGGTCCATGATATATACAAAAAAATTTAAGAACTGCCTGGCTCGGGGCATCTAGGTGGCGCAGTAGATGGAACACTGGCATTTGACACTTACTATCTGTGTGACTTTGACCAAGTCTCAATTGCCTGACATCCGCCCCACCTCCCTACCCATCCCCCCAAAACAAAACAAATCTGGACCAAATCAACTTTCTCATTTTATAGATGAAAGAACTAAGAGAGGAGAAATTATTTGACCTAGATAACACAATTAATGAGTAGCAAAGTAGGAAATAGAATCCAGGTGTTCTGACCCCTCTCTGTTTCTCACATCTATGAATAAGAGATAGACTTGGAAAGGTGTCATACTTAAAAATTGAAGTGACTCTTTAACCTGAGATTTAAATTTTTAGCCTCAGCCTGCTTATTCCACTCTATGAAATATTCTTTTCCTAGTTTATAGATTCTTGTGTTTTCTACCCTTTTAATTTCCATGCTCATTTTCTCAATCTATTAAGCAACACAACCTATTGTTGTGTTGGTATGGAGAAGACTGGAATCTGTAAGGAATTTCAAATTCTAACTCAAATATTTTGCTTTCCATGTAATGCTCAGGGAGAAATTGAGGCAGCATCACACAGTGGAAATTAGGTAATACTTTATTGATGTTAATTGAGAGTTCAGAATCCATAGCTATGGATCAGGACCTGTGGGACTCATGTCTCAAAGCACACAGTCCAGGCAAGAGACTTAGACTGACAGCCAAGTCAGCCGACTGAATAATACAAAGTATTCAGCGCCCCATTGAGGGACGTCATGCATTATATAGGTTCTATAGCTCAGGGAGACAAAGAACTCATGGGAACAGCTGAGCACATCTGGTGTTCAAAGAAACCATAAATTCAGTTCCAGCAGGTAAGGAGTAAGGATGCCAGAAACTGGGAGAAGACAGTAAGTCTGGGTCATACAGATAAGGGAGATGTCAAAGCTGGCCACCTGGAGGTTTCATAACTCCTCTGGAATGTGAGTCCAATTATTTCTGAAGATCAGGAATTGGGGATTGCTATTTTTGGGCAGCACAATTAAGGGAGACTGAAACAGCAACTGAGGGATACTGAGACAGTAACTGAGGGAAATTGAGACAGTCAAACTGTGGCACAACATCCATGAAAATCCCTTCTGTCTTGTATATATGGTCTGAATAAGCCTATCTGTGTATCAATTATTTCCAGTTTCCAAAGAATTGATTTTATAATAATTTTTATATCATGAACTGAATGAATGATTTGGATTTCCTCCCAGATCAATGGACATTAATTACTTAGAATATATGTATTCTTATGAAACAAGAGGTTCTTATATAAAAGAACCTTTCCTTTTACAATAATACACATACTATTTTTAGTACCTTTTAACTTGTACTATATATTTCTATGCATTTATTATCTTTCCCTCCCATTCTTCTATCCAATTTAACAACAAAATAAAAATAAAAGCCTCATAATAAATATACATCATCAAAAACATACATTTATACATTGGTCGTGCCCAAAAATACATTTCTTATTTTTAAGTCTATCCTCCCTCTAGCAGGAGATAGATTGAATGACCCTGGAGACTTCAGCAAATTTCCAAGCTCGTGAAACAACTCTTGAAATTTGTAAGCTTTGAAACAGATGCATAAACACTAGTAGAAAAGCTTTCCTGAGAAGTTTTGTTTACCTCTCTTTCTTTGCAAAAAGAAAGAACTCCCTTTTTGGAACACTGGTCTGCTCCAAAAAAATCCCCCCAAAACAGACAAAAAACCCCTAAAATGATGGAAATGCAATTGATCAAGCACCTTAATTTGTGCCACACACTTGTTAGGGGAAATACAAAGACAAAAACATGGAATTCCCTTCCTCAAAGAAATTACACACACATATACACAGAGGAGATGGGACCCATAATTTCATTGGTGCAGAAAACTCTTTCTGCCAATGAATGTTGATACCTTCTTTAGAACTCATATTTAATGTCTAGAATAGTTGTGTCTTAGTCTTTGTGACCCAATTTGGATTTTTTTTGGCAAAGATATTGAATATTGGAATAGTTTGCCATTTCCTCCTCCATCTGATTTTTACAGATGAGGAAACTGAGTCAAACAAGGTTAAGTGATTTGCCCAGAGTTACATAGCTAGTGTGAGAGGTTAGATTTGAAAGAGATGAGTCTTCTCAACTCCAGAACTCACAGTGTATCCACTGTAACACTTAGTTGCACCATTGTTTTACATACATACACACACACACTCTCTCTCTATATATTCATATATATATAGACTATGTACATACATATGTATGCACATATGCATGTGTCTAACACAGCAACTAACAAGGGCTGGTGATTCTCATAACCTTGGTTAAGCCCCTGTCTTTCATCTGCCCTTATGGTTAGCCCTAGGAATGGGGGAGCTAGATTCCAAGTGCTGTAATTCCATCTCAGATTTATGGGGAACACTTCTCTTGTTGGCTCCAATGTAAGGGGGTAGTCTTGAGCAGGGACTAGAGGGAGAAGAAGTAAGGAGGGATAGAGCATATAAACACGAATCAGATACAGAACAATTCCACATGGAAAGGGAATGCTAAGCATTAAAGAATTGCAATTATAATCATGATGACAATCAATTGAGAGATTTAATACTCAAACCTAAACAGGATATTTGCAAGCAGCTTCATTGTGAGAGCTGCTAATAGTTTGTTTTACATTTTACCTCTACTGAGTGCAGTCTGATTATGACCAAGGATGTCTTTGTCTGTAAGTGATTCTTCTTTCCACTGGCCTTCCCCTGCTGTTTCTGTGACAACTGTCCCGGCAGCTAAGACCCCCGTTGCTTGGGGATCAGGAAAGGGAAAGATGTCAGCTACTTTTTTTTTTTTTGAAATCTCACAAGGCTCTTACCAAAGGAAAAAATGATGCAAATTGGGCAGCTCTATCCTAGAAACAAGCTTGTCTGGGAATCCATGAGCTCATGCCTTGTGTCTCATGGGGACAAGAGTTATCCCATGATCCTCTCCAGCAGTGAGAGCTGTTCTAACATTTTGAAGCCAGCAGGGAGAAGAGGCTGAAGGAGTAGAAATTGTCCTTTTAATATGTCTTTAGAGTTCTGACTAAGCAGCCAGTTAAGAGTACACCTGCTCTGAAGTGGAAAAAGTTCCATCTATTCCATGTCCCCAAGGATGCAGAACATATATGTGGACTGTAGAATATGAGGAAAAGAAAGTTGGTTTGGTTGGACCGTACAGTAAATGAAGGAAGAAATGTAGAATAAACCTGGAACAATATTTCAATATGATATTCTCTAGGACATAATATTTTTCTAGGACATAATTCTATATAATTCTGCATAAATAATTCAAATACTTCTGATTCATCAGAATGTGGCTACAATATTTTATAAACAAGTACCATTTCTCTGGGGCAGCTGGAGTCAGGAAGAACTGAATTCAAATTCTATTTAGAGGTATCACTCTGGGCAAGTCATAACCTCACTTAACCCTGTTTGCCTCAGTTCCTCATCTGTAAAATGAACTGGAGAAGAAAATGGCAAATCAATCTAGTATCTTTGTCAAAAAAAGTTCCAAATGGGGTTATGAAGAATTAGACGTAACTGAAAATGACTAAACAATAGCAACAAAAACCATTACTCCTAAATCATCATTATTATTATTATTATTATTTGCTGAGGCAATTGGGGTTAAGTGACATGGGATCATATAGCTAGGAAGTATTACGTGTCTGAGGTCAAATTTGAACTCAGGTCCTCCTAACTTCAGGGCTGGTGCTTTATCCACTGCACCAACTAGCTGCCCCTATCATTTTTAATAAAGGCAGAAAATTAAATTTGAAATCAGAGAACATACATTCAAAACCCAGCTGAACCATATCACTTTTTATTGCCATGTTACACCCACAATCTTAAGAACAATTATCACCTTTCCCTTTTTGTATTTGTGTTGATTTTTAAAAAATGTCAAATGTAGAATCTTCCATTTATCTCTATTCAGTTTCATTGTAATAGACTTGTCTGAGCATTCTAGACTATCAATATATTGTTGGAAGTTGACTCATTCAATCTGTCATTAACTTTCCCTGCTTTGTTTCATTTGGAAAGTTAATAAAATTTGCCAGTTCTGCCTTCATCCAAGTCAAACAATTATATATTGTCAGCAATAATAAATGTTCATACAAAGACAAAGAAAGAAATAGTTCTTGCACTCAAGGAGTTTACCTTCATTGGGGATGTACAAAATATTCACAGATGAGTTTAATATGAGTTAGAGTATGAGAACGTAAAGGAGATACTTGGTTAAAATGCTCTAGGAAAATCTGTGCAGGAAGAGAACACTTCTGCAGAGGAAGGGGGAGCAGGAAAAACTTCTGGGAGGAGGGGCATCCAAGTTAACTTTTATTGGGGGGGTTACCTCCTCTTTCTTCTTCTCAGCTGGGTAAGTTGTGCTAACAGGAGCAGTACTTCCAGCAGGAGCAACACCACTAGATGCTAAAGTCTCATCTACAATGCTGACATTGGACAGTGTCTGCAAATAATCCAGACCGGAATAGTTCAACATTTATACCTGCTGCTTTAATGAGACCACTAATTTAAATGACAGAGGGAGAAGTGCATTTTGAGCATGGGGTGGGGGGAGATAGCTTGTATTTCTTCAGTTTCTTATTGTCTTAATTATAGTGTTCTTTAATGAGTTTGCATGTATTAATTTTGTATACTCAGTTAGACTGCCTCTTCTTTTATATCTCCTGGGATCTTGGGCATTGCTGGGTATCTGGAAGGTGCTTAAATAATCCTTGGATGGTTAATTTATTAGTTACTAAATTAGTAAATTTTTAATTAGGTATTAATTACTAAATTAGTAAAATAGACAGAATTTATCTTCAGAGTAAGCTGAACCTGCTTTCTCTCATAACAGCAAATATTCTGCTACAACAGTTCAAGCTTTTTAAAAATGATGCTTCATATTGATTAGAGAAATGAAAATTAAAATAACTCTGAGGTACCATCTTATCCCTATCAGATTGGCTAGCATGAAAGAAAAAGAAAAGTATAAATTCTGGAGGGGATGTGAAAAAATAGATACATTTAAGAAAGAAAAAAAAAACAAGCAAGCAAACAACAATAAAAGTGAAAAAATTATACTGTGATCCACATTCAGTCCCCATGGTCTCTCTGGTTGCAGATGGCTCTCTCCATCACAAATCTATTGGAATTGGTCTGAATCACTTCACTGTTGAAAAGTGCCAAGTCCATCACAGTTGCTCTTTACATAATCTTGTTGTATACAATGTTCTCTTGGTTCTACTCATTTCGCTTAGCATTACTTCATGTAAGTCTCTCCAAGACTTTCTGAAATCATTCTGTTGATCATTTCTTATAGAACAATAATATTCCCATTATATTCATATACCATAACTTATTCAGCCATTCTCCAATTGATGGGCATCCATTCAATTTCCAGTTCTTTGACACTACAAAAAGGGCTGCCATAAACACGTGCACTTTTGGGTAAAACCTCAATCTCTAAATAAGATACCAATATAAAATATTTTACCAGTCATAAAAAGTGCTTTAAGATGGTATGTCAAAGATAACAAAGCCCAAATTCTGATTTTTCTTACATAATACCTTATTCATGACAGGATACAATATATATTTGTTGATTGATTAATTAGTTCACATCTTCTCATTTACCATTAATTGGAGCAGGACTATGATATAGTGGGAGGAATACTGGATTGGGTTCTAGTTTTAGCTCCACTAGTAAATATCTTTGTGACTCTGGACAAGTCATTCCATCTACGAATCAATAACAAAACATGGAAGCTACCAAAAAAGCTTATGTTTTTCTAGACTGCATTAATAATAACAGTTTACATATACACAGTGCTTATTATATCAGGCACTCTGCCAAATGCCTTATAAAAATGATCTTATTTGATCGTCACAACAACCCTGAGAGGTAGGTATTATTATTATTATCCCATTTTACAGATGAAACTGTGGCGAATGAAGGTTGTGACTTGCTTAGGGTCACATAGCTAGTAATCAGATTTCAGAATTCAGGTCTTCCTGACTCCATCAATTGCATTACCTAGCTGCCCTTTTATTAAAGGGAGGTTGTGTCCAGGATTAAGGAAGTGATGCTGCTCTGCTGAACCCTGAGAGTGTGCCTGGGGTCTAGTTTCTTTTCTGTTGTTTCCTTTCCCAACATTTCATCATCAATGCTTTTGCCTTTAGGCAAGTTATCTTCCATGTCTCCAGCCACCTCACAGAAAACCTAGGTTCCTTTTAGGTTCAGCTCAAACCACACCTTATAGAAAGTTAACTGGTAGAGTTCTGGAAATGATTTCATATTTACTTTCCCTAGATTTTTATTCACTTTTCTGGGTAATGTCATCTTCACCTTTTCCTTTGAATTCCCTTGTTCATTGAGAGCATTTGTATTCTTAGTGCCTAATGCACATTGGGGACACAATAAATGGCTGCGGAATAAATGAATCCTATTTTCTGAGGATATTGAATTAGAACAGTTTCTTCTCATTCTAAGAAAACATAGTTATATGTTTCTTTTTGATTTTCAGCATAAGATTGACTGAAAATATTTCTCCAAAAAGTTGGGAACAAAAATGATGACATACTTAAACATGTAGAATTTTTTAAAAACCTCATATTAAATGGCAATGATTTACATGATTTTACTTACATAAGCTGTAATAAATTACTCACTATCTTAAGATAAGGGAAAGGAAGAGGAGGGACAGAATTTGGAACTCAAAACTTTTTAGAAAAATGTTTAAAATTATTTTAACATGTAATTGGAAAAACTTTATATATAAACCATTCTTAAAATAATCTTTGGGTAAAATATTAATATTCAGTATAAAACACTGTTGTTTACTTCAGTAACTGAAGGATATAATGGAAAAATAAGGGAAATGAAAGAATAAAATAATAGCACATCTTAAACACAATAAGAACTCAGAAAATATTTGTTAAATGGATAGATATGATACTAAATTCATTCTATTTCTACCAAATCCTAGGTCCCCACCTCTATCACTGATTGCAAGTTCATAGAGAGAGGTCATGGGATTCAGAGTTGGAAAGAACCTTGGACCTCTCATTTTACATATAAGGAAACAGAGGGAAGTGACTTGTCCAGTTATAGTATACTTAATATACTAGTAAGTAGTATAAACAGGACCTGAATACTTGTTTGGATTAAGTGAATGAAAAAATGAATGAATTTTCTGCGCTTGTTCAGTAGTGTCCAACTCTTCCTGACTCTATTTAGAGTTTTCTTAGCAAAGATACTAGAGTGGCTTACCATCTCCTTTTCTAGCTCATAAAATTGCATTTAACAAGTGGGGAAACCGAAGCATACAAGGTTAAGTGACCAGTCACATAGCCAATAGATGCCTGAGGCTAGATTTTAACCCAAGAAAATGACTCTTTTTGACTCCAGGCCTGGTGCTCTATCAGTTGTCCTATCAGAAGCTGTATTTGGTCTCTGTTTGAGATCGTATTTGAATTCATGAACATTAGTCTTCCTGGTTCCAAGTCTGGGTCAAAGTTTTAAAAGTACTTATTGAGTGCTTATCATGTATCAAGAATTATTATCAGTGGCAAACATAAAAATAGGAAAACACAGCAGTCCCACAGGCCATTTCCCACCTCCAAGTAGCTCTACAAGCCATCCCCCTTATTTAGAATATGCTTAAGGAGTTCATATTCTGATGGGGGAGACAACAATTCTGTGTACTTTTAGTTGCAAGTCAGATGGAAAAGTCTTATCTTCAAAGTATGAGAAAAATGTATACTAATACATCTTCTTTACTGTCATTTTCTTTGATAAAACCTTATCTCTTTCTGATATTGAACCATATTTAACAATGTCAAGTCCTTTAGTGTTAAGAACTTGGAGATCACTATGCTAAGCTGTCTCTCAAACATCTGACAATAGCAGTCTTGGATGTAATTTATATTCATGTAGCATTTTTTTCTTCATGGAGGCCAATGTACTTTTACATTTGTGCTCTCAAATTCTTGAGTTTCCAAATGTCCATTAAATTAGATGAATTGCCCACGGTCATACAACTGGCATATATCACAGGGCATCTTCTGAATCCAGATCCAGAATGCTTTTTATCAGCAATGTTACCTCATAAAAAAATGAACATCTTCCTTTCTTGTCCCTCTCATAACTTCCTTCTAGCTCTTTAAATTTGGAATCATAAGGGCTGAAGCTAAATGGGGCCTGAAAGCTAACTTTGAATCATCCCCTCATTTTATGGTTGAGGAAATTGAATCTAAACTGAGAAGGAATTGTCCAAAATCCCAATTGGTAAAGAGCTGACAAGTAATCTAGCTTTCCCAATCTCCAATCTAGGTCTTTCTACTATATTTTGCTTGACATTGTTATTTTTATTTAGGATTTTACATATTTTGGAAGATATGTATGTTCACATATATCCACAGTACATATAGGAATATTGGTGCACATAATATCCATATACATGTAAGCATATACTTACACTTGCAATATACATATGTACAAATGTATAAATATGTATACTTGCGCTTGTGCACACAGATATACATATCTTTATCTACCATCTATCTTTCTATTTATATCTATCCATATTTATATTGGATACTGAGGGAAGACTAGGATCTCTGGTGTGAAGACTTGTCAAACTTTTTTTTAGTGCTGCTCATCTACCTTTGGAGTCTACCTTCCCCCAAACTCTCACCTATGGCTCCAAGAAGCTCTAGTATTTTCTTAGCAGCCATACCTGGTAAACCATCCCAGCAGACAAGGTAAACCATGTTGAAGGTAATTGATAGATCCCAAACCTATTGATGAGGTGAGGGATGTCTACTGCAAGTATGGTGGAATGGGTAGATCTATTGCAAGCATGGTGGAATGGTATCAGAACAAATTGATCCAGCAGCCATGAAGGCAGCCTAAGTTGGCATTGTAGAATGTTTAGAGCTTCATCAGACATCAAAGATCCGAAGGTCATCCACTGCTTGCCAGGCCATTGCCAGTCATTTTGATTTTTGTCCTGCTATTGGATTTTGAAGACTTTGGAATAGAGTGAGGCTGATGGCTTTGTGCAACTCTGCGTCATTTAAATCTAGTTCAAGACATCATTCTGAGATAGTATTGGTCCTCTGAAAACAAATGATGATCAACAATCTATATCAGTATCTATATCCATCTATCTAACTCTATCTATCTATCTATCTATCTATCTATCTATCTATCTATCTATCTATCTATCTATCTATCCTTTCACTGCTTCCAATCTTCTAATGGATGTAAAATCTCAATAATGTGGGTACTTCTTCCTTTGTACTGTGCTTACTTTTATGTATCATATCCTCCCCCAATAGAATGTGAGTTCTTTGAAATCATGGTCTATTTAATTTTTGTACTTCTAATCTTAGAATTGATTTTTGCATTGCTGAATGCTTAATAAATTGAGTTGAAGTTTAATTATTCACCAGATCCTAAAATGGGAAAGTAATTTTTTGGGTGGTCCTTAGCTAAGTAAGTCCTTGCTTATTCAGTTTTATTGCATTTTTCTAGTATAAAAAGGCAGTGGGTTTTAGAGCCATAATGCTTATTTCATAACTTCTCAAGCACTAATAGTATGCTCTATTAATTACTCTACAAAAAGGATCAGACTTTGCTCTTGGTCAGATGCTTTTGGAAAATATTTCTCCAAATTAAATAATGCTATATTTCCAAAGAAGTACAGAGTGAAAGAGGAATATTTTATATCCCTGAGTATAGGAAGGACCTGACTACACCAGAAGTATTATCTATTTAGGGTTTTTTCAAAATCTGCAGAAAATTATAGTCCTCTGCTTTTCTTATTAACAAATGCAATTGTGGCCTATAGTCCACAGTACCCTGCAAATCTGCATCATTCTCTCTTTAGAGAGAAGGGAGAACAGCTGCTTATCTTTAAAATATCCCTTCAATTATCCTATTGCCCCTAAACGGAATAGGACAGCTAGGTGGCACAGTGGAGGGAGGGCCAGGTTTGGAGTCAGGAAGGCTTGTCTTTCTGAGTTCAAATCTGCTCTCAGACACTTTTCAGCTGTGTGATTCTGGGAAAGTCACTTAATTCTGCCTCCGTTTCCTCATCTATAAAATGAGTTGGAGAAGGAAAAGGCAAACCACTCCATTATCTTTGCCAAGAAAATCCTGAATGGGTCAGGAAAAGTCAGAAACAACTGAACAACAAAAAAGTAGCTCCTGGGTGCTATACTCACTGAATTGAGAAGGCTAATCCCATGCCTTTAGGAATTTGTACTTCTACTCAGAAAAAAAAATCAATTCAATAGACAGTTTATTAAGCACTTACTAAGTGCAAGGTGTGTGTGTGTGTGTGTGTGTGTGTGTGTGTGGCCACAAAAACCAGTCACAGTCACAAAGATATGGGTTCAAATTCTGTCTTTGATATCCTATTCGTGTAACTAAGGGCAAAGTACTTAACCTTTTTTTGGATATTATGACATCACAGTTCCTAAACATCCAAGGCATTGGTGCCATATTGGGGATATAAATGAAAACTAGACCTTGAATGTCTGAGAGAGAATGTAATCTATCCGGTTTAAAAGATATGGAATGCTCATCTTTTATAGAGTGATTTTAAAAAAAAAATGAAGAGTAAGTCAACTTTAGCTTGGTGTAATGAAAAAAGCCCATGAAGGTCCTGGTTTTGGATCTCTTCATTAATTTAAGCCCCTTAATTAATGCCTATATGACCTAAGGTCAATTGATTCACTTCAGAGTCACAGTTCCTTCATCTATTAAAATAGAGGGGTTGGACTCATTGATCTTTGAGGCCACTGACAGCTCATGAAATTAATCCCAAGACTCTTGAGAAAAACTACAGTTTTTTAGCTTTTTCTCTTCAGTGCTAATTTTCAACTTTTTAGTCATCTTCATGGTTCTTTCTATATCCCCCCAAAAATCACCAACCGGCATGACTTTAACAGCCAAGAAGGACATGTGTCCTATTCTCCCCTGAGAGATTTCTATCATCTCTTTTCTATCAGATGCCGAAAGAATGTGCTGATTGTTCTCAGAGGCTTTCTCTGCAGGAGCAGCCCTTCTCTTTTGGAAGAGACAAAGAAGGAAGGAGCATTTCAGCTCCCTTTGAAGACAGTGCAGGCTGCAAAAAAGGTCCCATTTGCATCTCTCCCCCCACCTCCTTTCCCTTCCTCCCCAAATCCAGGAAAGGGCCTGGGGATTTAGCCAGCAATTTGGCAGGCAGAGACATATGCTTGGTGCTGTCCTCTCCACTCCTCCCCCCCCACTCCCTACAACTTGAGGACTGGCATAGGCTTTGCTGGGTATTTGAGTGGGAGGAATGGAATCAGAGCCAAACCAAGCCACTTAGGTGTTAGCTCATAAGCCCTCAGAGCAGCAGCAACCTCTGCATCTGGGACAGCAACAGCTGTAGCAGCAGCAACAGTATCAGCAGCAGCAACAGCGGCAGTGCAGCAGTCCCACAGCTCTGAGCTGGGTGCACAGAAAAGTGCTTGCAAAAGCAAGAGGAGCCCGATGCCTCCTAGCCTTTAACATCATTGACAAGCAGTTGGAATTCTCCAAGGCGTCCTAAGCTAGCACACTGCTGGATTCTAATTGTTGCCAGGGCTTTGGACCCATTTAAGACAATCTTGAGGAAGGGTGGGGGGAAAAGAAGCACTTTTTCTCTCTGAAAAGAAACTCACAAATTAGCAAGATGATTTCAGGATCTCAATGTGCCTTGTTCTTTTTCTTGACCTTCATTGCCTGTCAAGGATCTCCGGCATCTCAGGTAAGGTTTTCCGTGTTTTGTGCCACCTGGAGGATTTCATGGCTGAGAGTTTGGTGTCCATCCACCTCTCACAGGTGGAAGATGCTAGCTCCAAATGCATAAGCCCCTGGGCTTTTTTCACATTTCATGTTGATGCTTTGGTGAGGGGCTGAGGGGATGGGGACACTTAAGAAAAATAATTCAGACTTCGTGGCTTTAAAAAAGCACATTTTATTAGCTTTTTCAAGAATGTATCTGATTCTCCTCGTGTGGAACACAGGTCTTGCTTACAGGTAGGTGAATGTATTTGCCAACTAGTAACTGATCAACCCTATGGAGAAAGTGACTTGGAATAGTGCTTACACACATGATGATTTCTGGGAGATTTATAATTGATTGCCCTTTGCAATGTTTCAACAAGAATCCTGTGCTCCTGTTAAACTTGAAATTTCCCCTACCCTGGACAGATGCTTGCTCCCTACTGAAAACACTATCATAAATATTCTCCCCTCTCCCCCCTTGTGAGAGGCAGAATGGTATAAGGGATAGAAAACTGGCCTTGAGTAAGATCACAAAGATCTGTGTTCAAATCGTACTTCTGATACTTAACTGGCTGTGTGATCCTGGATAAGTCATTTAAATTCCCAGTGCTCTGGGTAAATTTCTAAGATTATAAATGCAGGGAAAGTGCTAACCTGTTTTTGATGGAAGGAATCTCCTATATCGAGTAAAACACAGATCTAGTTCCTATTACCTCTTCAAAATAAATGTTTTGTCTCTGTGTTTGTATCACTTCCAGGAGAATCAGAGAAAAGTGACTAATATTTTCTATAAGGACATTTGAAATTTGGGTTTGTATTTTATTTCACATAGAGAAAAGGACAAGTTGCCTTTTTGATTTTCCAATCTGGCTGCTTTTGATCATTGAAAGAATTCCAAAGGATTATGCCATATTTAAAAATGCAAAATTTTCTTTTCTTTTCTTTTCTTTCTTTCTTTCTTTCTTTCTTTCTTTCTTTCTTTCTTTCTTTCTTTCTTTCTTTCTTTCTTT